>JAAAXO010000158.1:59096-111298 GCA_011799875.1 Thinopyrum elongatum | reverse complement strand
GGGATGGTGGTCGTCCTCTAGCTCCAGCCACACTCCTGCCCCTTCGAAGTCCAAACTGAGGTTCATGTTCTTTCTTCAGGCCAAACCTATTTGGAAGATACTTCGGGATTAAGGGATGCAAGTAGTTGATGCATAAGGTAAGTTAGTACATCCTCATGCCATCGAGTGTCTTCGGTGACAACCACAAAGATTCGACGAAACTAGCAGATTTCCGCTCTTGCATTACTACTAGCCCGTGCTTTGTACCACAACAGCATGCACGTACTGAAACTTGAAGGTCAATTTTTGCTTCATCGATCCATGCACAAAGTTGATGATAATGATTTGAACACACACGTACAGAACAACCTTGGCTGATTGATTCTGCTGTGCAGACCATGTGGCATGTATCATAGAAGAAGGTTCATCGACGGTATTTTCAACCTTGAATCAGAAGGGACAGCCGCATTGTTTCTGAGGCTGCAGAAGGGAGGGTCTACATAAGAATGATCGCACCGTGTGGTCCCCAAAGTACCTCCCACGCTGCTGTGGTTCTAACTTCTCACCTGCCACGGATATGCTACTGCGGCCTCCTTTGTCATGTACGACACTGGCTCCTTTTTACAACGCTTTTAATCTTGCGCAAACAGCAAGCTGCGTCCATCCACCACGCCTGACCTAAACGGCATTGAAGAGCTCCGGTAGAAGTCCATGGAGTCCAGCATGCATCATTTCCTAATGGCCCTGCTGATGATCAAATCGGTCTTGTAGTTGGCGTTTATTACAGTGGCCATGTCAATATTCAAGATCGCTGCAGCATGCTAGGTTGTCTAGCCATGGGAGCATTGGGGACCAAGACGTCACACACACAACAATGGTGGGTTCATCAATTGAGCTATTTGTGTGGTGACAGTTATGCCAATGCTTTACGTGGCTGCATCTTACATGTTTTTTTTACCGTCTCGCCGAAGCTGAAGCCTTCACTGAATGGGTCTGAACATATGTCTCCTTTCACTGCTTCGTATGTCAAATTGTAGTATTAATTTATTTTGGGGAAAATTAGTATACGTTGAAATTATTCAGCTCTGACTTTGGCAAGGAAAAATGTCCTTTGTAGACTACAGGAAATAGTTGAGTATCAATGGTCATACTAAACAAGTGGCTATTTGGTGATCTGATTGAGAAGTAGTGGTACTCATATCCAGTGGTGTGTTTGCAAGATCATGTATGTAATGCTACATGCATCTATTTTCCCACTATTTATTTATTTTCTTTACAAGCGATTTATTGTTTTCCATAATTAGTAGTCTGTAATGGAGCATAAAAATAGTACTAGATGCAGTGCAAACCTAATATATTGTTGTCCGAGAAAAAAATATAGAAAACCCCAATAGCCAACTGTTTTTTTTATTTGTATGTGTAAAGGAACTATATATCTCATCAGTTTTAAGCTAATTTATTTTTGCGAAAATGGTTGGGACTAACATTAGCTAGCTTAAATACCATATATGTTTTTTTCCAAACAGGTTATTGTCTACTCAAGCAAATCCTCCGTACATTTGTTAGGATGAAGTCGAGGAGGAATGAAATCTTACTATGCTTTTGCTTCACGAGAGCTAACAAACAATCGTTTGTAAAAAAAAAATGTATTTTCATCTTATGCAAAAACGAACTGTTCAATTGAAAAAAAAATGTTCTCAAAGGTGAAACAATTTTCATAAGGTTCAATTGAATATTAGCTTAAGTTCCATAGAGAGGGTGACACAGTAGCGATAACTAACATAACATGGATCTTGAATTTCTTATTAAGTAGTTGGTTATTTCGTGTAGAAAAGTGATAACCCACAAGTATAGGGGATCGCAACAGTTTTCGAGGGTAGAGTATTCAACCCAAATTTATTGATTCGGCACAAGGGGAGCCAAAGAATATTTGCAAGTATTAGCAGCTGAGTTGTCAATTCAACCACACCTGGAGATTTAATTATCTGCAGCAAAGTGATTAGTAGCAAAGTAGTACGATAGTTTTGATAGCAGTAGTAACAGTAACAGTAGAAGTAACCGTAGTAACCTAGCAAGAACAATATATGGAAAATTCGTAGGCATTAGATCGGTGAATTCGTTGGATGATATTCATCATATAACAATCATAACCTAGGGCAATACGACACTAGCTCCAGTTCATAAATATAATGTAGGCATGTATTCCGTAAATAGTCATATGTGCTTATGGAAAGAACTTGCATGACATCTTTTGTCCTACCCTCCCGTGGCAGCGGGGTCCATATGGAAACTAAGGGATATTAAGGACTCCTTTTAAATGAGAACCGGAAAAAAGCATTAACACATAGTGAATACATGAACTCCTCAAACTACGGTCATCACCAGAAAGTATCCCGACTTCTATCACTCCGGGGTTTGCGGATCATAACACGTAATAGGTGACTATAACTTGCAAGATCGGATCTAGAACATAGATATAATGGTGATAACATAAACGGTTCAGATCTAAAATCATGGCACCCGGGGCTAAAGTGACAAGCATTAAGCATGGCAAAGTCATAGCAACATCAATCTCAGAACATATGGATACTAGGGATCAAGCCCTAACAAAACTAACTCGATTACATGATGAATCTTATCCAACTCCACACCGACCAGCGAGCCTACGAAAGAATTACTCACTCCCGGTGGGGAGCATCATGGAATTGGCGATGGAGAAGGGTTGGTGATGACGAAGATCGAAGATCCCCCTCTCCGGAGCCCCAAACGGACTCCTGATCTGGCCCCCCGATGAAGAACAGGAGGTGGCGGCGGCTCTGTCTCGTGAAACGCAATAATTCTGTTTCTCCTATTTTTTCTCCAAAAATGTGAATTTATAGCGTCGAGGATAGGGTCAGCGGGGCCACCAGGTGGGGACAACCCACCTAGGCGCGCCAGGAGGGGGCGCGTCCTGGTGGGTTGTGCCCACCCAGGAGGCCACCTCCGGTGGTTCTTGGCTCCAGTAATTCTCTTTTATTATATAAAAAATCCTCACAAAGTTTCGTTCCAATCCTAGAACTTTTATTTCTTCACAAAAAACAACACCATGGTAGTTGTGCTGAAAACAGCGTTAGTCCGGGTTAGTTTCATCCAAATCATGCAAATTAGAGTCCAAAACAAGAGGAAAAGTGTTAGGAAAAGTAGATACGACGAAGACGTATCAACTCCCCCAAGCTTAAACCTTTGCTTGTCCTCAAGCAATTCAGTTGATAAACTGAAAGTTAAAAAAAAAAACTTTTACGAACTCTTTTGCTCTTGTTTACATAAATAAGCTTAAGTAGCACCCATGTTTTCAGCAAAGATCATGACTAACCATGTCGACAATGACTCTTAAAAATTACATTAACTTATATCAATGACATAATCCGCTAGCGAGCAATAATAAGATATCTCAAATGACAATATTTTGTCAAAACAACCATGATATAATATGACAATAGTGGTATCTCGCTAGCCCTTTCTGAGACCGCAAAACATAAATGCAGAGCACCTCCAAAGTTCAAGAAGCGACTAAACATTGTAATTTGTGACGCCCCCGGCTTAATTGTGCACTAATCATACATGCAAATGCACACGATCAATCCTAAGGACTCACTTGAAGATATCACAACACAACTCTAAAACATAAATAAAGTCATACAAGCTTTATATTACAAGCCAGGGCCTCGAGGGCTCGAATACATAGCTCGATGGCATACAAGCATCAGCGGAAGCATCAGATATCTGAGTACAGATATAAAAGAGTAACAAAAAAGGCCTTTAGAAAGGCGGGGCAAAATAAAACACTACGATCGAAAGGCGCAGGCCTCCTGCCTGGGACCCTCCGAACCTACTCCTGGTCGACAGCCAACTCATAGAGGTAACCACTCTCGAGGTGGTAGCAGTAGTCGTCGGCGGGGCAGCTGTCTCAGGGGCTCCGTCATCGGATCACGATGAACTGATATGGGGAGAAAAAGAAAGAAAAGCAACCGTGAGTACTCCAAAGTACTCAGCAAGCAAGGATCTACGCTACATATGCAACATTATCAAAGGGAGGCTGTATATGTGGACTGGGCTGCAGAAATGCCAAAATAGAGAGAAGGCCTAGTCCTATCGAAGACTAGCATCTTCAGCGGTCTTGCAGCAATAGAAGAGAGTAGATCAGCACAGTATATAATATTGGTTGTGTCAAGTAACAGTCTCGCCCAGAGATCCTTCCTCGACTCCCTGCGAGAAAGCGATCCCGGAGCCACATATCCTGGGGTCATCTCAAGTTCTAGTTGTATCAATCGGGATACAACTCCGAGTGTCCTTTACCGTATGACCGGCTATCGATAGATGTTTTCTTCCCTGCAGGGGTGCACCAACTTACCCACCACGCTCGATTAACTCCGGCCGGACACACTTTCCTGGGTCATTCTCGGCCTCGGCCAAATGATACACCGCAACCCTACCTACAGCTCAACAGAGAGGACCCCGTCGGTCTACCTCCTAAGCGCAAGGGGGTCTTGGGCCATCGCCCCTCGCCCTCCGGGTCGTTGCGTGCAGGGCGAACCAGGCTCCACCACTACAGGATGGTGCCGGCCCAGCCCGGCCGCCAGGCTGAACTGGACGTCTGACAGAGCTTTCGGCTGATGCTACGATGCAGAGTGCCCATAACTCTTCCCACGTGATGGTTAGTGCTATCAGGCCAGAGGCCTGCTCGGATCAAATATCCAAATCGTTAGTGGATTAGGGGCTTGCGGAAACGAGCAGAGACTCACGATCGATGTGACCCCGTATTCGTATTCATCTCACGAGTTACCTCCAAGTCAACCCGACATCCCATCATTCGCGGGTACCCCTCAGGGTCGACCCGCCTTTCCAAGTATCAGTTGTAAATTCATAGTAACCATAGTAACCGTGTGTCTAACACAAAGGGGAACCCTGAGGAATCACCCTCGATGGAATTCCACCTGATATTATCGTCAAGCTGAATGAAGGAGGAATCATCCTCGAGGTCCACTCTTGAGGAGTTGCACGACAGCATCGTTATCGGGAGTGGAGAAGGAGGAATCACCCTCGATGACCATAACCGATGAACTAACCTACAAGGTTAACATCAGAAGTGCTGACGAGGTATCACCCTCGGCACTCGATAGTAATCCAGTAGTGTCGTACAACTAAGGGGGGGGGGGGAAGTGCTGTGCCGGGGCCTGGTCTTCGATCCCGTTGATCGGGTCTTCTGATAATCTAGCGGGCCAGTTGGGACAAGTGGGGTCACTGGTGGGTCTCTAACCAGCCTATACTAAGCAGTTTGAAATAGGCAGGTAAGGTAACAATAAGCAGGTTACAAAAGCAGGCTATGCATCAGAATAGGAGCAATCAATTACAGTAGCAAAATCTAATGCAAGCATGAGCAAATAGAATGGGCGATATCAGGATGATCAAAGGGGGAGCTTGCCTGGTTGCTCGGCGGCAAGGGCAAGGTCGTCAGTAGGGTAGCCAATCACCGGAGCTGCGTCGGTACCGGGCTCTATCGAGAGAGAAGAGGGGGAGGAAACAGTTTAAATACAAGATAGACAAAGCAACACAGAGCAGGCTACGCTAACGTGCGGTGCAAGGCTGCCTAAAAGCATATCTAAGTCATATTAGTTATTTTAGGATTTAAGTTGGATTTATTAACTGGTGGTTAAGCACTATTCATCTACCGGAAACAGGCTAAAAGTTGCGGGTTCACCTCCGTAGAGGGTCCCGTCAGGGAAACAGATAGCACGGTCAACTTTGTCTCGTTGTTCTGAGCAATTTTCATGTATAAAGTTTTTCGATCCGAGCTACGATTTATTTTCTACGATTTTTCAAAGATTTAACCTATTTTCTGAAATCATTTCAATTAACAGAATTTCCAGAAAAGGAATATGACATCAGGATGATGTCATGCTTGCGTCAGCAGTCAACGGGGAGGCTTGACCAGTCAACGGTGGCCCACTGGACCCACCAGTCAGTGACTGGACTTGTCCAGTCAGCTGGTTGACCAGTCAACTGGGTCCAGTGGGACCCAGTGGTCAGTCTCTGATTAGTTTTAACAGTATTTAGTTTAACCTAATTAATCTAGTTAGCTCGCGGGCCCAGTCTGTCAGTATCACAGTAGTTAATAGGTTAGTTTAATTTAATCCTAATTGCTACAGTGTTAGGGCCCGCATGTTAGTGGGGTTAGGCTGTGGGTTAATCACTAATGACCCTGACGAGTGGGACCCGCCTGGGTTTAAACGGCGACGCGCGTCGGAGCTACTCCGGCGAGCAACAGAGAGGCCGGTGCGGCTCGGGTTCGTCGCACAGGCGACCATATCGACGGCGGTTTGCGGCTACGGATAGCTGGCGATGCGGCGCATCCAGCGAAGTAAGCGGCGGCAGCTAGGGGTGGCTAGAGCTAAGGCTGCGCTCGAGCTCGGTGGTTGCCGGAGCTCGCCCTTGCGGCAAACGGTGCTGGAGCTCGAAACCGAGCTCGGGCTAAGGGGAAAAAAGGTGCACGCGTGCTCACTGAGATGGATGCTGAGCGCGAAGTGACGCGAGAAGGCCGGAGTCGAGGGGATCGACGGCGTGGTGGTGGTGGCCGAGGCGGGGGAGATCGGTGCGGGCGGTGTCGATGAGGTGGCTCTGCTCCATCCGGTGGGACGAGGAGACGTGGACGACGACGGCGGAGCGTCCGGACATACATCGAAGGCGCGGGAGGCACGGCGGCCATGTCAATGGCGGAACGGCGGCGACCATGTGCTCAGGCGCGAGCTCGATCTACTCGGGGGAGAACGAGGGAGGGAAATGGGCTGCTAGGGTTCGGCTGGGGGGTCGCGGAGGACCTTATCCACTCCTCCTCGAGCTCCTGTGGCCTCGGTGTCGAGGATCCGACGGCGTGGACGCGGTCGGGTGCACGCGGTGGCGACACGGCGAGAGGAAGATGAAGATGAAGATTGTAGCTAGCTGGGCCGGGCCAGACACTTTGCCACAGTTGGGGCCGGATGCACAGTGCTCTTCATTCTTTTTCTTTTGGTGTTTTTGCTTTTCTGTTTCCCTTTTGTTTCTGTTTTGTAAAATGTTGGGCCATATTTTGAGTTTTGTAAAACATGTGACTTAGCTCAATAAATGCAGTGCAATATTACCTACCACCAAAAATTAGTTTGGGCAAAATATGATTTCATTTGGATTTTTTATTAAATGAAAAGGGATCAAAAGGGTGCTGTTTGCTACTGTTCTAGGTTGTTAGAGTTACTTAACTAATTTCATTAATGTTGATCACAATTTTATATTTGCTTCTGAATTATTTGCTATTTAATGAACATTTTAGTTTCTAGTTTGGACAATTTTATTTTCCACTTGAATTAAATTAAGGTTTGAATTTGGTGTTGAAATGCAACATGATGCAAATGATGACTAGGCACTTGTTAAACTTGCTGACATGGCATGATCAAGAGGTGGCCACTGTAGTGAGATGCTGGGGATGTTACATAATTCATGGTAGAAAAGATCCAGTCATGATGCATCCAACATTAGCTACACACAATGCATGAGGATGACAATAGTGCTCTCAGGTCTGGCGCTTATTTGAGAAGGTGATGACTCAACATAAAAGTAAATAGATAGTCCCTTCGCAGAGGGAAGCAGTGATTTGCAGCGGTGCCAGAGCTCATATTTTCTTAAAACAGAGATAAATGAAATTTTGAGAAATGCACAGTTTTTGTTTACTTCGTGACCATCAGTTATCGATATCTTCCATGCTAAACACATTAGTGGCGGTTACCAAGCGATAAAAGTGAATGTTTACTCCCCCTCCACCAACATACACACTCCACGACTAGCTGAATCCACGGGTACCGTCCATACCAACAACAATCCTGGGGGAGTTTTGTTTAATTATTTGCATTTTTTTTAATTCGCGACTGGGCATCCCTGTTACAGCCCCTCCCGTGCAAGGACGAGTGAATAAACACTCATCATGAGAATAACCCGCTTAGCATGAAGGATATTGACTACCTCCTGTCACTCTATGAACAATCCAGGCACACAAAAAAAAGGTGTTTATTTGAAGTTTTTAGAGGTGGCACATGCAAATTTACTTAGAGCGGCAGGGTAATACCGCATATAGGTAGGTATGGTGGACTCATCTGGAATAACTTGGGTTTTAGGATTTGGATGCACAAGCAGTATTCCCGCTTAGTACAGGCGAAGGCTAGCAGATAGGTTGAGAAGCGGCCAACTAGAGAGCGAAAACGGCCATGAACATGCATTATGCATAAGTAACATTGGATACTAGCATGAGTAGGATATGAACACCATGAACATAAATATCATAGAGGCTATGTTGGTTTTGATCCAACTACATGCATGGACATGTGCCAAGTCAAGCCACTCGAACATTCAGAGTAGGATACCATATCATCATACTACATCACAATCATTTTAACGCAATGTTGACATCCAAGATAAATCATTATCCACTCCTAGCTACTTAAGCATGGCATGAGAAACTATAGTCTCTAATTGTCATTGCAAACATGTTTGATCATAATAGGCTGAATCATGGATACTAGTTTAAACATATTTTCAAAAACAGAACAAGTTGAGTTCATACCCGTTTCTCTCTGCCACAGCCAGTTCACCAAATATCGTCATTATTGCCTTCCACTTGCACGACCGAATGATATGAAAATAATAATAGTGCGAGAGTGTCGTGGACTAAGCTGGAATCTGCAAACATTTTATTCAAGAGGAGAAGACAAAGCAATTTGAGCTCTTTGTTAGATCATCAATAATGCATACGAGAGCCACTCAACATTTTCATCGTGGTCTTCTCCTCGGTATGACTCAATAAGAGGAAAAGAGTTTCAGAGAAACACACTGAAATATTTTTGGAGTTTTTAGTTTTTCTTGAAGAAAGCAAATTAAAGAAAAGAAAAACAAAAACGAGAAAAACTATTTACACGGGAAAGCTCTCAACTAGCAAAAGAAAAACAAGGAAATCTTTTTGGGTTTTCTTTTAATACTACAACTAATTAAACTAGAAAGAAAAACCGAAAAGAAGCAACAAATATTTTTGAGTTTTCTCGAAGTTTTTCAAACACACAAGAAGAAAACGAGAAAATAAATCTAGCATGGATGATAGAATGAAACAGTGTGGACACCGACAACTGAAATGAAATGTGTGAACATGAATGTAATGTCGGTGGAAATACGTACTCCCCCAGGCTTAGGCTTTTGGCCTAGCCTGGTAATCACCACTCATAGTAGCCATCTGGTCCCATCCCGAAGTGCTGTGGAGCGGGCACCTGAGCGTCCCACTCCTGAGGCTCCTCCTCTGCTGCCGCCTAGTTGTTCCGGTATGCGACAATGTCCTCAGGCATGATCATGTATCCGCCCCTAGAAATAGAATCAAACAAAGCAGGTGCAGGCAACGGAATAACATCACGAGTGATTTCGCTAAAGACTAGGTTATAAGGAACATCTATAGTAGTGTTCTCGCCATCAATAAAGTGATGATATGTCGTAGCCTGGCATTCTAAGTAAACCTTGGGCAAGGGATAATCATGTTGGCGTATCTGAAACGTTAAAGTGACTCGCTAAGCGAGTAGCATAAATACCGCCATGGATTTTACTCTTGGACCTGTTAAGGTGAAGGCAACGTGCCACAATAGCGCGCGGCGTAAGACAGCGAAATCTGGGGCACAGAGTGCACCAACCTTCTCTCTAGCAAGTAAACACTTTGCAATGAATAGAGCAAAATAATGCACAGAAGGAAAATGCAAGCTAGTGGCAGTGACACTCGACACCCCTCTCTCGTCTCCCTCGGACAAAGTACGATAAAAGCCCTCGAACTCTGCAGGCCTAGGCTCCCTTATTTCCCCGTCAGAAGGGATCAAGCATATGTCACAAAATTCAGTAAGTGGTATCTGATGGGGTTTAGCATAAAGATTAAACTGCACCTCAGGAGGGTTATTCCTACTCAGAAAATGAAAACTTTGCACAAAGGAATTTGTGAGGAGATGATACTGTTCACCCTCAGCTGCGATGAAGTCGGTGAGGCCGGCATTAGCAACAAATTATGCAAACTCGTGACGGATTCCAGCTCCATCAATGAATGGGTTGTGCGGCCATTCGCACGGCCGGACCTCCGCCATTCTCCGGGTGCGAAGATCATTGTCTGATGACTCCCCAATGACTCCCTTGGAGCTCATCTTGGAAGCCAAGTTCCTAAAGAAACTCATCTTTTTCCTATGAATAGAATTCTGAAAATTTTAGTCCACAAAATTTTCTCAACAAAACTTCACAAGACCGATAGCAACTACTCATAGGGATGCATAGAGACCATATCAAGCATTCAAACTACTTAGGACTCTAAGAATTCAACATGCAAGCTCATCTACAGCAGCACCAAGAGTAGCTACTTATTCAAAATATAAACCACTAAAGCAAAAACTAATTGGACCAATGGAGGAGTTACATACCAAATAGCAATCCCCAAAACAGTTTCGGAAACGGAGCTTTGAGCAAAGAGATCAAAATCCGTGGGTTTGAGAGCAAGAACACGAGAGAGAGAGAGAGAGAGAGAGAGAGAGCAATGGTGAATTTTTTCTGGAGGTAAGTGATGACATGGGCTAAAGAGATAAGTGAGGGGACCCATGTGGGGACCACAACCCACCAGGGCGCGCCTGGGGGTGCTGGCGCGTTCAGGTGGGTTGTGCCCACCCGGGGCTAAAGTGACAAGCATTAAGCATGGCAAAGTCATAGCAACATCAATCTCAGAACATATGGATAAGGGATCAAGCCCTAACAAAACTAACTCGATTACATGATGATCTTATCCAACTCCAACACGACCAGCGAGCCTACGAAAGAATTACTCACTCCCGGTGGGGAGCATCATGGAATTGGCGAGGAGAAGGGTTGGTGATGACGAAGATCGAAGATCCCCTCTCCGGAGCCCCAAACGGACTCCTGATCTGGCCCCCCGATGAAGAACAGGAGGTGGCGGCGGCTCTGTCTCGTGAAACGCAATAATTCTGTTTCTCCTATTTTTTCTCCAAAAATGTGAATTTATAGCGTCGAGGATAGGGTCATGGGGCACCAGGTGGGGGACAACCCACCTAGGCGCGCCAGAGGGGGGCGCGTCCTGGTGGGTTGTGCCCACCCAGGAGGCCACCTCCGGTGGTTCTTGGCTCCAGTAATTCTCTTATTATATAAAAAATCCTCACAAAGTTTCGTTCCAATCCTAGAACTTTATTTCTTCACAAAAAACAACACCATGGTAGTTCTGCTGAAAACAGCGTTAGTCCGGGTTAGTTTCATCCAAATCATGCAAATTAGAGTCCAAAACAGAGGAAAAGTGTTAGGAAAAGTAGATACGACGAAGACGTATCAACTCCCCCAAGCTTAAACCTTTGCTTGTCCTCAAGCAATTCAGTTGATAAACTGAAAGTTAAAAAAAAAAACTTTTACGAACTCTTTTGCTCTTGTTTACATAAATAAGCTTAAGTAGCACCCATGTTTTCAGCAAAGATCATGACTAACCATGTCGACAATGACTCTTAAAAATTACATTAACTCATATCAATGACATAATCCGCTAGCGAGCAATAATAAGATATCTCAAATGACAATATTTGTCAAAACAACATGATATAATATGACAATAGTGGTATCCGCTAGCCCTTTCTGAGACCGCAAAACATAAATGCAGAGCACCTCCAAAGTTCAAGCAGCGACAAACATTGTAATTTGTGACGCCCCGGCTTAATTGTGCACTAATCATACATGCAAATGCACACGATCAATCCTAAGGACTCACTTGAGATATCACAACAAAACTCTAAAACATAAATAAAGTCATGCAAGCTTTATATTACAAGCCAGGGCCTCGAGGGCTCGAATACATAGCTCGATGGCATACAAGCATCAGCGGAAGCATCAGATATCTGAGTACAGATATAAAAGAGTAACAAAAAAGGCCTTTAGAAGGCGGGGCAAAATAAAACACTACGATCGAAAGGCGCAGGCCCTGCCTGGGACCCTCCGAACCTACTCCTGGTCGACAGCCAACTCATAGAGGTAACCACTCTCGAGGTGGTAGCAGTAGTCGTCGGCGGGGCAGCTGTCTCAGGGGCTCCGTCATCGGATCACGATGAACTGATAGGGAGAAAAAGAAAGAAAAGCAACCGTGAGTACTCCGAAGTACTCAGCAAGCAAGGATCTACGCTACATATGCAACATTATCAAGGGAGGCTGTATATGTGGACTGGGCTGCAGAAATGCCAAAATAGAGAGAAGGCTAGTCCTATCGAAGACTAGCATCTTCAGCGGTCTTGCAGCAATAGAAGAGAGTAGATCAGCACAGTATATAATAATTGGTTGTGTCAAGTAACAGTCTCGCCCAGAGATCCTTCCTCGACTCCCTGCGAGAAAGCGATCCCGAGCCACATATCCTGGGGTCATCTCAAGTTCTAGTTGTATCATAGGGATACAACTCCGAGTGTCCTTACCGTATGACCGGCTATCGATAGATGTTTTTCCCTGCAGGGGTGCACCACTTACCCACCACGCTCGATTAACTCGGCCGGACACACTTTCCTGGGTCATTCTCGGCCTCGGCCAAATGATACACCGCAACCCTACCTACAGCTCAACAGAGAGGACCCCGTCGGTCTACCTCCTAAGCGCAAGGGGGTCTTGGGCCATCGCCCCTCGCCCTCCGGTCGTTGCGTGCAGGGCGAACCAGGCTCCACCACTACAGGATGGTGCCGGCCCAGCCCGGCCGCCAGGCTGAACTGGACGTCTGACAGAGCTTTCGGCTGATGCTACGATGCAGAGTGCCCATAACTCTTCCCACGTGATGGTTAGTGCTATCAGGCCAGAGGCCTGCTCGGATCAAATATCCAAATCGTTAGTGGATTAGGGCTTGCGGAAACGAGCAGAGATCACGATCGATGTGACCCCTATTCGTATTCATCTCACGAGTTACCTCCAAGTCAACCCGACATCCCATCATTCGCGGGTACCCCTCAGGGTCGACCCGCCTTTCCAAGATCAGTTGTAAATTCATAGTAACCATAGTAACCGTGTGTCTAACACAAAGGGGAACCCTGAGGAATCACCCTCGATGGAATTCCACCTGATATTATCGTCAAGCTGAACGAAGGAGGAATCATCTCGAGGTCCACTCTTGAGGAGTTGCAACGACAGCATTGTTATCGGGAGTGGAGAAGGAGGAATCACCCTCGATGACCATAACCGATGAACTAACCTACAAGGTTAACATCAGAAGTGCTGACGAGGTATCACCCTCGGCACTCGATAGTAATCCAGTAGTGTCGTCAACTAAGGGGGGGGGGAGTGCTGTGCCGGGGCCTGGTCTTCGATCCCGTTGATCGGGTCTTCTGATAATCTAGCGGGGCAGTTGGGACAAGTGGGGTCACTGGTGGGTCTCTAACCAGCCTATACTAAGCAGTTTGAAATAGGCAGGTAAGGTAACAATAAGCAGGTTACAAAAGCAGGCTATGCATCAGAATAGGAGCAATCAATTACAGTAGCAAAATCTAATGCAAGCATGAGAAAATAGAATGGGCGATATCAGGATGATCAAAGGGGGAGCTTACCTGGTTGCTCGGCGGCAAGGGCAAGGTCGTCAGTAGGGTAGCCAATACGAGCAGCTGCGTCGGTCGGACCGGGCTCTATCGAGAGAGAAGAGGGGTAGGAAACAGTTTAAATACAAGATAGACAAAGCAACACAGAGCAGGCTACGCTAACGTGCGGTGCAAGGCTGCCTAAAGCATATCTAAGTCATATTAGTTATTTTAGGATTTAAGTTGGATTTATTAACTGGTGGTTAAGCACTATTCATCTACCGGAAACAGGCTAAAAGTTGCGGGTTCACCTCCGTAGAGGGTCCCGTCACGGAAACAGATAGCATGGTCAACTTTGTCTCGTTGTTCTGAGCAACTTTCATGTATAAAGTTTTTCGATCCGGCTACGATTTATTTTCTACGATTTTTCAAAGATTTAATCTATTTTCTGAAATCATTTCAATTAACAGAATTTCCAGAAAAGGAATATGACATCAGGATGATGTCATGCTTGCGTCAGCAGTCAACGGGGGGCTTGACCAGTCAACGGTGGCCCACTGGACCCACCAGTCAGTGACTGGACTTGTCCAGTCAGCTGGTTGACCAGTCAACTGGGTCCAGTGGGACCCAGTGGTCAGTCTCTGATTAGTTTTAACAGTATTTAGTTTAACCTAATTAATCTAGTTAGCTCGCGGGCCCAGTCTGTCAGTATCACAGTAGTTAATAGGTTAGTTTAATTTAATCCTAATTGCTACAGTGTTAGGGCCCGCATGTTAGTGGGGTTAGGCTGTGGGTTAATCACTAATGACCCTGACGAGTGGGACCCGCCTGGTTTTAAACGGCGACGCGCGTCGGAGCTACTCCGGCGAGCAACAGAGAGGCGGTGCGGCTCGGGTTCGTCGCACAGGCGACCATATCGACGGCGGTTTGCGGCTACGGATAGCTGGCGATGCGGCGCATCCAGCGAAGTAAGCGGCGGCAGCTAGGGGTGGCTAGAGCTAAGGCTGCGCTCGAGCTCGGTGGTTGCCGGAGCTCGCCCTTGCGGCCAACGGTGCTGGAGCTGAAACCGAGCTCGGGCTAAGGGGAAAAAAGGTGCACGCGTGCTCACTGAGATGGATGCTGAGCGCGAAGTGACGCGAGAAGGCCGGAGTCGAGGGGATCGACGGCGTGGTGGGGTGGCCGAGGCGGGGGAGATCGGTGGGGCGGGTGTCGATGAGGTGGCTCTGCTCCATCGGTGGGACGAGGAGAAGTGGACGACGACGGCGGAGCGTCCGGACGTACATCGAGGCGCGGGAGGCACGGCGGCCATGTCAATGGCGGAACGGCGGCGACCATGTGCTCAGGCGCGAGCTCGATCTACTCGGGGGAGAACGAGGGAGGGAAAGGGCTGCTAGGGTTCGGCTGGGGGGTCGCGGAGGACCTTATCCACTCCTCCTCGAGCTCCTGTGGCCTCGGTGTCGAGGATCCGACGGCGTGGACGCGGTCGGGTGACGCGGTGGCGACACGGCGAGAGGAAGATGAAGATGAAGATTGTAGCTAGCTGGGCCGGGTCAGACACTTGCCACAGTTGGGGCCGGATGCACAGTGCTCTATTCTTTTTTCTTTTGCTGTTTTTGCTTTTCTGTTTCCCTTTTGTTTCTGTTTTGTAAAATGTTGGGCCATATTTTGAGTTTTGTAAAACATGTGACTTAGCTCATAAAGCAGTGCAATATTACCTACCACCAAAATTAGTTTGGGCAAAATATGATTTCATTTGGATTTTTTATTAAATGAAAAGGGATCAAAAGGGTGCTGTTTGCTACTGTTCTAGGTTGTTAGAGTTACTTAACTAATTTCATTAATGTTGATCACAATTTTATATTTGCTTCTGAATTATTTGCTATTTAATGAACATTTTAGTTTTGTTTGGACAATTTTATTTTCCACTTGAATTAAATTAAGGTTTGAATTTGGTGTTGAAATGCAACATGATGCAAATGATGACTAGGCACTTGTTAAACTTGCTGACATGGCATGATCAAGAGGTGGCCACTGTGTGAGATGCTGGGGATGTTACATAATTCATGGTAGAAAAGATCCAGTCATGATGCATCCAACATTAGCTACACACAATGCATGAGGATGACAATAGTGCTCTCAGGTCTGGCGCTTATTTGAGAAGGTGATGACTCAACATAAAAGTAATAGATAGTCCCTTCGCAGAGGGAAGCAGTGTTTGCAGCGGTGCCAGAGCTCATATTTTCTTAAAACAGAGATAAATGAAATTTTGAGAAATGCATAGTTTTTGTTTACTTCGTGACCATCAGTTATCGATATCTTCCATGCTAAACACATTAGTGGCGGTTACCAAGCGATAAAAGTGAATGTTTACTCCCCCTCCACCAACATACACACTCCACGACTAGCTGAATCCACGGGTACCGTCCATACCAACAACAATCCTG
This sequence comes from Thinopyrum elongatum, assembly GCA_011799875.1. Taxonomy (NCBI): domain Eukaryota; kingdom Viridiplantae; phylum Streptophyta; class Magnoliopsida; order Poales; family Poaceae; genus Thinopyrum; species Thinopyrum elongatum. The sequence goes on along the minus strand of JAAAXO010000158.1, from coordinate 95,271 downwards.
GGGGAGTTTTGTTTAATTATTGCATTTTTTTAATTCGCGACTGGGCATCCCTGTAACAGCCCCTCCCGTGCAAGGACGAGTAAATAACACTCATCATGAGAATAACCCGCTTAGCATGAAGGATATTGACTACCTCCTGTCACTCTATGAACAATCCAGGCACACAAAAAAAAAGGTGTTTATTTGAAGTTTTTAGAGGTGGCACATGCAAATTTACTTAGAGCGGCAGGGTAATACCGCATATAGGTAGGTATGGTGGACTCATCTGGAATAACTTGGGTTTTAGGATTTGGATGCACAAGCAGTATTCCCGCTTAGTACCGGGAAGGCTAGCAGATAGGTTGAGAAGCGGCCAACTAGAGAGAGGGGGATGGTGGTCGTCCTCTAGCTCCAGCCACACTCCTGCCCCTTCGAAGTCCAAACTGAGGTTCATGTTCTTTCTTCAGGCCAAACCTATTTGGAAGATACTTCGGGATTAAGGGATGCAAGTAGTTGATGCATAAGGTAAGTTAGTACATCCTCATGCCATCGAGTGTCTTCGGTGACAACCACAAAGATTCGACGAAACTAGCAGATTTCCGCTCTTGCATTACTACTAGCCCGTGCTTTGTACCACAACAGCATGCACGTACTGAAACTTGAAGGTCAATTTTTGCTTCATCGATCCATGCACAAAGTTGATGATAATGATTTGAACACACACGTACAGAACAACCTTGGCTGATTGATTCTGCTGTGCAGACCATGTGGCATGTATCATAGAAGAAGGTTCATCGACGGTATTTTCAACCTTGAATCAGAAGGGACAGCCGCATTGTTTCTGAGGCTGCAGAAGGGAGGGTCTACATAAGAATGATCGCACCGTGTGGTCCCCAAAGTACCTCCCACGCTGCTGTGGTTCTAACTTCTCACCTGCCACGGATATGCTACTGCGGCCTCCTTTGTCATGTACGACACTGGCTCCTTTTTACAACGCTTTTAATCTTGCGCAAACAGCAAGCTGCGTCCATCCACCACGCCTGACCTAAACGGCATTGAAGAGCTCCGGTAGAAGTCCATGGAGTCCAGCATGCATCATTTCCTAATGGCCCTGCTGATGATCAAATCGGTCTTGTAGTTGGCGTTTATTACAGTGGCCATGTCAATATTCAAGATCGCTGCAGCATGCTAGGTTGTCTAGCCATGGGAGCATTGGGGACCAAGACGTCACACACACAACAATGGTGGGTTCATCAATTGAGCTATTTGTGTGGTGACAGTTATGCCAATGCTTTACGTGGCTGCATCTTACATGTTTTTTTTACCGTCTCGCCGAAGCTGAAGCCTTCACTGAATGGGTCTGAACATATGTCTCCTTTCACTGCTTCGTATGTCAAATTGTAGTATTAATTTATTTTGGGGAAAATTAGTATACGTTGAAATTATTCAGCTCTGACTTTGGCAAGGAAAAATGTCCTTTGTAGACTACAGGAAATAGTTGAGTATCAATGGTCATACTAAACAAGTGGCTATTTGGTGATCTGATTGAGAAGTAGTGGTACTCATATCCAGTGGTGTGTTTGCAAGATCATGTATGTAATGCTACATGCATCTATTTTCCCACTATTTATTTATTTTCTTTACAAGCGATTTATTGTTTTCCATAATTAGTAGTCTGTAATGGAGCATAAAAATAGTACTAGATGCAGTGCAAACCTAATATATTGTTGTCCGAGAAAAAAATATAGAAAACCCCAATAGCCAACTGTTTTTTTTATTTGTATGTGTAAAGGAACTATATATCTCATCAGTTTTAAGCTAATTTATTTTTGCGAAAATGGTTGGGACTAACATTAGCTAGCTTAAATACCATATATGTTTTTTTCCAAACAGGTTATTGTCTACTCAAGCAAATCCTCCGTACATTTGTTAGGATGAAGTCGAGGAGGAATGAAATCTTACTATGCTTTTGCTTCACGAGAGCTAACAAACAATCGTTTGTAAAAAAAAAATGTATTTTCATCTTATGCAAAAACGAACTGTTCAATTGAAAAAAAAAAGTTCTCAAAGGTGAAACAATTTTCATAAGGTTCAATTGAATATTAGCTTAAGTTCCATAGAGAGGGTGACACAGTAGCGATAACTAACATAACATGGATCTTGAATTTCTTATTAAGTAGTTGGTTATTTCGTGTAGAAAAGTGATAACCCACAAGTATAGGGGATCGCAACAGTTTTCGAGGGTAGAGTATTCAACCCAAATTTATTGATTCGGCACAAGGGGAGCCAAAGAATATTTGCAAGTATTAGCAGCTGAGTTGTCAATTCAACCACACCTGGAGATTTAATTATCTGCAGCAAAGTGATTAGTAGCAAAGTAGTACGATAGTTTTGATAGCAGTAGTAACAGTAACAGTAGAAGTAACCGTAGTAACCTAGCAAGAACAATATATGGAAAATTCGTAGGCATTAGATCGGTGAATTCGTTGGATGATATTCATCATATAACAATCATAACCTAGGGCAATACGACACTAGCTCCAGTTCATAAATATAATGTAGGCATGTATTCCGTAAATAGTCATATGTGCTTATGGAAAGAACTTGCATGACATCTTTTGTCCTACCCTCCCGTGGCAGCGGGGTCCACATGGAAACTAAGGGATATTAAGGACTCCTTTTAAATGAGAACCGGAAAAAAGCATTAACACATAGTGAATACATGAACTCCTCAAACTACGGTCATCACAAGAAAGTATCCCGACTTCTATCACTCCGGGGTTTGCGGATCATAACACGTAATAGGTGACTATAACTTGCAAGATCGGATCTAGAACATAGATATAATGGTGATAACATAAACGGTTCAGATCTAAAATCATGGCACCCGGGGCTAAAGTGACAAGCATTAAGCATGGCAAAGTCATAGCAACATCAATCTCAGAACATATGGATACTAGGGATCAAGCCCTAACAAAACTAACTCGATTACATGATGAATCTTATCCAACTCCACACCGACCAGCGAGCCTACGAAAGAATTACTCACTCCCGGTGGGGAGCATCATGGAATTGGCGATGGAGAAGGGTTGGTGATGACGAAGATCGAAGATCCCCCTCTCCGGAGCCCCAAACGGACTCCTGATCTGGCCCCCCGATGAAGAACAGGAGGTGGCGGCGGCTCTGTCTCGTGAAACGCAATAATTCTGTTTCTCCTATTTTTTCTCCAAAAATGTGAATTTATAGCGTCGAGGATAGGGTCAGTGGGGCCACCAGGTGGGGACAACCCACCTAGGCGCGCCAGGAGGGGGCGCGTCCTGGTGGGTTGTGCCCACCCAGGAGGCCACCTCCGGTGGTTCTTGGCTCCAGTAATTCTCTTTTATTATATAAAAAATCCTCACAAAGTTTCGTTCCAATCCTAGAACTTTTATTTCTTCACAAAAAACAACACCATGGTAGTTCTGCTGAAAACAGCGTTAGTCCGGGTTAGTTTCATCCAAATCATGCAAATTAGAGTCCAAAACAAGAGGAAAAGTGTTAGGAAAAGTAGATACGACGAAGACGTATCAACTCCCCCAAGCTTAAACCTTTGCTTGTCCTCAAGCAATTCAGTTGATAAACTGAAAGTTAAAAAAAAAAACTTTTACGAACTCTTTTGCTCTTGTTTACATAAATAAGCTTAAGTAGCACCCATGTTTTCAGCAAAGATCATGACTAACCATGTCGACAATGACTCTTAAAAATTACATTAACTCATATCAATGACATAATCCGCTAGCGAGCAATAATAAGATATCTCAAATGACAATATTTTGTCAAAACAACCATGATATAATATGACAATAGTGGTATCTCGCTAGCCCTTTCTGAGACCGCAAAACATAAATGCAGAGCACCTCCAAAGTTCAAGCAGCGACTAAACATTGTAATTTGTGACGCCCCCGGCTTAATTGTGCACTAATCATACATGCAAATGCACACGATCAATCCTAAGGACTCACTTGAAGATATCACAACACAACTCTAAAACATAAATAAAGTCATGCAAGCTTTATATTACAAGCCAGGGCCTCGAGGGCTCGAATACATAGCTCGATGGCATACAAGCATCAGCGGAAGCATCAGATATCTGAGTACAGATATAAAAGAGTAACAAAAAAGGCCTTTAGAAAGGCGGGGCAAAATAAAACACTACGATCGAAAGGCGCAGGCCTCCTGCCTGGGACCCTCCGAACCTACTCCTGGTCGACAGCCAACTCATAGAGGTAACCACTCTCGAGGTGGTAGCAGTAGTCGTCGGCGGGGCAGCTGTCTCAGGGGCTCCGTCATCGGATCACGATGAACTGATATGGGGAGAAAAAGAAAGAAAAGCAACCGTGAGTACTCCGAAGTACTCAGCAAGCAAGGATCTACGCTACATATGCAACATTATCAAAGGGAGGCTGTATATGTGGACTGGGCTGCAGAAATGCCAAAATAGAGAGAAGGCCTAGTCCTATCGAAGACTAGCATCTTCAGCGGTCTTGCAGCAATAGAAGAGAGTAGATCAGCACAGTATATAATATTGGTTGTGTCAAGTAACAGTCTCGCCCAGAGATCCTTCCTCGACTCCCTGCGAGAAAGCGATCCCCGAGCCACATATCCTGGGGTCATCTCAAGTTCTAGTTGTATCAATCGGGATACAACTCCGAGTGTCCTTTACCGTATGACCGGCTATCGATAGATGTTTTCTTCCCTGCAGGGGTGCACCAACTTACCCACCACGCTCGATTAACTCCGGCCGGACACACTTTCCTGGGTCATTCTCGGCCTCGGCCAAATGATACACCGCAACCCTACCTACAGCTCAACAGAGAGGACCCCGTCGGTCTACCTCCTAAGCGCAAGGGGGTCTTGGGCCATCGCCCCTCGCCCTCCGGGTCGTTGCGTGCAGGGCGAACCAGGCTCCACCACTACAGGATGGTGCCGGCCCAGCCCGGCCGCCAGGCTGAACTGGACGTCTGACAGAGCTTTCGGCTGATGCTACGATGCAGAGTGCCCATAACTCTTCCCACGTGATGGTTAGTGCTATCAGGCCAGAGGCCTGCTCGGATCAAATATCCAAATCGTTAGTGGATTAGGGGCTTGCGGAAACGAGCAGAGACTCACGATCGATGTGACCCCGTATTCGTATTCATCTCACGAGTTACCTCCAAGTCAACCCGACATCCCATCATTCGCGGGTACCCCTCAGGGTCGACCCGCCTTTCCAAGTATCAGTTGTAAATTCATAGTAACCATAGTAACCGTGTGTCTAACACAAAGGGGAACCCTGAGGAATCACCCTCGATGGAATTCCACCTGATATTATCGTCAAGCTGAACGAAGGAGGAATCATCCTCGAGGTCCACTCTTGAGGAGTTGCACGACAGCATTGTTATCGGGAGTGGAGAAGGAGGAATCACCCTCGATGACCATAACCGATGAACTAACCTACAAGGTTAACATCAGAAGTGCTGACGAGGTATCACCCTCGGCACTCGATAGTAATCCAGTAGTGTCGTACAACTAAGGGGGGGGGGAGTGCTGTGCCGGGGCCTGGTCTTCGATCCCGTTGATCGGGTCTTCTGATAATCTAGCGGGGCAGTTGGGACAAGTGGGGTCACTGGTGGGTCTCTAACCAGCCTATACTAAGCAGTTTGAAATAGGCAGGTAAGGTAACAATAAGCAGGTTACAAAAGCAGGCTATGCATCAGAATAGGAGCAATCAATTACAGTAGCAAAATCTAATGCAAGCATGAGAAAATAGAATGGGCGATATCAGGATGATCAAAGGGGGAGCTTACCTGGTTGCTCGGCGGCAAGGGCAAGGTCGTCAGTAGGGTAGCCAATCACCGGAGCTGCGTCGGTACCGGGCTCTATCGAGAGAGAAGAGGGGTAGGAAACAGTTTAAATACAAGATAGACAAAGCAACACAGAGCAGGCTACGCTAACGTGCGGTGCAAGGCTGCCTAAAAGCATATCTAAGTCATATTAGTTATTTTAGGATTTAAGTTGGATTTATTAACTGGTGGTTAAGCACTATTCATCTACCGGAAACAGGCTAAAAGTTGCGGGTTCACCTCCGTAGAGGGTCCCGTCACGGAAACAGATAGCATGGTCAACTTTGTCTCGTTGTTCTGAGCAACTTTCATGTATAAAGTTTTTCGATCCGAGCTACGATTTATTTTCTACGATTTTTCAAAGATTTAATCTATTTTCTGAAATCATTTCAATTAACAGAATTTCCAGAAAAGGAATATGACATCAGGATGATGTCATGCTTGCGTCAGCAGTCAACGGGGAGGCTTGACCAGTCAACGGTGGCCCACTGGACCCACCAGTCAGTGACTGGACTTGTCCAGTCAGCTGGTTGACCAGTCAACTGGGTCCAGTGGGACCCAGTGGTCAGTCTCTGATTAGTTTTAACAGTATTTAGTTTAACCTAATTAATCTAGTTAGCTCGCGGGCCCAGTCTGTCAGTATCACAGTAGTTAATAGGTTAGTTTAATTTAATCCTAATTGCTACAGTGTTAGGGCCCGCATGTTAGTGGGGTTAGGCTGTGGGTTAATCACTAATGACCCTGACGAGTGGGACCCGCCTGGGTTTAAACGGCGACGCGCGTCGGAGCTACTCCGGCGAGCAACAGAGAGGCCGGTGCGGCTCGGGTTCGTCGCACAGGCGACCATATCGACGGCGGTTTGCGGCTACGGATAGCTGGCGATGCGGCGCATCCAGCGAAGTAAGCGGCGGCAGCTAGGGGTGGCTAGAGCTAAGGCTGCGCTCGAGCTCGGTGGTTGCCGGAGCTCGCCCTTGCGGCCAACGGTGCTGGAGCTCGAAACCGAGCTCGGGCTAAGGGGAAAAAAGGTGCACGCGTGCTCACTGAGATGGATGCTGAGCGCGAAGTGACGCGAGAAGGCCGGAGTCGAGGGGATCGACGGCGTGGTGGTGGTGGCCGAGGCGGGGGAGATCGGTGCGGGCGGTGTCGATGAGGTGGCTCTGCTCCATCCGGTGGGACGAGGAGACGTGGACGACGACGGCGGAGCGTCCGGACGTACATCGAAGGCGCGGGAGGCACGGCGGCCATGTCAATGGCGGAACGGCGGCGACCATGTGCTCAGGCGCGAGCTCGATCTACTCGGGGGAGAACGAGGGAGGGAAATGGGCTGCTAGGGTTCGGCTGGGGGGTCGCGGAGGACCTTATCCACTCCTCCTCGAGCTCCTGTGGCCTCGGTGTCGAGGATCCGACGGCGTGGACGCGGTCGGGTGCACGCGGTGGCGACACGGCGAGAGGAAGATGAAGATGAAGATTGTAGCTAGCTGGGCCGGGTCAGACACTTTGCCACAGTTGGGGCCGGATGCACAGTGCTCTTCATTCTTTTTCTTTTGCTGTTTTTGCTTTTCTGTTTCCCTTTTGTTTCTGTTTTGTAAAATGTTGGGCCATATTTTGAGTTTTGTAAAACATGTGACTTAGCTCAATAAATGCAGTGCAATATTACCTACCACCAAAAATTAGTTTGGGCAAAATATGATTTCATTTGGATTTTTTATTAAATGAAAAGGGATCAAAAGGGTGCTGTTTGCTACTGTTCTAGGTTGTTAGAGTTACTTAACTAATTTCATTAATGTTGATCACAATTTTATATTTGCTTCTGAATTATTTGCTATTTAATGAACATTTTAGTTTCTGGTTTGGACAATTTTATTTTCCACTTGAATTAAATTAAGGTTTGAATTTGGTGTTGAAATGCAACATGATGCAAATGATGACTAGGCACTTGTTAAACTTGCTGACATGGCATGATCAAGAGGTGGCCACTGTAGTGAGATGCTGGGGATGTTACATAATTCATGGTAGAAAAGATCCAGTCATGATGCATCCAACATTAGCTACACACAATGCATGAGGATGACAATAGTGCTCTCAGGTCTGGCGCTTATTTGAGAAGGTGATGACTCAACATAAAAGTAAATAGATAGTCCCTTCGCAGAGGGAAGCAGTGATTTGCAGCGGTGCCAGAGCTCATATTTTCTTAAAACAGAGATAAATGAAATTTTGAGAAATGCATAGTTTTTGTTTACTTCGTGACCATCAGTTATCGATATCTTCCATGCTAAACACATTAGTGGCGGTTACCAAGCGATAAAAGTGAATGTTTACTCCCCCTCCACCAACATACACACTCCACGACTAGCTGAATCCACGGGTACCGTCCATACCAACAACAATCCTGGGGGAGTTTTGTTTAATTATTTGCATTTTTTTTAATTCGCGACTGGGCATCCCTGTTACAGCCCCTCCCGTGCAAGGACGAGTAAATAAACACTCATCATGAGAATAACCCGCTTAGCATGAAGGATATTGACTACCTCCTGTCACTCTATGAACAATCCAGGCACACAAAAAAAAAGGTGTTTATTTGAAGTTTTTAGAGGTGGCACATGCAAATTTACTTAGAGCGGCAGGGTAATACCGCATATAGGTAGGTATGGTGGACTCATCTGGAATAACTTGGGTTTTAGGATTTGGATGCACAAGCAGTATTCCCGCTTAGTACAGGCGAAGGCTAGCAGATAGGTTGAGAAGCGGCCAACTAGAGAGCGAAAACGGCCATGAACATGCATTATGCATAAGTAACATTGGATACTAGCATGAGTAGGATATGAACACCATGAACATAAATATCATAGAGGCTATGTTGGTTTTGATTCAACTACATGCATGGACATGTGCCAAGTCAAGCCACTCGAACATTCAGAGTAGGATACCATATCATCATACTACATCACAATCATTTTAACGCAATCTTGACATCCAAGATAAATCATTATCCACTCGTAGCTACTTAAGCATGGCATGAGAAACTATAGTCTCTAATTGTCATTGCAAACATGTTTGATCATAATAGGCTGAATCATGGATACTAGTTTAAACATATTTTCAAAAACAGAACAAGTTGAGTTCATACCCGTTTCTCTCTGCCACAGCCAGTTCACCAAATATCGTCATTATTGCCTTCCACTTGCACGACCGAATGATATGAAAATAATAATAGTGCGAGAGTGTCGTGGACTAAGCTGGAATCTGCAAACATTTTATTCAAGAGGAGAAGACAAAGCAATTTGAGCTCTTTGTTAGATCATCAATAATGCATACGAGAGCCACTCAACATTTTCATCGTGGTCTTCTCCTCGGTATGACTCAATAAGAGGAAAAGAGTTTCAGAGAAACACACTGAAATATTTTTGGAGTTTTTAGTTTTTCTTGAAGAAAGCAAATTAAAGAAAAGAAAAACAAAAACGAGAAAAACTATTTACACGGGAAAGCTCTCAACTAGCAAAAGAAAAACAAGGAAATCTTTTTGGGTTTTCTTTTAATACTACAACTAATTAAACTAGAAAGAAAAACCGAAAAGAAGCAACAAATATTTTTGAGTTTTCTCGAAGTTTTTCAAACACACAAGAAGAAAACGAGAAAATAAATCTAGCATGGATGATAGAATGAAACAGTGTGGACACCGACAACTGAAATGAAATGTGTGAACATGAATGTAATGTCGGTGGAAATACGTACTCCCCCAGGCTTAGGCTTTTGGCCTAGCCTGGTAATCACCACTCATAGTAGCCATCTGGTCCCATCCCGAAGTGCTGTGGAGCGGGCACCTGAGCGTCCCACTCCTGAGGCTCCTCCTCTGCTGCCGCCTAGTTGTTCCGGTATGCGACAATGTCCTCAGGCATGATCATGTATCCGCCCCTAGAAATAGAATCAAACAAAGCAGGTGCAGGCAACGGAATAACATCACGAGTGATTTCGCTAAAGACTAGGTTATAAGGAACATCTATAGTAGTGTTCTCGCCATCAATAAAGTGATGATATGTCGTAGCCTGGCATTCTAAGTAAACCTTGGGCAAGGGATAATCATGTTGGCGTATCTGAAACGTTAAAGTGACTCGCTAAGCGAGTAGCATAAATACCGCCATGGATTTTACTCTTGGACCTGTTAAGGTGAAGGCAACGTGCCACAATAGCGCGCGGCGTAAGACAGCGAAATCTGGGGCACAGAGTGCACCAACCTTCTCTCTAGCAAGTAAACACTTTGCAATGAATAGAGCAAAATAATGCACAGAAGGAAAATGCAAGCTAGTGGCAGTGACACTCGACACCCCTCTCTCGTCTCCCTCGGACAAAGTACGATAAAAGCCCTCGAACTCTGCAGGCCTAGGCTCCCTTATTTCCCCGTCAGAAGGCATCAAGCATATGTCACAAAATTCAGTAAGTGGTATCTGATGGGGTTTAGCATAAAGATTAAACTGCACCTCAGGAGGGTTATTCCTACTCAGAAAATGAAAACTTTGCACAAAGGAATTTGTGAGGAGATGATACTGTTCACCCTCAGCTGCGATGAAGTCGGTGAGGCCGGCATTAGCAACAAATTATGCAAACTCGTGACGGATTCCAGCTCCATCAATGAATGGGTTGTGCGGCCATTCGCACGGCCGGACCTCCGCCATTCTCCGGGTGCGAAGATCATTGTCTGATGACTCCCCAATGACTCCCTTGGAGCTCATCTTGGAAGCCAAGTTCCTAAAGAAACTCATCTTTTTCCTATGAATAGAATTCTGAAAATTTTAGTTCACAAAATTTTCTCAACAAAACTTCACAAGACCTATAGCAACTACTCATAGGGATGCATAGAGACCATATCAAGCATTCAAACTACTTAGGACTCTAAGAATTCAACATGCAAGCTCATCTACAGCAGCACCAAGAGTAGCTACTTATTCAAAATATAAACCACTAAAGCAAAAACTAATTGGACCAATGGAGGAGTTACATACCAAATAGCAATCCCCAAAACAGTTTCGGAAACGGAGCTTTGAGCAAAGAGATCAAAATCCGTGGGTTTGAGAGCAAGAACACGAGAGAGAGAGAGAGAGAGAGAGAGCAATGGTGAATTTTTTCTGGAGGTAAGTGATGACATGGGCTAAAGAGATAAGTGAGGGGACCCATGTGGGGACCACAACCCACCAGGGCGCGCCTGGGGGTGCTGGCGCGTTCAGGTGGGTTGTGCCCACCTGGTGTACCCCCCCCCCCTCCGATGTTATTTGCATCAAAAATTCTCAAATAATCAGAAAAAAATCATATTAAATTTTCAAGGCATTCTGAGAACTTTTATTTTTTGGTCATTTTTATTGCACGGGAAAATCAAAAAACAGACAAAACATGGCAATTTATTTTATTTAACTAAGACAAACAGAAAACAACAGGTAAGGACAGAAGATAGTGCTTACTAAATTCATCAACTTCATACCTCTCAAACATGATCCATTAATAAGGTTGATCAAGTCTTATTAACAACCACTTTCGATTAGCATGAAACCGAAGAACTTTCATAAAACACTAAGTTACCTCAACGGGGATATGCACGTCCCCAACAATAAGCATTTCATATTTCTTTTTGGTGGTGGGTAGAGGTAGGTGAAAACTTCCAATAGTGATTGTCGGAGATTTTTCAATAACGTTAATACCATTGACTTGGAATTGTTTCTTTGGAAAGTGCACTGTATGCTCATTGCCATTGATTTGAAAAGTGACCTTGCTTTTATTGCAATCAACAACAGCCCCTGCAGTATTCAAGAAGGGTCTACCAAGGATAATCGACATGTTGTCCTCCTCGGGCATCTCAAGTATAACAAAGTCAGTCAAGATAGTAACATTTGCAACAACAACGGGCACATCCTCACAAATACCGATAGGTATGGCAGTGGACTTGTCAGCTATTTGCATAGATATCTCAGTAGGTGTGAGTTTATTCAAGTCAAGTCTTTTATATAAGGAGAAAGGCATAACACTAACACCAGCTCCTAAATCACACAAAGCAGTTTTGACATAATTTCTTTTTATGGAGCAAGGTATAGTTGGTATTCCCGGATCTCCAAGTTTTTTAGGTACTCCATCCTTAAAAGAATAATTAGCAAGCATAATGGAGATTTTAGCTTCTGGTATTTTTCTTTTATTAGTGATGATGTCTTTCATATACTTTGAATAAGGGGCCATCTTTAAAATATCAGTCAACCGAGTGCGCAAAAAGACTAGCCTAAGCATTTCAGCAAAATGCTCAAATTCTTCATCATCCTTTTTATTAGTTGATTTCGGTGGGAAGGGCATTGGTTTTTGAACCCAAGGCTCTCTTTCTTTTCATGCTTTCTAGCAACAAAGTCTCTTTTATCATATCTTTTATTTTTTAGGTTGGGGTTATCAAAATCCACAGCTGGTTCTATTTTAATGTCATTATCTGGTTGTTTATCATTGTTTGGTTGAGTGTATTCATGAATATCATAATTATCTTTTTCATTATCACTAGGTGAATGTTCATTACCAGATTGAGTTTCAGCATCAGAGATAGAAACATCATTATTATTTTCAGGAGGTTCTTCAGGTTCACTAGAGGAATGCAAAGACCTATCATTTTTCTTTTTCTTTTTCTTTTTACATGGACTAGGTGCATTTGTGTTATTCCTTTGTGAATCCTGTTCAATTCTTTTAGGATGTCCCTCAGGATAGAGTGGTTCCTGAGTCATTTTACCTCCTCTGGTTGCTACTCTAACAACAAAGTCATGTATGTTGTTGTTCATTTCATCAAGCAATTCTTTTTGAGATTTAGCAACTTGTTCTAGTTGAGTTTGAACCATAGAGGCATGCTTTCCTACACCTCTAACATCATTGGAGATTCTAAATAATAAGTCACTCAAGCGAGCAATCATATCAGAGTTGTATTTCAATTGTTTCATAACATTGGCATTGAAGTGATCTTGTTTTCTAATAGAGTTATCAAACTCATATAAGCACTGACTAGGATATTTATTATAAGGGCTATCACCTTCATCGAACTTTAATAAAGAATTTACCTCTACCACCCGTGATGGTGGTGGTGTGTTGAGGCCATGTATTTCTTCGATAGGTGGTAAATTTTTAACATCCTCTGCTTTAGTACCCTTTTCCTTCATAGATTTCTTTGCCTCTTGCATATCTTCAGGACTGAGATATAAGATAACCCTCTTCTTTGGAGTGGGTTTAAGCGGTGGTTCAGGAAGAATCCAATCATCATAATTTTTCAATATGTTATTCAAAAGTTCCTCAGCTTGTCCAATAGTTCGTTCCCTGAAAACACAACCAGCACAACTATCTAGGAAATCCCTAGAAGCAACGGTTAGTCCATTGTAGAAGATATCAAGTATTTCATTTTTCTTAAGTGGATGATCAGGCAAACCATTAAGCAATTGGAGAAGCCTCCCCCAAGCTTGTGGGAGACTCTCTTCTTCAATTTGCACAAAGTTAAATATTTCCTGTAAGGCAGCTTGTTTTTTATGAGCAGGAAAATATTTTTCAGAGAAGTAATAAATCATATCCTGGGGACTACGCACACAACCAAGACCAAGAGTATTGTACCAAGTCTTAGCATCACCCTTTAATGAGAATGGAAATAATTTGAGGATATAGTAATAGCGAATCTTATCTTCATGAGCAAATAGGGTAGCTATATCATTCAACTTAGTAAGGTGTGCCACAATAGTTTCAGTTTCATAACCATAGAAAGGATCAGATTCAACCAAAGTAATTAACTCTGGGTCGACAGAGAATTCATAATCCTTATAATCAACAAAGATAGGTGAAGTTGCAAACTGAGGATCACATTTCATTTTATCATTCAAAGTCTTTTCTTTATACTTGCATAATAATTTTTTCAGATCATCTCTATCCTTACAAGCAAGAATATCTCTAGTTACCTCTCCATCCATAACAAAACCCTCAGGTATCTTAGGTAGTTCATATCTAGGAGAGCTAGGTCTAGCAGGTGTTTCAAGATTTTCAGTTTCAAGTACTTCATCGATTTCAGTGATCTCATCAGGTTCAACAATTTCTTTCTCTCTAACTTTAGCAATTTGTTCATCAAGAAAATCACCTAGTGGCACATCATCATCAAGCAAGGTACAAGCATCATCATGAGTAGCATTCATAGAAGTAGCATCATCAATAACTTGTGACATATCAGGATTAATATCATGTGGTGGTGTTGCAAGTCTACTCATAACAGAAGGTGAATCAAGTGCAGAGCTAGATGGCAGTTCCTTACCTCCCCTCGTCTTAGAGGGAAATATCTTAGTCTTGGTATCCTTCAAATTCTTCATAGTCATAAATTGATAATAATCCCAAGTGACTCAACCAATATAGTTATGCTCCCCGACAACGGTGCCAGAAAAAGGTCCTGATAACCCACAAGTATAGGGGATCGCAATAGTTTTCGAGGGTAGAGTATTCTACCCAAATTTATTGATTCGACACAAGGGGAGCCAAAGAATATTTGCAAGTATTAGCAGCTGAGTTGTCAATTCAACCACACCTGGAGATTTAATTATCTGCAGCAAAGTGATTAGTAGCAAAGTAGTATGATAGTTTTGATAGCAGTAGTAACAGTAACAGTAGCAGTAACAGAAGTAACCTAGCAAGAACAATATATGGAAAATTCGTAGGCATTGGATCGGTGAATTCATTGGATGATATTCATCATATAACAGTCATAACCTAGGGCGATAAGACACTAGCTCCAGTTCATAAATATAAGGTAGGCATGTATTCCGTAAATAGTCATACGTGCTTATGGAAAGAACTTGCATGACATCTTTTGTCCTACCCTCCCGTGGCAGCGGGGTCCATATGGAAACTAAGGGATATTAAGGCCTCATTTTAAATGAGAACCGGAAAAAGCATTAACACATAGTGAATACATGAACTCCTCAAACTACGGTCATCACCGGAAAGTATCCCGACTTCTGTCACTCCGGGGTTTGTGGATCATAACACGTAATAGGTGACTATAACTTGCAAGATCAGATCTAGAACATAGATATAATGGTGATAACAAAAACGGTTTAGATCTGTAATCATGGCACCCGGGCCCAAAGTGACAAGCATTAAGCATGGCAAAGTCATAGCAACATTAATCTCAGAACATAATGGATACTAGGGATCAAGCCCTAACAAAACTAACTTGATTACATGATGAATCTCATCCAACTCCTCACCGACCAGCGAGCCTACGAAGGAATTACTCACTCCCGATGGGGAGCTTCATGGAATTGGCGATGGAGAAGGGTTGGTGATGATGAAGATCGAAGATCCCCCTCTCCGGAGCCCCAAACGGACTCCTGATTTGGCCTCCCGATGAAGAACATGAGGTGGCGGAGGCTCCGTCTCGTGAAACGCGATAATTCTTTTTCTTCTATTTTTTTCTTCGAAAATGTGAATTTATAGCGTCGGGGATAGGGTCAGCGGGGCCACCAAGTGGGGACAACCCACCTGGGTGGCCAGGAGGGGGGCGTGCCCTGGTGGGTTGTGCCCACCCAGGGGCCCCCTCCGGTGGTTCTTGGCTCCAGTAATTCTCTATTATTATATAAAAAATCCTCGCAAAGTTTCATTCCAATCCGAGAACTTTTATTTCTGCACAAAAAACAACACCATGGTAGTTCTGCCAAAAACAGCGTCAGTCCGGGTTAGTTTCATCCAAATCATGTGAATTAGAGTCCAAAACAAGAGGAAAAGCATTAGGAAAACTAGATACGATGAAGACGTATCAAAAAGCCATTGATTGTAAATATTTGCATCTATTTTTGCAGTACAAATTCATTTTATTTTTTTAGTTTAACACAAATTTGTTGCCCAACTACAAAATCCAAGTCGTCAAACATATTTTTGTTATCAGAACAAAAATATCATTCAAAATTAAGTGGTAACTTTTTGGTTGTTGTCCTTTTTTATTTGATATTGAATCTTCCTTAAATTAATTAGGCAGGAATGTGTATGAGCCTAACGTTGTAACTTTTGTGTTAAAAAAATATAATAAAGCTTTTTTTATATAATGCACTATTATGATGTCTGGATGAAAGTGTGCATACTTATAGTTATATTCTACTAATCCTTTTCTTGGACCAAACCTTGATATGGGAATATGTAAGTTTCTATTGGGAAAGTATATTCAAAGGTTCAATTAGATGCAAGATTTATAAAATAATTTTAGAAATGTGTTGATCACTAGCCCGTGCTGATGCAAGGGTTGACGACTAGTAATATTCTAATAACTAGTCGACTTGTCGCAGTAGTAGTAGTTGAACTTCACCTAGTGAGAGGTTGAACTTCCGCAAACATTATCCAAATGGGTCTTGCGATATACCGTTGGAAAGCTATGGACACATGGATCACAACATTGTCCAAATGGGTCTTGCGATATACCGTTGGAAAGCTACGGACCCACAGTTTAAGAGTAGTTTTACAAACCGCTTTTCTTCATACAAAAAACATGAATCGTATTTTCAATCCCACTTCTAAACCGTTTATCAAAATGAGGCAAATAATATGGCGTTGCAAAGCTGCTGCAAATCCTCTCATTTCACATATACAAAGCTTTTCCTAATTCCATACGGTTAAAGAGTAATTTGAAAAATGATGGATTTTCTCAAACCGAACAGCCGAGCTCATTTTTTTGGCATAATTTGAAAACATCTTATCCATTTGATGCAAATGATATGGCGTTGAAAAGCTTATGAAAATACGCATCTTTTTCATATAGAAATCTGTTCTAATTTTGAATGGTTTAAAATTAATTTAGGAAACGGTTGAAGTCCCCACGAGTTCGTATTTCCACTTTTTTTCTAAATGGTTTGTCGAAATGCAGCGAATGATATGGCGTTGGAGAGCTTGTACAAATGCAAAACTTTTACATATATAATGTTTCTCGCAATTCTTTACGGTTTTATGACAATTTTGAAAATGGCAAAAAATATTTTTTAGCCGTAATTTTCACAAACTTTGTCGGAATGGGGCAAATAATATATCGCTGGATAGCTATATAAAATGCAAAACTTTTTCGTATAGAAAGTTTTCTTTGATTCCTAGCCATTTTTAAGTAATTTTGAAAACAGCGACATCATGCGTTCTGTCATCATTGCGAAAACAGAGTCTCCGAAAATACACTACGTGAAGAGGTTGAACTTGTAGTGCAGTTCTGTTTGAACTTCACTCAGTTTTTCATGTGCTGTATTTTTTTCGTAACTCCCCAAGCACTTACGGGAATTGAGCAAATGATAGATTGATGGAAAGCTGTTGAAAACATGCAACTTTCCTGTGTTGATCAGTTTTTCATACTCGCGATGGTTCAAAAAAAAATGTAATACATCAAAATGTGTTTTAAACAGTATACATAAAAATGTAGCATGTAATATACGGCTGGAAAGCTTATAAATAGGAGTAACTTTTTCATGTAGACAGGTGTTTCAAATTCGTTGCCGTTTGAGAGCAGTTTTAAAAATGGCAAAAACGATGTTGTTTTTGCCTCCTTTTTAACCTGTAGTTGAAGGTCGGACGTCTCGTAATATAATTTTTGAACCGTGTAGGGTAGAGCACAAGAACTTCTTGCAACAAACATTTTAGTATTTTAGTTTTGTATTCTTTTATTCTCATACGAAACGCATTCCATATAGTAGTTGTACTTCGGCCACGTATTCTCTGAAAAAAATGTTTTTAATAAGCATCAATTTTTTTTCTAAATTGAACTTCATACTCTTATTTTTTCTAGAAATGGGAAGAATTTGAGTTTTCCGTATACATCAAACTACTCCTTTATTTTAATTTGAACTTCTTCATTTTATTCTTGAGTTACAAGGAAAACCTGTGTTTTTTTATAAATATTGAACATCTCAATTTTTTGTAATTTGGACTTCTTGGTTTATTTCTTTTAGTAACACAAATATCCCAGTTTTGTAATAAATATTGAACCACTGTGTTATTTAAATTTGCGACATATCAGGATTAATATCATGTGGTGGTGTTGCAAGTCTACTCATAACAGAAGGTGAATCAAGTGCAGAGCTAGATGGCAGTTCCTTACCTCCCCTCGCTTAGAGGGAAATATCTTATCTTGGTATCCTTCAAATTCTTCATAGTTAATTGATATAATCCCAAGTGACTCAACCAATATAGTTATGCTCCCCGACAACGGTGCCAGAAAAGGTCTTGATAACCCACAAGTATAGGGGATCGCAAAGTTTTCGAGGGTAGAGTATTCTACCCAAATTTATTGTTCGACACAAGGGGAGCCAAAAATATTTGCAAGTATTAGCAGCTGAGTTGTCAATTCAACCACACCTGGAGATTTAATTATCCAATGATTAGTAGCAAGTAGTATGATAGTTTTGATAGCAGTAGTAACAGTAACATAGCAGTAAAGAATTACCTAGCAAGAACAATATATGGAAAATTCGTAGGCATTGGATCGGGAATCATTGGATGATATTCATCTATAACAGTCATAACTAGGGCGATAAGACACTAGCTCCAGTTCATAAATATAAGGTAGGCATGTATTCCGTAAATAGTCATACGTGCTTATGGAAACTTGCATGACATCTTTTGTCCTACCCTCCCGTGGCAGCGGGGTCCATATGGAAACTAAGGGATATTAAGGCCTCATTTTAATGAGAACCGGAAAAAAGCATTAACACATAGTGAATACATGAACTCCTCAAACTACGGTCATCACCGGAAAGAATCCCGACTTCTGTCACTCCGGGTTTGTGGATCATAACACGTATAGGTGACTATAACTTGCAAGATCAGATCTAGAACATAGATTAATGGTGAAACAAAAACGTTTAGATCTTAATCATGGCACCCGGGCCCAAAGTGACAAGCATTAAGCTGGCAAAGTCATAGCAACATTAATCTCAGAACATAATGGATACTAGGGATCAGCCCTAACAAAACTAACTTGATTACATGATGAATCTCATCCACTCCTCACCGACCAGCGAGCCTACGAAGGAATTACTCACTCCCGATGGGGAGCTTCATGGAATTGGCGATGGAGAAGGGTTGGTGATGATGAAGATCGAAGATCCCCCTCTCCGAGCCCAAACGGACTCCTGATTTGGCCTCCCATGAAAAACAGAGGTGGCGGGGCCCGTCTCGTGAAACGCGATAATTCTTTTTCTCTATTTTTTTCTTCGAAAATGTGAATTTATAGCGTCGGGGATAGGGTCAGCGGGCCACCAAGGTGGGGACACCCCCCGGGGTTGCCATATTTTGGAAAGTGCACTGTATGCTCATTGCCATTGATTTGAAAAGTGACCTTGCTTTTATTGCAATCAACAACAGCCCCTGCAGTATTCAAGAAGGGTCTACCAAGGATAATCGACATGTTGTCCTCCTCGGGCATCTCAAGTATAACAAAGTCAGTCAAGATAGTAACATTTGCAACAACAACGGGCACATCCTCACAAATACCGATAGGTATGGCAGTGGACTTGTCAGCTATTTGCATAGATATCTCAGTAGGTGTGAGTTTATTCAAGTCAAGTCTTTTATATAAGGAGAAAGGCATAACACTAACACCAGCTCCTAAATCACACAAAGCAGTTTTGACATAATTTCTTTTTATGGAGCAAGGTATAGTTGGTATTCCCGGATCTCCAAGTTTTTTAGGTACTCCATCCTTAAAAGAATAATTAGCAAGCATAATGGAGATTTTAGCTTCTGGTATTTTTCTTTTATTAGTGATGATGTCTTTCATATACTTTGAATAAGGGGCCATCTTTAAAATATCAGTCAACCGAGTGCGCAAAAAGACTAGCCTAAGCATTTCAGCAAAATGCTCAAATTCTTCATCATCCTTTTTATTAGTTGATTTCGGTGGGAAGGGCATTGGTTTTTGAACCCAAGGCTCTCTTTCTTTTCATGCTTTCTAGCAACAAAGTCTCTTTTATCATATCTTTTATTTTTTAGGTTGGGGTTATCAAAATCCACAGCTGGTTCTATTTTAATGTCATTATCTGGTTGTTTATCATTGTTTGGTTGAGTGTATTCATGAATATCATAATTATCTTTTTCATTATCACTAGGTGAATGTTCATTACCAGATTGAGTTTCAGCATCAGAGATAGAAACATCATTATTATTTTCAGGAGGTTCTTCAGGTTCACTAGAGGAATGCAAAGACCTATCATTTTTCTTTTTCTTTTTCTTTTTACATGGACTAGGTGCATTTGTGTTATTCCTTTGTGAATCCTGTTCAATTCTTTTAGGATGTCCCTCAGGATAGAGTGGTTCCTGAGTCATTTTACCTCCTCTGGTTGCTACTCTAACAACAAAGTCATGTATGTTGTTGTTCATTTCATCAAGCAATTCTTTTTGAGATTTAGCAACTTGTTCTAGTTGAGTTTGAACCATAGAGGCATGCTTTCCTACACCTCTAACATCATTGGAGATTCTAAATAATAAGTCACTCAAGCGAGCAATCATATCAGAGTTGTATTTCAATTGTTTCATAACATTGGCATTGAAGTGATCTTGTTTTCTAATAGAGTTATCAAACTCATATAAGCACTGACTAGGATATTTATTATAAGGGCTATCACCTTCATCGAACTTTAATAAAGAATTTACCTCTACCACCCGTGATGGTGGTGGTGTGTTGAGGCCATGTATTTCTTCGATAGGTGGTAAATTTTTAACATCCTCTGCTTTAGTACCCTTTTCCTTCATAGATTTCTTTGCCTCTTGCATATCTTCAGGACTGAGATATAAGATAACCCTCTTCTTTGGAGTGGGTTTAAGCGGTGGTTCAGGAAGAATCCAATCATCATAATTTTTCAATATGTTATTCAAAAGTTCCTCAGCTTGTCCAATAGTTCGTTCCCTGAAAACACAACCAGCACAACTATCTAGGAAATCCCTAGAAGCAACGGTTAGTCCATTGTAGAAGATATCAAGTATTTCATTTTTCTTAAGTGGATGATCAGGCAAACCATTAAGCAATTGGAGAAGCCTCCCCCAAGCTTGTGGGAGACTCTCTTCTTCAATTTGCACAAAGTTAAATATTTCCTGTAAGGCAGCTTGTTTTTTATGAGCAGGAAAATATTTTTCAGAGAAGTAATAAATCATATCCTGGGGACTACGCACACAACCAAGACCAAGAGTATTGTACCAAGTCTTAGCATCACCCTTTAATGAGAATGGAAATAATTTGAGGATATAGTAATAGCGAATCTTATCTTCATGAGCAAATAGGGTAGCTATATCATTCAACTTAGTAAGGTGTGCCACAATAGTTTCAGTTTCATAACCATAGAAAGGATCAGATTCAACCAAAGTAATTAACTCTGGGTCGACAGAGAATTCATAATCCTTATAATCAACAAAGATAGGTGAAGTTGCAAACTGAGGATCACATTTCATTTTATCATTCAAAGTCTTTTCTTTATACTTGCATAATAATTTTTTCAGATCATCTCTATCCTTACAAGCAAGAATATCTCTAGTTACCTCTCCATCCATAACAAAACCCTCAGGTATCTTAGGTAGTTCATATCTAGGAGAGCTAGGTCTAGCAGGTGTTTCAAGATTTTCAGTTTCAAGTACTTCATCGATTTCAGTGATCTCATCAGGTTCAACAATTTCTTTCTCTCTAACTTTAGCAATTTGTTCATCAAGAAAATCACCTAGTGGCACATCATCATCAAGCAAGGTACAAGCATCATCATGAGTAGCATTCATAGAAGTAGCATCATCAATAACTTGCGACATATCAGTTAATATCATGTGGTGGTGTTGCAAGTCTACTCATAACAGAAGGTGAATCAAGTGCAGAGCTAGATGCAGTTCCTTACCCCTCCCCTCGTCTTAGAGGGACATATCTTAGTCTTGGTATCCTTCAAATTCTTCATAGTCCTAATTGATATAATCCCAAGTGACTCAACCAATATAGTTTATGCTCCCCGACACGGTGGCCAGAAAAGTCTTGATAACCACAAGTATAGGGGATCGCAATAGTTTTCGAGGGTAAGTATTCTACCCAAATTTATTGATTCGACACAAGGGGAGCCAAAAATATTTGCAAGTATTAGCAGCTGAGTTGTCAATTTCAACCACACCTGGAGATTTAATTATCGCATCACAAGTGATTAGTAGCAGTAAGTATGATAGTTTTTGATAGCAGTATAACAGTAACACTAGCAGTAACAGAAGTAACCTAGCAAGAACAATATATGGAAAATTCGTAGGCATTGGATCGGTGAATTCATTGGATGATATTCATCATATAACAGTCATAACCTAGGGCGATAAGACACTAGCTCCAGTTCATAAATATAAGGTAGGCATGTATTCCGTAAATAGTCATACGTGCTTATGGAAAGAACTTGCATGACATCTTTTGTCCTACCCTCCCGTGGCAGCGGGGTCCATATGGAAACTAAGGGATATTAAGGCCTCATTTTAAATGAGAACCGGAAAAAGCATTAACACATAGTGAATACATGAACTCCTCAAACTACGGTCATCACCGGAAAGTATCCCGACTTCTGTCACTCCGGGGTTTGTGGATCATAACACGTAATAGGTGACTATAACTTGCAAGATCAGATCTAGAACATAGATATAATGGTGATAACAAAAACGGTTTAGATCTGTAATCATGGCACCCGGGCCCAAAGTGACAAGCATTAAGCATGGCAAAGTCATAGCAACATTAATCTCAGAACATAATGGATACTAGGGATCAAGCCCTAACAAAACTAACTTGATTACATGATGAATCTCATCCAACTCCTCACCGACCAGCGAGCCTACGAAGGAATTACTCACTCCCGATGGGGAGCTTCATGGAATTGGCGATGGAGAAGGGTTGGTGATGATGAAGATCGAAGATCCCCCTCTCCGGAGCCCCAAACGGACTCCTGATTTGGCCTCCCGATGAAGAACAAGAGGTGGCGGAGGCTCCGTCTCGTGAAACGCGATAATTCTTTTTCTTCTATTTTTTTCTTCGAAAATGTGAATTTATAGCGTCGGGGATAGGGTCAGCGGGGCCACCAAGTGGGGACAACCCACCTGGGTGGCCAGGAGGGGGGCGCGCCCTGGTGGGTTGTGCCCACCCAGGGGCCCCCTCCGGTGGTTCTTGGCTCCAGTAATTCTCTATTATTATATAAAAAATCCTCGCAAAGTTTCATTCCAATCCGAGAACTTTTATTTCTGCACAAAAAACAACACCATGGTAGTTCTGCCAAAAACAGCGTCAGTCCGGGTTAGTTTCATCCAAATCATGTGAATTAGAGTCCAAAACAAGAGGAAAAGCATTAGGAAAACTAGATACGATGAAGACGTATCAAAAAGCCATTGATTGTAAATATTTGCATCTATTTTTGCAGTACAAATTCATTTTATTTTTTTAGTTTAACACAAATTTGTTGCCCAACTACAAAATCCAAGTCGTCAAACATATTTTTGTTATCAGAACAAAAATATCATTCAAAATTAAGTGGTAACTTCTTGGTTGTTGTCCTTTTTTATTTGATATTGAATCTTCCTTAAATTAATTAGGCAGGAATGTGTATGAGCCTAACGTTGTAACTTTTGTGTTAAAAAAGTATAATAAAGCTTTTTTTATATAATGCACTATTATGATGTCTGGATGAAAGTGTGCATACTTATAGTTATATTCTACTAATCCTTTTCTTGGACCAAACCTTGATATGGGAATATGTAAGTTTCTATTGGGAAAGTATATTCAAAGGTTCAATTAGATGCAAGATTTATAAAATAATTTTACAAATGTGTTGATCACTAGCCCGTGCTGATGCAAGGGTTGACGACTAGTAATATTCTAATAACTAGTCGACTTGTCGCAGTAGTAGTAGTTGAACTTCACCTAGTGAGAGGTTGAACTTCCGCAAACATTATCCAAATGGGTCTTGCGATATACCGTTGGAAAGCTATGGACACATGGATCACAACATTGTCCAAATGGGTCTTGCGATATACCGTTGGAAAGCTACGGACACACAGTTTAAGAGTAGTTTTACAAACCGCTTTTCTTCATACAAAAAACATGAATCGTATTTTCAATCCCACTTCTAAACCGTTTATCAAAATGAGGCAAATAATATGGCGTTGCAAAGCTGCTGCAAATCCTCTCATTTCACATATACAAAGCTTTTCCTAATTCCATACGGTTAAAGAGTAATTTGAAAAATGATGGATTTTCTCAAACCGAACAGCCGAGCTCATTTTTTTGGCATAATTTGAAAACATCTTATCCATTTGATGCAAATGATATGGCGTTGAAAAGCTTATGAAAATACGCATCTTTTTCATATAGAAATCTGTTCTAATTTTGAATGGTTTAAAATTAATTTAGGAAACGGTTGAAGTCCCCACGAGTTCGTATTTCCACTTTTTTTCTAAATGGTTTGTCGAAATGCAGCGAATGATATGGCGTTGGAGAGCTTGTACAAATGCAAAACTTTTACATATATAATGTTTCTCCCAATTCTTTACGGTTTTATGACAATTTTGAAAATGGCAAAAAATATTTTTTAGCCGTAATTTTCACAAACTTTGTCGGAATGGGGCAAATAATATATCGCTGGACAGCTATATAAAATGCAAAACTTTTTCGTATAGAAAGTTTTCTTTGATTCCTAGCCATTTTTAAGTAATTTTGAAAACAGCGACATCATGCGTTCTGTCATCATTGCGAAAACAGAGTCTCCGAAAATACACTACGTGAAGAGGTTGAACTTGTAGTGCAGTTCTGTTTGAACTTCACTCAGTTTTTCATGTGCTGTATTTTTTTCGTAACTCCCCAAGCACTTACGGGAATTGAGCAAATGATAGATTGATGGAAAGCTGTTGAAAACATGCAACTTTCCTGTGTTGATCAGTTTTTCATACTCGCGATGGTTCAAAAAAAATGTAATACATCAAAATGTGTTTTAAACAGTATACATAAAAATGTAGCATGTAATATACGGCTGGAAAGCTTATAAATAGGAGTAACTTTTTCATGTAGACAGGTGTTTCAAATTCGTTGCCTTTTGAGAGCAGTTTTAAAAATGGCAAAAACGATGTTGTTTTTGCCTCCTTTTTAACCTGTAGTTGAAGGTCGGACGTCTCGTAATATAATTTTTGAACCGTGTAGGGTAGAGCACAAGAACTTCTTGCAACAAACCTTTTAGTATTTTAGTTTTGTATTCTTTTATTCTCATACGAAACGCATTCCATATAGTAGTTGTACTTCGGCCACGTATTCTCTGAAAAAAATGTTTTTAATAAGCATCAATTTTTTTTCTAAATTGAACTTCATACTCTTATTTTTTCTAGAAATGGGAAGAATTTGAGTTTTCCGTATACATCAAACTACTCCTTTATTTTAATTTGAACTTCTTCATTTTATTCTTGAGTTACAAGGAAAACCTGTGTTTTTTTATAAATATTGAACATCTCCTTTTTTGTAATTTTGTACTTTGCTTGGTTTAAATTTCTTTTGTAACACAAATATCCCAGTTTTGTAGACATATTGAACCACTGTGTTCTTATTAAATTTGAACTTCTTCATTTATTCTTTAGTAAAAAGGAAAAATCTGAGTTTTTTTTCATACTTGGAACTCTATGTTATTTTAATTATGAACTTTTTAGTCTTATTCTTATAAAAAATATATGTTTTTAATAAGCATCAAACATTTTTTTAAAATTGAACTTCAATTCTTTTTATCTTTTTTTTTTTTTAGAAAATGGAAAGATTAGAGTTTTCTGTATATGTCAAACTACTCCTTTATTCAAATTGAACTTCTTCATTTTTATTCGTACTAACAAGGAAAATCTGAGTTTTTGTAAATATCGAAACTTCTCTATTTTGTAATGTGGACTTCTTGGTTATTTCTTTAGTAACGGAAATATGCTAGTTTTGTGATAAATATTGGACCGTCCCTTATTTCAAATTTGAACTTCTAGAGTTTGTGATAAATATTGGACCATCCTTTTTATGATTTTTGACTTCTCTATTATTAAAACAAATTTCTTGTTTTTTTATTTTTAGAAACGATGAACTATTTGGCTTTCTGAGTGCTCTTTATTTTTTGAACTGCTTGTAATGTTTGTTTGAACTTCCTATGATCTTCTTGTCCAGCGATTTTCATTTTTCGACATTTAATCATCGAACTACTATGTTATTTTATTTTGAACTTCTTGTTTCCATTATTAATAATGAGGAAATCTGATTTAGTATAATCGTCGACTGATCCTCTCTTTATTTGGACTTCTTGGTTTTATTTTTTTTAGTACCAAAAAAAATTCTAGTTTTTCTAATAAACATTGAGCCACTCTGCATTTTTTAATTTGAACTTCTAGGTTTTTTTTTAACCTTTTTAGGTACATTTTTTCATTTGGCGGGTTTGATTTTTCGAACCTCCTGAATTTGGTTTATTATATGCATGAACTTTTCTGGAGACAAGCTTCACAATTTATTACTTATCATTATGTTAAGTGTGAGCTCTGCTTTTTTACTCATCGGGGACGACCATATAAGCATCAGGAATTAGAGAACATGTACTTTTTAGGAGATCTTTTTTAGAAAGGCACCTTTTTTCTCTATGCAAACTATAACTTTTTTATATACGAACTTCAATGTGAATTCACATTTTATTTCTGCACACAAATTTCGTACATGAACTTTTTATTGTGTTACATATTTTGAACTTTTTGTTTCTTATATTTGAACTTCTTTCTCTTGCTCTTATGTACACAAAAAGAAAATAAAACCACCCATTCGTAAAGGAAAAAACACATTTTTGTAATAAATATTGATCTACTTTGTTATTTTAAGTGGATTTTCTACAGCAGAAAACAGATTTCATGATGTACACCCGGCGTGCAAAAATCAACACGGTTACAAAATTGAGCAAGACCACCCGGCATGAAGACATGAATACGCACATGCTATGTAGTTGAGTAGGATCCCTTCCTTTTCATCAAGAAACAATTTAATGAGACAACATGATTGCCTTCTGTAACTAACAACCCATACTTTGTACTCTTTTTTGCAACATATGTTTTTTCTGAACTTCTTTAGTAATTAATAGTACCAATCCATGGTCTTGATGAACCCTGGTCCTTCGACACAACCCAAAAATCAAAAGAATTC
This sequence comes from Thinopyrum elongatum, assembly GCA_011799875.1. Classification (NCBI taxonomy): domain Eukaryota; kingdom Viridiplantae; phylum Streptophyta; class Magnoliopsida; order Poales; family Poaceae; genus Thinopyrum; species Thinopyrum elongatum. The sequence goes on along the minus strand of JAAAXO010000158.1, from coordinate 68,247 downwards.
ATGTTACTAACTCGCAGACCATTGTTCACATACCTATGCTAAAAGAACTAACACACGTAACAAAATATTTGGACAGTTCATGGGTTGGAAAGGGAGCATTTGTCATGAGCCTTTGACAGAGGTCACTGGGGAGCATTTGACACGAGCCTTTCGACGGTTCTACTCTCCCGTGCACTGCAGTTCAATCACCCCATGGAGGGTGAGCGCACCGCTGGAGCTTCTGCCACCATCAACACGGTCGGGAGCTGAAGCCTAGGATTGGTACGGGCGATGACACCGCATGGGAGGCTCGGGAGGAAGAGGGCATGCCAGTGGAACCAGGGAAGAGGGGCGCCTGCCGGCGGCGGCATAGGCCCTGGAGGAGCGCCCATGTGGGGATCTGATGTGGTGTTGGGGCGTTGGCCGCGGTTGGTGGTGACGGCGATGGGGGATTGGAATCCCTGCAACCATTGGGGGTTGGGAGGACCACTAGTGGATGCACCGGAGACTGCGGATTCCCCACAGGCAGCGGGTGGATCCAGTAGTAGGGCGCATGGGCAAGCGGATCCAGGGATGGGCAGGCGTGCGTCTCCACGATGGAGCACACGGATGGGGGGCAGAGGCTCCGGTTGCTAGCAGTGGGTCGGGCCAGGGGCCAGCGGGAGGCGCGTCAGGCTGGAAAGGGGGTGGGTGGCGATGGGGGGCACGCTGGGGTCAGGGGTGCGCGGCAGCTGGTGGCGCGCTGAGGCCAGGGGTGCCGCCGATGGGTGGTGCTGGGGCCAGCGGTGGGTGGCGGCGGGTGGCGCCTGCAGCAGGAGGATTCGGGCAGAGGTGGTGCAGGAGGTGGGGGTGGTTGGGAAGGTCTCACGGGATGAGAATAATATTCTGATGACTAGCTGACCCGTCCCAGAAGTAGTAGTTGAACTTCACACAGTGCTAGGTTGAACTTCCACAAACATTGCCCAAATGGGGCTTGCGATATACCGTTGGAAAGCTGTGGACACGAGTATCATGATCTAATTTAATTTTTTGGCAAAATCAACATGGTTGAAGAGCAGTTTTGAAAACCGTTTTCTCTTCATATAAAAAATGTGAATCGTATTTTCGAGCCCATTTCTAAACCATTTATCGGAATGAGACAAATAATATGGTGTTGAAAAGCTGCTGCAAATCCGCTCATTCCACGTGTAGAAAGTTTTCCCTAATTCCTTATGGTTAAATAGTAATTTGAAAAATCGTAGAATTTTGTAAAGCGAACAGCCGAGTTCGTATTTTTGAGGCCATTTCTAAATGGCAAATCCGATTGAGGCAAATGATATGGCGTTGGAAAGCTTATAAAAATGTGCTTCTTTTTCATCTAGAAAGTTTTTTCTAATTAGGAAAGGTTTATGAGTAATTTAGAAAACGGTCCAAGTTCAACCGAGTTCGTATTTTTTAGATTATTTTTTAATTATTTGTCGGAATGCAGCAAATGATATGGCATTGGAAAGCATGAACAAATGCAGAAATTTTATGTATAGATTGTTTCTCCCAATTCTTTATGGTTTTACGTCAATTTTAAAATGGCTGAAATCGTATTTTGGCCGTAGTTTGTGCAAACTTTATCGGAATGGGGCAAATAATATACCCCTCGATAGTTAAATAAAATGCGAAAAAAATTCGTGTAGAAACTTTTCTCTGATTCCCAGCCGTTTTTATGTAATTTTGAAAATGGCGAGATCATGCGTTCTGCCTTCATTGCGAAAACAGAGTCTCCAAAAATGCACTGCGTGAAGAGGTTGAACTTTTGGAGCAGTTCTGTTTGAACTTCACTCTATTTTTCACGTGCTGTTTTTTGCCCGTAACTCCCCAACCACTTACCGGAATTGAGGAAATGGTATACCGATGGAAAGCTGTTGAAAACACACAACTTTCCCGTGTTGATTATTTTTTCATACTCGCGACGGTTCAAAAGAATTTCTTGAATACATAAAAATGTGTTTTAATTGGTATAGATGAAACTTTTAAACCGTACATCGAAATGTAGCATATAATATACCGTTAGAAAGCTTATGAATAGGAGCAACTTCTTGATGTAGAAGGTTGTTGCAAATTCGGTGCGGTTTGAGAGCAGTTTTAAAAATGTCAAAAACAACATCGTTTTTGCCTTTTTGACATGTAATGGAAGGTCGGATGTCTCGCAATATAAATTTTGAACCATGGTAAAAGGAGCACGTGAGCTTCTTGCAACAAACCCTTCAGGCTTTTAGTTTTATATTCTTTTTATTGTCATCTGAAACGCATTCCGTATAGTAGTTGAACTGCTCGCTATTTTCAAATTGAACTTCGGTCACATATTTTTGTTTGTAATTCCGCACCCGTTTCATCGGAGTTGCACAAATGATATACCATTGGAAACCTGTTCAAAAGATGCAACTTTTTCTTATATGGTTAAACTTTTCTTTTCGAACAACATACATCAATTTGTTTTAGCTGTTTATTTTTGGAATAGAGCATACGACATACCCTTTTAGAAAGTTGTTGAATTAGGGGAACTTTTTTCATGTAGAGCATTTTGTTTCTAATTTGTAATAGAACAAGAGAATTATTTTTAAACACCAAAAGCAACATCTTTTAACTTCTCTATTTTGTAATGTGGACTTCTTGGTTTATTTCTTTTAGTAACGGAAATATGCTAGTTTTGTGATAAATATTGGACCGTCCCTTATTCAAATTTGAACTTCTAGAGTTTTGTGATAAATATTGGACCATCCTTTTTATGATTTTTGAACTTCTCTATTATTAAAACAAATTTCTTGTTTTTTATTTTTAGAAACGATGAACTATTTGCTTTCTGAGTGCTCTTTTATTTTTTGAACTGCTCTGTAATGTTTGTTTGAACTTCCTATGATCTTCTTGTCAGCGGATTTTCATTTTTCGACATTTAATCATCGAACTACTATGTTATTTTATTTTGAACTTCTTGTTTCCATTATTTAATAATGAGGAAATCTGAATTTAGTATAATCGTCGAACTGATCCTCTTCTTTAATTTGGACTTCTTGGTTTTATTTTTTTTAGTACCAAAAAAAATTCTAGTTTTTCTAATAAACATTGAGCCACTGCATTTTTTAAATTTGAACTTCTAGGTTTTTTTTAACCTTTTTAGGTACATTTTTTCATTTGGCGGGTTTGATTTTTCGAACCTCCTGAATTTGGTTTATTATATGCATGAACTTTTCTGGAGGACAAAGCTTCAACAATTTATTACTTATCATTATGTTAAGTGTGAGCTCTGCTTTTTTACTCATCGGGGACGACCATATAAGCATCAGGAATTAGAGAACATGTACTTTTTAGTAGATCTTTTTTAGAAAGGCACCTTTTTTCTCTATGCAAACTATAACTTTTTTATATACGAACTTCAATGTGAATTCACATTTTATTTCTGCACACAAATTTCGTACATGAACTTTTTATTGTGTTACATATTTTGAACTTTTTGTTTCTTATATTTGAACTTCTTTCTCTTGCTCTTATGTACACAAAAAGAAAATAAAACCACCCATTCGTAACGGAAAAAACACATTTTTGTAATAAATATTGATCTACTTTGTTATTTTAAGTGGATTTTCTACAGCAGAAAACAGATTTCATGATGTACACCCGGCGTGCAAAAATCAACACGGTTACAAAATTGAGCAAGACCACCCGGCATGAAGACATGAATACGCACATGCTATGTAGTTGAGTAGGATCCCTTCCTTTTCATCAAGAAACAATTTAATGAGACAACATGATTGCCTTCTGTAACTAACAACCCATACTTTGTACTCTTTTTTGCAACATATGTTTTTTCTGAACTTCTTTAGTAATTAATAGTACCAATCCATGGTCTTGATGAACCCTGGTCCTTCGACACAACCCAAAAATCAAAAGAATTCATGTTACTAACTCGCAGACCATTGTTCACATACCTATGCTAAAAGAACTAACACACGTAACAAAATATTTGGACAGTTCATGGGTTGGAAAGGGAGCATTTGTCATGAGCCTTTGACAGAGGTCACTGGGGAGCATTTGACACGAGCCTTTCGACGGTTCTACTCTCCCGTGCACTGCAGTTCAATCACCCCATGGAGGGTGAGCGCACCGCTGGAGCTTCTGCCACCATCAACACGGTCGGGAGCTGAAGCCTAGGATTGGTACGGGGGATGACACCGCATGGGAGGCTCGGGAGGAAGAGGGCATGCCAGTGGAACCAGGGAAGAGGGGCGCCTGCCGGCGGCGGCATAGGCCCTGGAGGAGCGCCCATGTGGGGATCTGATGTGGTGTTGGGGCGTTGGCCGCGGTTGGTGGTGACGGCGATGGGGGATTGGAATCCCTGCAACCATTGGGGGTTGGGAGGACCACTAGTGGATGCACCGGAGACTGCGGATTCCCCACAGGCAGCGGGTGGATCCAGTAGTAGGGCGCATGGGCAAGCGGATCCAGGGATGGGCAGGCGTGCGTCTCCACGATGGAGCACACGGATGGGGGGCAGAGGCTCCGGTTGCTAGCAGTGGGTGGGGCCAGGGGCCAGCGGGAGGCGCGTCAGGCTGGAAAGGGGGTGGGTGGCGATGGGGGGCACGCTGGGGTCAGGGGTGGGCGGCAGCTGGTGGCGCGCTGAGGCCAGGGGTGCCGCCGATGGGTGGTGCTGGGGCCAGCGGTGGGTGGCGGCGGGTGGCGCCTGCAGCAGGAGGATTCGGGCAAAGGTGGTGCAGGAGGTGGGGGTGGTTGGGAAGGTCTCACGGGATGAGAATAATATTCTGATGACTAGCTGACCCGTCCCAGAAGTAGTAGTTGAACTTCACACAGTGCTAGGTTGAACTTCCACAAACATTGCCCAAATGGGGCTTGCGATATACCGTTGGAAAGCTGTGGACACGAGTATCATGATCTAATTTAATTTTTTGGCAAAATCAACATGGTTGAAGAGCAGTTTTGAAAACCGTTTTCTCTTCATATAAAAAATGTGAATCGTATTTTCGAGCCCATTTCTAAACCATTTATCGGAATGAGACAAATAATATGGTGTTGAAAAGCTGCTGCAAATCCGCTCATTCCACGTGTAGAAAGTTTTCCCTAATTCCTTATGGTTAAATAGTAATTTGAAAAATCGTAGAATTTTGTAAAGCGAACAGCCGAGTTCGTATTTTTGAGGCCATTTCTAAATGGCTAATCCGATTGAGGCAAATGATATGGCGTTGGAAAGCTTATAAAAATGTGCTTCTTTTTCATCTAGAAAGTTTTTTCTAATTAGGAAAGGTTTATGAGTAATTTAGAAAACGGTCCAAGTTCAACCGAGTTCGTATTTTTGAGATTATTTTTTAATTATTTGTCGGAATGCAGCAAATGATATGGCATTGGAAAGCATGAACAAATGCAGAAATTTTATGTATAGATTGTTTCTCCCAATTCTTTATGGTTTTACGTCAATTTTGAAAATGGCTGAAATCGTATTTTGGCCGTAGTTTGTGCAAACTTTATCGGAATGGGGCAAATAATATACCCCTCGATAGTTAAATAAAATGCGAAAAAAATTCGTGTAGAAACTTTTCTCTGATTCCCAGCCGTTTTTATGTAATTTTGGAAATGGCGAGATCATGCGTTCTGCCTTCATTGCGAAAACAGAGTCTCCAAAAATGCACTGCGTGAAGAGGTTGAACTTTTGGAGCAGTTCTGTTTGAACTTCACTCTATTTTTCACGTGCTGTTTTTTGCCCGTAACTCCCCAACCACTTACCGGAATTGAGGAAATGGTATACCGATGGAAAGCTGTTGAAAACACACAACTTTCCCGTGTTGATTATTTTTTCATACTCGCGACGGTTCAAAAGAATTTCTTGAATACATAAAAATGTGTTTTAATTGGTATAGATGAAACTTTTAAACCGTACATCGAAATGTAGCATATAATATACCGTTAGAAAGCTTATGAATAGGAGCAACTTCTTGATGTAGAAGGTTGTTGCAAATTCGGTGCGGTTTGAGAGCAGTTTTAAAAATGTCAAAAACAACATCGTTTTTGCCTTTTTGACATGTAATGGAAGGTCGGATGTCTCGCAATATAAATTTTGAACCATGGTAAAAGGAGCACGTGAGCTTCTTGCAACAAACCCTTCAGGCTTTTAGTTTTATATTCTTTTTATTGTCATCTGAAACGCATTCCGTATAGTAGTTGAACTGCTCGCTATTTTCAAATTGAACTTCGGTCACATATTTTTGTTTGTAATTCCGCACCCGTTTCATCGGAGTTGCACAAATGATATACCATTGGAAACCTGTTCAAAAGATGCAACTTTTTCTTATATGGTTAAACTTTTCTTTTCGAACAACATACATCAATTTGTTTTAGCTGTTTATTTTTGGAATAGAGCATACGACATACCCTTTTAGAAAGTTGTTGAATTAGGGGAACTTTTTTCATGTAGAGCATTTTGTTTCTAATTTGTAATAGAACAAGAGAATTATTTTTAAACACCAAAAGCAACATCTTTTTTGTGTTTTTGAACATGTAAATACATGGTGAACCTCTCTCCCAAGAATGTTTGAACTTTCCCGCGCTGAGCTCCTGAACTTCTAGCAACAAATGTTTAAATTTTGTCTTTTTATTCATTTTTTCTCATACGAAATGCACACCATGCAATACGTGAACTTCCGGCAGTTATCAATTTGGACTTCTCTCTGTTTCGCTATAGTAACGAAAAAAATACGATTTTGTATAGACATCGAACCGCTCTAACTTTTTTATTTGAACTTCTTTTTGTATTTTTAGAAATATGAAGATTGGAGTTTTGTTAGAAATATCAAACTTCTTCGTTATTTCAAATTGAACTTATTGGTTTTATTCTTTAGTAACTGGAAAATTCTGATTTTTGAAATAAATATCAAACTGCTCTGCTTTTTCCAATTGAACTTCTTGGTTTTATTCTGTAGTAACGTGAAAACCTGAGTTTTTTATATACATTGAACTACTCCTTTTTTAAATTGAACTTCTTGGTTTTAATCTTTAATATTGGGGAAAATCTGAGTTTTTATAAACATCAAACAGCTTCATATTTTTAAATTTTGGACTTCTTGGTGTTATTGATTAGTAACGGAAAAAGTCCTAGTTATGTAATAAATATCGAACTGCTCAATCATTTAAAGTTGAACTTCTAGGTCTTATTTTTAAAAGAGGAAAAAATCTGTTTTTATAAACTTTTTGAACTGCTCGATTTTTTAATCTGACCTTCTTGGTATTGTAATAAACATTGAACTTCTCCGTTATTGAAATTTGAACCTCTAGGTTTTTTATAGAAACAGGGACAATCCATTTTCTCTATAAATTTTGAGCTGCTCTATATTTTAATTTGGCCTTCTTGGGTTATTCTTTAGTAATGGGGAAAATCCTAATGTAGTAATAAACATTGAACCGCTTTGTTATTTTTATTTGAACTTCTAGGTTTTTTGAGAAACGGGAAAATTTTAGTTTGACCTTCCGTTGTGGGATATTTTGATGGTGTATTCCTCTTTTATTCGAACTTGTTGCAAGGAAAAAACTTTTTAATGAATTTCATTAACTTCATTTTTTCGTTTTCATTTACTTCACAGTTTTTTTGCTCATGAACTTCCCATCTTCTCCTTTTGAACTTCTTTTTTTTTGTCCGAAATCTCCATGTGTCATCCTAAACTTCTAATGTACATTTGTAGTTTATTTTTGGTAAACTTCAGTTGGTTTGTTTTTCTATCGTCGTTTTTTTAGGATATGTAAAAGCAGTTTTTGTTCTGTAGATTTCATCATTCTGCAGGAAAGTGTCGCCAAAATGGATGTGCATACGGAGTTGTGGGTGCAGGCCCCAAGCCCTTTCTAAACAATGCGTATCACTATACAAAAAGGTGTAGTATCATGGCACCCTCTTGTCCTCTTCCCCTAGCGTTTTTCTGTTCTGGTACATTTTAAAGCAGACTGCTCTAACAGTCGTTGGTCTACTAGGCATATCTAGTCCTTAACCACCAACACAGATGAATCCATCAAGCCAATAAAGTGCATCTGAGAGGAAGAAACAAGCAAATATTGTACAACACTTAGCGCAAAAGGTACATCCAAAAGAAAATCATCAGGAGGCAAGCAAAAGAAGCAGAGAGCTGTTGGTGCATCCTTCAGTGCGTGTTCCTCACTCAAAACAAGTTGAACCGCATTTTCTTGTTGTTTCTGAACTTCTCTAGAACTTCTGGTGCAGAGCCATAGCAAGGGCAGAATCGAACAAACAAAACTAAAGAATCAGCTATGCTACATCTCTCTTGAACTGAAAATGGCTCGTATTTTGTCTTTTACATAACTCCTTGAAATGATTTTTTTGTTGAAATTGGACTATCCATTGAAACACCAAAAATATTGGTACGCCTGACACACACCAATATCAGCTTGCAAGCAGCGTTTTCGGCGAGTTTTGTAGTAGCAGCTAGCAGCAGGGGGAAGAAGGCAGGGCCCGGTGGCAGGTGGTAGGCAGTGGCACCCGTGGCGGAGTGCATGGCTGGGGTAGGCCCGTGGTGGCCGGCGCATTTGGCCGCGGATGGCTATGGTGAGGGGTGGTTACCGCAGCGCACAGCTATAGGTGGTGGGCCAACACTGGACCTCGGCGGCCGCGACGAGCAATTGGAGGTCGGTCCTGGCGGCGCCGCTGGATCGCAGGGGTTGCGGCTTACTAATCCGACAACTGCCTGGGTCACGGGAACTAGCTGTGAGCCGGGATCTGATGCGCGTCCAGCGGATCTGGGAGAGATAGGTGGGTGCTGACGCGGCGGGATGGAAGCTCCCACGTCGTCGGCAGGGAGTAAGGAGGAGGTTGCATGAAGGGAAGGGTGGGCATGGCGGCTCCCGGCTAGCCGGCGGGGCGGGAGTGGGCGGGTGATGGTGGGGAATGGTGGCGGCGGTCGGGAGCTCGCTAAAGAAGAAGGTAGACACGGGGGGAGGAAGAACGGTGGCGCTAGAAGGAGGCGGGGGCGGCCTCGCGCTGGGAGGAAGCGGGGGCGGCTGCTCGACAGAAGGAGGCGGGGGAGGCGGCCCGCCGGATGGAGGCGGGTTCAGGGAAGGTGGACATCGCTGGGAGCGGGGAGATCGGGAGGAGGTTGGGGATCGGGGGAGGTGGTGGACGAGCGAGCATGGAGTG
>JAAAXO010000158.1:30000-58871 GCA_011799875.1 Thinopyrum elongatum | reverse complement strand
TTAACATACCCTACCTAGCCACTCACCCCCTCACCCCAAAGGAAGGACCTATTACCTCTACCAATTATCAATCAAAAAACCTGCTACTAAGAGAGAGGCCATGGACCTCGCAAGGGGGGTTCAGGACCTCGCCAAAAGGTGCCATGGGCAGCCTGATCCTCAAGCTTTGGCAATCATCCTCAAGAAGGAGTACGAGCTACAAACGGGCATTCAAGGAGACATCCGGTATCTCGAAAAAGAGCGGGAGCATGTATTGCATGCCTTTGCAAGGTCGGGGAAGTGCCCTCGATGAGCTCGAACTGGCAAAGTTCAAGCTCTGGGCCGGCAGAGGTCGGGACCTGTCGTACACTATGGAGGACGTGCATCGGACAAGTTCCTGCGGGGCCCCCCCCGATTCCCATATTCAAGGACCGCACCAAACAAGCTCATTATGGCTCATGAAGGAAAATTAGTGAGTGTTCACAAAAGGCAAGGACTCGACATGGAAGATCTCAAAGAGATCAAAAGACTACAAGCCCGGTCCAGGAGGTGGCTGATCGCTATATGATAGGGATAAGGTCAACGAGGTGGCCTTGCATAAAACCGCTGGAGCAACCATGGTTGACCCTCGCCTGGTTAGCTCTATAAAAGGATCAGAAAGCGCTCGTTGGCATAGATAGGCCATAAATGCGCTAATTCAAAATGCTTGATGATGCGGGATGATGTTGATGTGTCAAGCAACTCAAAGATACTATCTATGTTTGGATTCGGAGGCCTCGGGAAGACAAACTCTTGCCAAAGCGGTGTATGATAAAAATCCAAGCCCACAATTTGATTTGCAGCGCTTTCGTTTCGGTGGGACGGAAACCTAGCGTGAAGAATTTCTTAACGACATTCGCTTGATCTGGCAAGCGAAAGTACCGGACATTAAATGAAAAGAAACGCTGATCGACAAACTCCGATCTGGATTCCCCAGAACAAGAGGTTACGCACCCTTGTTTCCGCTTATAGACATCACGGACAAACGGAAGAATTTGCGTCAAAAACATCACAACAACAAAGCATTAAAGTTGTTTGAGATTGGTTTGACATTAGGAAAGGTTTTGGATAGCCTATGGCGAGTTAGTACGTAATTTAGAAGAAAGAAAGTTCATGGTCCCTACCTTATGTTTGCTATCATATGGGGTCTGAGAACTATCGAATGTTTCACTTCAAATTATATATATGTTAGAACTTAAAATAAATGCAAAGTAAACATTGTAAGTTACGTGCCCGCACGTGAGAGATCAGCATAACAAAGTGCGAAAGAATATTAACATATCCAATATACTAGGCAAATAAGTTCAATCCATAGTCACGTCCACATGAAGTATAAGACGTAGATTTAATCTCAAAGTTATCATTGAAATGTCAAACTGATCGCTACCTCATGATATTCATGAATACATTTGGTAGATTTACGACACAGCACCACATGTGAAATATATAAGAATAGCTAAGTACTCTATTGCAAGACAAATGAACTTTAGGAGATGCCAGTATCTAAGCTTGAACCCAAAAATGATCATAGTAAGGTAAAAATAATGCAAATCTTTTAAAGAAAAAAAACCTAGGAGAATTAAAACGATGGAAGAGTCTAAGTAAATTGAGGAGGCCTGTTATTTTGTGCATTATTGCTTCGGTAAATAATTAAAATAAAATAATGACAATTATTTTAGAAGAGAAAAAAAACATCAGAGATTAGAGCATGAGTGTCTAGAAACAAAGGGGGTAGCTTGTCGTTAGGGTTTGCATATTATGTATGGTTGCTTACATCCAAGTATGGAATCTTCAGGATTAGTACAGTGCCAGAATCCAGTGTACAGTGAAAAGTGTACAAACATGCAAAATAGTGTCACACAAATGTAGTAACTTTTAGAAACCATATAGTTAAACTAGTAACTTTGATCGTAAAAAAATATTTCAAAATTATACTTTGTACAGACTTTTACATATATTGTACAAAGATTAACTACGGGTTGTAGAATAGCTATTCTAAAACATCTACCTTATTATATCCTTTAGAATAATATATTATAGATCTATATATATGTATGTAGGTATATATTATATTATATGTAATATATATAAATATTGGTTCAGGAGTACGTCATCTAAATTTCCTCCAAAGTTGCAAAATAATACCCACCAATGCCTTCTATAAGTGATACAAAATGTTTAACACAGAGGGGAATCCCCCGCCTCGCGGGGGGTGTACCATCAGTACGGACCTGCTATGTACTTGCCTCAGCGCCGCCCTTTGGCGCCATGTGAGGGCGGTCTGTTTTTCAAATTTCTTTTTTCTTTTTTCTGTATTTCTCTATTTTTATTTTTTTTCGACTTGAATATTGGGGCTTTCAGAACTCTATGCCTAATAATAAAGGGCTATTGCTTTTTAGCGGTACTGTCATGAAGTTGCCTCCAAAGTTGCAAAATATTAACTACCAATTCAACTTATAAGTGATTAAAAACCGTTCACACAGGGGGAATCCTTCACCTCGGCCGGCCATGGCCATGGGACCTCTATACAGATTGGTTGGTTGAGTCAAGAGGATATTATGACACCGCCTGTTGTGGGGAAGGGTTCGTTCTCCCTCGACAACTCTGTGCCCTCCACATATCATGCAAACAACCAGGGCTAATTGCAAGGATTAATCTTGCTTCTTCCAAAAACCTCTTGCATTTATCAGTAGAGGTGGACAGTCCAGATCTGGAGATTTTTGGAGGGTTTTCAGAGCTTGTTACTCTCAGCTAGACATGAAGAGGAATCTCCACCACGACGTCATGGGAGGTGCAGGTGCATTCCCCAAGCTGAGGTTTTTCAAGACGGATGCAACGCTCGGTGGTTTTTGTAGAGGGGCTATGCATGCCTTGAATCCTCCGGTTCCCCGTCGAAGTCGACGCTCCAAGGATGGCAAGATTGATGACCTTGTCGACTTTGGTAGCTTGAGGAACCTCCCTTTTCTTCGGTAAAATCACAGTCGACCTATGCTATTCCACTGATGCGGATCTCGTTGGGCTATGGGAGCGATGCGTCAAGCAATCGTATGCATCCCAACCGTCTCAAGGTATAATATGTACAAAACAACTGAAGCAAGATACTTAGGTAAGTGTACCCATCCTTATGTACAATATAATTATTATTATATGTCATGGATAAATAATGTACATGTGTAGTATCTCTTTTTTCCAGGTTCCGCAAGCTGGTTGATGCGTCAGGTACACTTACCATCTATTTATCTACCCCCAAAAATCTGCGTGGTCTTCCTCTTTTCTTTTTACAAATATGAACAACTAAAAAATCTACACGCTCACTACGTCCTGTATTTCCTATGGTCTGTGACCACGTTTATTTCATATATGTAGGTTGGCACTTGGCTCTGTTAGAAAAAAGAAACGTAACGTGAGGCTCTGCAGCATGTTGCCAGCCTGAAGAGTCATTTGTTCAGCTTAATCCTTGGCTTACAAAGAAAAAAAACAAAAAAAATTACTTTTTTACTTGTACAATCTTAGTTCACTGCTTTGCTTCTCATAGAAAAAATATCTCCAAAAAAATATTATTCCATATTTACTACTATTTTTTTGTTTTTAATCACAAAAAAAGTCTTACTGCCAAAAAAATTATGTTATATGTTGTCTTTTGTAGCAATGAGAAAAGAAAATCACAAAAAATATGCTTTGCTTTGTGCATTCAGTAAAAAACTAAAAAAATATGTCTTGGGTTCTCCATACCATTTAGTTTGTGTATGTTTGCCTTCTTGGGGATTTTGCTTTTTGGGGTAAAAAAAAGATGTTGGTAACTTCGTACCACTTGTGTGTGTGTGTGTGTGTGTGTGTGTGTGTGTGTGTGTGTGTGTGTGTGTGTGTGTGTTAGGCTTCGGTTTTGGGGGTTAGATGTGTACGTACATGGTTTTTAGTAGGTTGGTGGGGTGGGTGGTGGTTTGTAACTCGCCTATGCTTAATGATGTTACACTTCATGTTGCATAGTCCGGTCTCAAGCCCGGAAAAGAAGGAGGGGACCAAATTACCTAGTATTACAAGGGGAAATGCCGTGACCATTTTATGTTCTTTAGTTGACTATATCTTTTATTTGTAGTGTTTGGTTCTTTGTTTCCCTTGTTTTCTTGTTCAACCATATAACAACCGCAGTTGTGACACAAGCTATTCGGAATGCTTGAGGGTTTATTTTTTAACAAATCATTCCCCAGGAAGAAGGAAGCCTAGTTTTCTTTGTAGGCTTCTCTGCCATGCGAAGTCGAGAAGTTTAATCCTTGTTCATGTCTTGTGGGAGACATTTGCCTACAGCAATCGAGGTAAGTGTATTGTCTCAGAAAAAACAACTTGTATCGTCTCTTAAAAACTGAACTTGACGATCATTTCACACCAAAAGTTTTATGAGGTTAATTAGTTAGTCGCCGGCTACATATTCGCTCTAGTAGGCTTCTTTTCCTGAGAGAACCTGAGCAAGCGGCAGGTTTCAGCTGAGAGTGAATGCATAGTACGAAGGCATCACTATATACTGAAGTACTACTTGTATGAAGTGGAGATATATCTTGTTTCCTTCCGATCCAAGACCCATTGGTAGTCTTTTTCCACTCGTCCCGTTATACATAGTATCAAATTTAACAATATTTTCAAGGTGTGCTAGCTAGCCTATATATAATGTCATCCGATTTGCCAATTGGAACTGGTCGGCTGCGATACGTGTGCGTCTGGGATAGATATATGCTTCCTTTCAGCATCTTGCTTTCGTGTGCCGAGACATAACTCTGCATGTTATTAACTGATCATTGTTCAGATATAACACCAGGTGTAATCTCGCGCATCAATCAGAAGATAGATGCGACAGTTTGATTCAAGTGTGCTACCTGATACGAGGCGGCCGCTGATTTTGCTTTTGGCCTCTATATTCAAAGGATGACAAGTGAAGGAATAAGAATAAAGATGCTCTTCTGGATAAAAATGACGGACATTTTATGGTATGAGAAATTTGTACACTTAACTGTTGCGGGCGGGGCCCGGTACGTGCTGCCCAACCAACGGGCGTCCCTGTCCAGTACGCATATGCGAGAGCTTAAAAAGCCGTTGGATAGACTCTGGAACACAAGGCATAAGCAATGTTAGGTTGAACGTGATGAACTCTAAGACATATTCTTTGTCAGAAGTTGTTGTAGTTCTCGGCTTGCCTAACGATTTCCATTATATGAATCTGAAATCGGAATTCATTGCTACCAGTGGAATGGACTCGTTGGTTTATATACTTCAAAAATTTAATGAAGAAATACATTTCTGAATTTCCTCCAAAAAAAGAGAGAAGGATACTTTTTGATTCAAACATTGTAGGCGAATGAGTACATTATACAGCAGCCATTAGGGGTCCCCTTGTGGCCGTGTAGGCCCAGAGGCTCTAGTTCTGAATGGGTCACTTTTGGGTCACGACCATGGCGTTCCTTCTGCTCTTCAGCGCCATCATTGGAGAACTACTGGCGTCGCTCTAGATGAATGGCGTATTCATCATACTGAAAGTGAACATTGACGTTTGAACTATGGGCCGCCCTTGTTTGTTGTAGAGAGGGATTGTTAGGTTTGCCCACAACGATATACTTCAAAAGCAATTTTGGAGTAATCCGCTTACGTACAAATTCAGAGCCTATGAATCCCACTGTCTCGCACATAAATGGTTGTGATTGATACAGATTTGAGAGGGGGTAGGTCATGATTAATCTCTGCAATAGCCCCCCTCCTCCTCCTCCCCCTCCCAACCCTAGACCGCCCCTTTCCCTCACCCCCCGCCACTCTTCCCTTCATCCCACTCCGCGCCTGAGGTCCAGGCGTCGGGCCACATCCGGGCGTGTTCGCAAGTGTATGGTGTGCTTCGGGCTACTCGAGTTTTCCCTCCTCTCGTGGGACCCCGGATCTGGAGGCGCGGCTCCATTGTCAAGGCACCGGCGGCTACACGTTGCCGGCGGTGGTCTGGCGTCCGGCCGCGCGGTGCGGCTGGAATCCGGTGGTCGTTGGCGGCCGGTGTCGGCTTCTGTCAACGGGCGTCGGTGCGCGCGATTGGTCGGCCTCCCCTCTCCCCTGTGCGTCTTGGCCAGCCTAGTCGCTGCCGCCTTCCTCTTGTGTAGCCGGTGGTTTCTTTATAGGTAGCGCTTGCTGGTGTTTGTCGGTGGATCGAGTTCGGCGAAACTGTGCCTAGCTGTCCAGTGACCGGGTCCGCGCCGCCGGCGACGGCTAGGGCGCCTTCCCCTCCTTGGAGGCGTCGGTATGAATATCTCCTACTTCCCTTCCCCTAGGTTCTCCCGCGGCAAGCCACAACTTTGTTTTGGAGCGGCCGGCGCTCAGTCACGGCGCCGTTCCTTCTGAAGCGCGCTTTGAACTTTGGGGTTGGGTGGCGCTTGTGGGTGGTGGGCGACGGCGGTGGTGTGTGCGGGCCCTATCTAGCATGGATTTACGTTCGTTGCTTAGAGCTGGACTCGGTAGGTGGAGGTCCATAGTGGGTCGTCGTGGTGGTTCATGGCGGAGGACCTGCACAAGGCTCGCGTAGGTGGAGGTCGTCATTTGGCGTGAATTGATGGCGGAGGACCTTACAAGGTGTCACCTCAACTGCTCTGAAGATGGGACCAGTGAAAGATGGGGCGACGCACATGTGAGTGGGTCGGTCGGTCGGTTGAGCCCCGGACCCAGCAGATGGATCGGTCGGGGCCTCGGCTTGATGTTAGCTTAGGTGAGAGTCTGTGGGTAGTGTGGCCCAGCTTGCAAAACCCTTCAATCATTGGATAGGAGTAGCGCAGATGTTGCCAAGATGCAGAAGGCCGGGGGTCATCCTCCTTTCTAAAAAAAAATAGAGGTTATCTGGTTACATCGCAGGAAAAAAATGCTGGCAACATGAGGAATTGGACGCAAAGTAGATAATAGGAAATTCAATTCAACAAACCAAACAAACTCCATAGGACTTTTTTTTCTAGGAATAGACATACTGGATTCGCTGACTTAGCCGGTTTCCAGGAACTCGGCAAAGCCCCATAATCAAACTCGGCGAGTGATTTTGCCGAGTTGTATGTACTCGGCGAACAAGACTCGGCTAGACAAGTGGTCGGTAATCATTAAATTGCTGACTTTTTAATATCGGGAACTGGCGAACATTTAAGTAACATTGCTGAGTTCGGCGGGAGAGAACTCGGCAGAACTGCACCGTCAGACGGGGATGGGGCGTGTTAACGGAGATGCCACGTGGCACAAAAGCTCTGCGAGTTTGGAAGAGACAAACTGATAGACTAATGTGGAATGGGAGCCAAATGCATGGCCCCTCCTGTTGGCTAGTTCATACTCTCCACCAGTTCACCGCATCCAAAACTCGGCAACACCTTGCCAGGTTTCTAAATTCGGCACAATGCGTGACGAAAGTAGTCCGGAACGTGCAAAGTCGGTTGCACAGTCCCTATTTTTACGAGTTCCCCCTCCTCTGAACTGGCAACACCTTTGCAATGTTCTAATCGGCACAATCCCGACAAAATAGCAGTCCGACACGTGGAAAGTGAATTGCCCAGTCCCATATTTTGCCGCGTCCCCCTCCTCTAAACTCGGCAGACCTTTGCCGTATTGTCCAGTCCTGATTACTGCCGAGTTCCGCGCCACCAAACCCCGGCAAATGTTGCCAAGTTTGGAACTCGGCGAACATTGCATAGCGGGCTACACGAATGAAAACTGATGGAGTTTGAGCTCGAATATGCTCCAGGAAAAAGGCATGCCAAGCTCCGGAACTCGGCAAACAATCAAGCATGTTTCTTTCCTCGCTGTTTTTGGTCATGCCTGCACAGGTCTAGAAATGAAATAGATTTTTATCAGGCAGGACGATAAAGATATATTGCCGTAAAAAATATTTTTTGTACGTAAAATTACAAACAAAAAATTAGTGTAAACATATATTATATACAATTTTTCTGGTCTTATGACCTATGTTTTTGTTTTCTTATGCAATTTACGCAATGAATCACAATCTGAATGTAACTGTATTTGTACGGACAAATGTGAATTATGATGATACGATCGTAAGATTACTTCGGTGAAGAATAACTTATTCTGCACCCTGGGGATGAATAGTAATAGTACGAACCATTTCATAAATAAATACATTTGGACTACAAATAATTACATTCATGATTCATTAGGTAAAATTTGGCATAATAAAACAATATAGGTCATAAGACCAGAAAAAATGTATTTTATGTATATTTTACACTATGTTTTTTACGTTTGTAACTTTAGTAACATAAAATATTTGTCACATAGATATATATTTTCTTACGTTCTCTTTTTACTTCTGAAATAGGAGAAAATTTACGAAAATAACTATGCATTGATGGTAAAATAGAGGGTGGTGAAGAATAACTATTACTCACCCAGGGCTGAGATAGCGGTACTCCCATCTTCAATATGCTTATAATATTATTACTTATGTATATATATATATATAGATATATATACGTCTTAAATATATTCGTGGTACTCCCATATTCAATATGCATTAATTTACCTCTTTATCATTCTCCAATACTTCATTAAATATTCTAAGATTCCCCAATACAATTTGTGAAAAATATCATTGCGATATACTTTTGTAATAACCTTTTCACGTACGAACAAACAATATATAGTATAAACCTTTAAAAAATGTAGACTCACATGATTGTTTTGGTGAAAACTCAATTTGGTATCTAGTAATTATTAATGAAGTATATTAAAAATAATAAGGAGGGTATAAAGATTCATCCATGAGGTATATGAGAAGCAGGAGTAAATACTCCAGAAGTACATAACTAGGCCCCAAGCCCTTTCTAAACAATGCGTATCACTATACAAAAAGGTGTAGTATCATGGCACCCTCTTGTCCTCTTCCCCTAGCGTTTTTCTGTTCTGGTACATTTTAAAGCAGACTGCTCTAACAGTCGTTGGTCTACTAGGCATATCTAGTCCTTAACCACCAACACAGATGAATCCATCAAGCCAATAAAGTGCATCTGAGAGGAAGAAACAAGCAAATATTGTACAACACTTAGCGCAAAAGGTACATCCAAAAGAAAATCATCAGGAGGCAAGCAAAAGAAGCAGAGAGCTGTTGGTGCATCCTTCAGTGCGTGTTCCTCACTCAAAACAAGTTGAACCGCATTTTCTTGTTGTTTCTGAACTTCTCTAGAACTTCTGGTGCAGAGCCATAGCAAGGGCAGAATCGAACAAACAAAACTAAAGAATCAGCTATGCTACATCTCTCTTGAACTGAAAATGGCTCGTATTTTGTCTTTTACATAACTCCTTGAAATGATTTTTTTGTTGAAATTGGACTATCCATTGAAACACCAAAAATATTGGTACGCCTGACACACACCAATATCAGCTTGCAAGCAGCGTTTTCGGCGAGTTTTGTAGTAGCAGCTAGCAGCAGGGGGAAGAAGGCAGGGCCCGGTGGCAGGTGGTAGGCAGTGGCACCCGTGGCGGAGTGCATGGCTGGGGTAGGCCCGTGGTGGCCGGCGCATTTGGCCGCGGATGGCTATGGTGAGGGGTGGTTACCGCAGCGCACAGCTATAGGTGGTGGGCCAACACTGGACCTCGGCGGCCGCGACGAGCAATTGGAGGTCGGTCCTGGCGGCGCCGCTGGATCGCAGGGGTTGCGGCTTACTAATCCGACAACTGCCTGGGTCACGGGAACTAGCTGTGAGCCGGGATCTGATGCGCGTCCAGCGGATCTGGGAGAGATAGGTGGGTGCTGACGCGGCGGGATGGAAGCTCCCACGTCGTCGGCAGGGAGTAAGGAGGAGGTTGCTTGAAGGGAAGGGTGGGCATGGCGGCTCCCGGCTAGCCGGCGGGGCGGGAGTGGGCGGGCGATGGTGGGGAATGGTGGCGGCGGTCGGGAGCTCGCTAAAGAAGAAGGTAGACACGGGGGGAGGAAGAACGGTGGCGCTAGAAGGAGGCGGGGACGGCCTCGCGCTGGGAGGAAGCGGGGGCGGCTGCTCGACAGAAGGAGGCGGGGGAGGCGGCCCGCCGGATGGAGGCGGGTTCAGGGAAGGTGGACATCGCTGGGAGCGGGGAGATCGGGAGGAGGTTGGGGATCGGGGGAGGTGGTGGACGAGCGAGCATGGAGTGGCTTTTCTTTTTTTTTTCCTCTGCGGGTTCTGGAGTTCAGCAACGCCTCTTTGGGCCCTATATAGGGCGCGTGGTGGCCCTATATATATTAGAAAATAGTTATGTACTTCTGGAGTATGTACTCCTGCTTCTCATATACCTCATGGATGAATCTTTTATACCTCCTTATTATTTTTAATATACTTCATTAATAATTACTAGATAAGCCAAATTGAGTTTCACCAAAACAATCATGTGAGTCTACATTTTTTTAAAGGTTTATATATATATTGGTTTGTTCGTACGTGAAAAGGTATATTACAAAAAGTATATCGCAAATGATATTTTTTCAACAAATCTGGTATTGGGGAATCTTAGAATATTTAATGAAGTATATTGAGAATGATAAAGAGGTATAATTAATGCATATTGAAGATGGGAGTACCACGAATATATTTAAGACGTATATATATATATATATATATATATATATACTGAAGAGGTATAATTTATGCATATTGAAGATGGGAGTACCGCTATTCGTCACCCTGGGTGAGTAATAGTTATTCTTCACCACCCTCTATTTTACCATCAATGCATAGTTATTTCCGTAAATTTTCTCCTATTTCAGAAGTAAAAAGAGAACGTAAGAAAATATATAATCTATGTGAAAAATATTTTATGTTACGTAAAGTTACAAACGTAAAAAAACATAGTGTAAAATATACATAAAATACATTTTTTCTGGTCTTATGACCTATATTTGTTTTATTATGCCAAATTTTACCTAATGAATCAATATGAATGTAATTATTTGTATTCCAAATGTAATTTATTTATGAAATGTTCGTAATATTACTATTCATCACCCAGGGTGCAGAATAAGTTATTCTTCACCCGAGATAATCTTACGATCGTATCATAAATAAATTACATTTGTCGTACAAATAGTTACATTCATATTGATTCATTGCGTAAATTCTGCATAAGAAAACAAAAACATAGGTCATAAGACCAGAAAAATTGTATTATATATATATTTTACACTATATTTTTACGTTTGTAATTTTACGTAACAAAAAATATTTTTTACGGCAATTATATCTTTATCGTCTGCCTGATAAAATCATATTTCATTTTCTAGACCTGTGCAGGCATGACCAAAAAACAGCTAGGGAAAGAAACATGCTTGATTGTTTGCCGAGTTCCGGAGCTTGGCATGCCTTTTTCCTGGAGCATATGTCGAGCTCAGAACTCAGCATCAGTTTCATTCGGTTGTAGCCCGCTAGCAATGTTCGCCGAGTTCCAAACTTGGCAAACATTTGCCGGGTTTTGGTGGCGCGGAACTCGGCAGTAATTGGGGCTGGACAATACGGCAAAGGTCTGCCGAGTTTAGAGGAGGGGAACTCGGCAAAATATGGGACTGGGCAATTCGACTTTCCACGTGTTGGACTGCTATTTGTCGGGATTGTGCCGATATTAGAACATTGCAAAGGTGTTGCCAAGTTCAGAGGAGGGGGAACTCGGTAAAATATGGGACTGTGCAATACGACTTTGCACGTGTCGGACTACTATTCGTCGCGATTGTGCCGAATTTAGAACCTGGCAAAGGTGTTGCCGAGTTTTGGATGCGGTGAACTTGGTGGAGAGTAGGAACTAGCCAACAGGAGGTGCCATGCATTTGGCTCCCATTCCACATTAGTCTATCGAGTTTGTCTTTCCAGAACTCGGCAGAGCTTTGTGCCACGTGGCATCTCCGTTAACGCCCCATCCCGTCTGACGGTGCAGTCTGCCGAGTTCTCTCCCGCCGAAACTCAGCAATGTGTACTTAAATGTTCGCCGAGTTCCCGATATTAAAAAGTCAGCAATTTAATGATTACCGACACTTGTCTAGCCGAGTCTTGTTCGCCGAGTACAGAACTTGGCAAACACATCGCCGAGTTGATTATGGGCTTTGCCGAGTTCCTTGGAAACTCGGCGAAGTCAGCGAATCCAGTAGTGTCTATTCCTTAGAGAAAAAAAATCCTATGGAGTTTGTTTGGTTTGTTGAATTGAATTTCCTAATATCTACTTTGCATCCAATTCCTCATGTTGCCAGCATTTTTCCTGCGATGTAACCAGATAACCTCTATTGCAGAGATAAATCATGACCTCCCCCTCTCAATCTGTACCAATCACAACCATGTCATGTGCAGACAAGTGGGAATTCATAGGCTCTCAATTTGTACGTGGGATTTCCTCCAAAATTGCTTTTGAAGTATATCGTTTGGGGCACATCCAATAATCACTAGAGACAACAAGGGCAGGCCCATAGTTCAACGTCAATGTTCAACTTTCAGTACGAATGAATACGCCATTCATCTAGAGCGACACCAGTAGTCTCAATGATGGCGCTGAAGAGCAGAAGGACGCCATGGTCGTGACCCAAAAGTGACCCATTAGAACTAGAGGCCTATGGGCCTCCACAGGACCACAAGGGGACACTGATGGCTGCTGTATAATTTACTCATTTGCCTCAAGGTTGGAAATTCAGAAAAGTATCCTTCTCTTTTTTGGAAATTCAGAAATGTATTTTCTTCCTTCAACTTCTTGAGTATAAACCAACGAGCCATTCCACTGTAGGAATGAATCCCGATTTGCAGAGAACTACAACTCTGACAAAGAGATATGCTTAGAGTTCATCAACGTTCACTAACCTTGCTATGCCTTATGTTCCAGCAGGCTATCCCAACGGCTTTTTAAGCTCTCGCATATGCGTCTGGACAGGGACAGCCGTTGGTTGGCAGCACGATCACCGGGCCCAGCCGCAACAGTAAGTGTCTCAAATTTCTCATACATAAACTGCTCACGTCCATTTTTATTCAGAAGAGCATCTATTTTATTTCCTTCAACTTGTAATCTTTGAGATAAGAGGCCAAAAGCAAAATCAGCGGCGCCTCGTATCAGGTAGCACACTTGAATAAACTGCTCGCATATATCTCTGATGATTGCGCGAGATTACACCTGCGTGTAATCCAAGAATTTGGTTACCGAGGAGGTCATTTTTCTCGTGGGTCACTGGGAAATGCGGATACCACGGTTACCGCGAAATTCCGAGAAAATTTCAGACGAAATTTTATTTCAAATTTTAAATTCAAATTTTTGGGACCAAAAACTAAATTTTTTGATTTTTTTACAGCATGCCTGCTGTATTTATAGCGTATCGGCGAGTTTACACAGCACATATATCAACAAACTATACTTCAGAGACCAACAACACATATAGCAACATTATGACCAACAGAAGCATAGTTCAAACTTTAGAGACTAGTTTGATTTAATAGAAGATGAAAAACTGCTCAAAAATTCAGTGGTGTCATCTAGCTAGTTTGATTCAAAGCAAAACGAATACACACTGGACAGGAAATTAGAGATAAAATACACACTGGACATATTGAAATCTGAAGAAATAACCTTTCTTTGGTGTTGGAATCGGCAATGGAACCTCCGGGCCTCTGCATATGCCACCATGTCGAGCCGCGCCGGTGTCATATCCGCTCCGATTGATGTCGTCCGTGAATGCCGTGACTTCTCCTCCTCCTCCTCCTGATGAACGGTTGACAGGGATGGTCGGACTACCATTGCCGTGTCCTCTACCTCCGGATCTGCTTGGTCGGCCATGAACGAACACATCCGCTCTGCCCTGGCAGACGGTGATAGATGCAAGACCTGCGCCATGGACGCCGGCGACGACAGCCATCCCTACTGTAATCTGAACAATGAATCAGTTAATAACATGCAGAGTTATGTCTCGGACACTGAAAGCAAGCATGCTGAAAGGAAGCATCATATCTATCCCAGACGCACGTATCGCAGCCGACCAGTTCCAATTGGCAAATCGGATGACATCTATATATAGCTAGCTAGCAGCACCTTGAAAATATTGTTAAATTGATACTATGTATAACGGGCAGAGTGGAAAAAGACTACCAATGGGTCTTGGATCGGAAGGAAACAAGATATACTCCACTTCTATACAAGTAGTACTTCAGTATATAGTGATGCCAGTTCGTACTATGCATTCACTCTCATGCTGAAACCTGCCGCTTGCTCAGGTTCTCTCAAGGAAAAGAAGCACTTACTAGAGCGAATATGTAGCCGGCGACTAACTAATTAACCTCATAAAACTTTTTGGTGTGAAATGATCGTCAAGTTCAGTTTTTTAAGACGACGATACAAGTTGTTTTTTTCTGAGACAATTACACTTACCTCGATTGCTGTAGGCAAATGTTCTCCACAAGACATGAACAAGGATTAAACTTCTCGACTTCGCATGGCAGAGAAGCCTACAAAGAAAACTAGGCTTCCCTTCTTCCTTTAAGAAAATGTTCGTAATATTACTATTCATCACCCAGGGTGCAGAATAAGTTATTCTTCACCCGAGATAATCTTACGATCGTATCATAAATAAATTACATTTGTCGTACAAATAGTTACATTCATATTGATTCATTGCGTAAATTCTGCATAAGAAAACAAAAACATAGGTCATAAGACCAGAAAAATTGTATTATATATATATTTTACACTATATTTTTATGTTTGTAATTTTACGTAACAAAAAATATTTTTTACGGCAATTATATCTTTATCGTCTGCCTGATAAAATCATATTTCATTTTCTAGACCTGTGCAGGCATGACCAAAAAACAGCTAGGGAAAGAAACATGCTTGATTGTTTGCCGAGTTCCGGAGCTTGGCATGCCTTTTTCCTGGAGCATATGTCGAGCTCAGAACTCAGCATCAGTTTCATTCGGTTGTAGCCCGCTATCAATGTTCGCCGAGTTCCAAACTTGGCAAACATTTGCCGGGTTTTGGTGGCGCGGAACTCGGCAGTAATCAGGACTGGACAATACGGCAAAGGTCTGCCGAGTTTAGAGGAGGGGGACTCGGCAAAATATGGGACTGGGCAATTCGACTTTCCACGTGTCGGACTGCTATTTGTCGGGATTGTGCCGACATTAGAACATTGCAAAGGTGTTGCCAAGTTCAGAGGAGGGGGAACTCGGTAAAATATGGGGACTGTGCAATACGACTTTGCACGTGTCGGACTACTATTCGTCACCATTGTGCCGAATTTAGAACCTGGCAAAGGTGTTGCCGAGTTTTGGATGCGGTGAACTCGGTGGAGAGTAGGAACTAGCCAACAGGAGGTGCCATGCATTGGGCTCCCATTCCACATTAGTCTATCAAGTTTGTCTCTCCAGAACTCGGCAGAGCTTTGTGCCACGTGGCATCTCCGTTAACGCCCCATCCCGTCTGACGGTGCAGTCTGCCGAGTTCTCTCCCGCCGAAACTCAGCAATGTGTACTTAAATGTTCGCCGAGTTCCCGATATTAAAAAGTCAGCAATTTAATGATTACCGACCCTTGTCTAGCCGAGTCTTGTTCACCGAGTACAGAAACTCGGCAAACACATCGCCGAGTTGATTATGGGCTTTGCCGAGTTCCTTGGAAACTCGGCGAAGTCAGCGAATCCAGTATTGTCTATTCCTTAGAAAAAAAATTCCTATGGAGTTTGTTTGGTTTGTTGAATTGAATTTCCTACTATCTACTTTGCGTCCAATTCCTCATGTTGCCAGCATTTTTCCTGCGATGTAACCAGATAACCTCTATTTTTTTTTAGAAAAGGAGGATGACCCCCGGCCTCTGCATCTTGGCAACATCTGCCGCTACTCCTATCCAAATGATGAAGGGTTGCAAGCTGGGCCACATACCCAGACCTCTCACCTAAGCCTAACATCTAAAGCCGGAGGCCCCGACCGAGCCATCTGCTGGGTCCGGGGCTCAAACCGATCCGACGCACTCACATGTGTCGTCGCCGCCATCTTTCACTGGTCCATCTTCAGAGCAGATTGAGGTGACAACCTTGGTAGGTCCTCCGCCATCAACGCCAAATGACGACCTCCACCTACGCGAGCCTTGGCAGGTCCTCCGCCATTGACGCCACCACGACGCCAGACGATGACCTCCACCTACGCGAGTCCATCTCTAAGCAACGAACGTAAATCCATGCTAGGATAGGGCCGCACCACCGCCGTCGCCCACCACCCACAAGCGCCACCCAACCCCAAAGTTCCCAAAGCGGCGCCTTCAAGAAGGGAACGGCGCCGTGAGCGCCGCCGCCGCCCAACAAAGTTAGGGCTTTCGCCCGGGAGACCTAGGGGAAGGGGAAGTGAGGAGATCAGTCCATACCGACGCCTCCAAGGAGGGGAACGGCGCCCTCAGGCGTCGCCGTCGGCGCGGCCGGTCATGGCCAGCTAGGGATTTCGCCCGAACTAGATCCCCGCCACCAGCAGCGCCTCCTATACAGAACCGGCGACCAAGAGGAAGCGCGGCCCGACTAGGCTGGCCCGCACGCCGAACAGGGGAGGAGGGGAGGCGCCAGATCGCGCGCACCGACCGCCGTAGAAGCCGCCACCGGCCGCCAACGACCACCGGATCCAGCCGCCCGCGCGGCCGGGACGCCAGATCCACCGCCCGCACGGCTGCTAGCCGGCCGTGCCTTGCCAATGGAGCCGCCGCTCCAGATCCGGGGTTCCCCACGCAGAGGCAGGGCAACCGAGGCCCCGCCGCCACCATCCTTGGCGCCCCGGGCTTGCCCGGCGGCTGCCTCAGGCGGCGGCGAGGAAGGGAAGAGGGCGGGGGTGAGGAGAAGGGGCGGCTAGGGTTGGGAGGAGGAGGAGGAGGAGGGGCGGCTATTGCAGAGATAAATCATGACCTCCCCCTCTCAATCTGTATCAATCACAACCATGTCATGTGCAGACAAGTGGGAATTCATAGGCTCTGAATTTGTACGTGGGATTTACTCCAAAATTGCTTTTGAAGTATATCGTTTGGGGCACATCCAACAATCTCTACAGACAACAAGGGCAGGCCCATAGTTCAACGTCAATGTTCAACTTTCAGTATGAATGAATACGCCATTCATCTAGAGCGACGCCAGTAGTCTCAATGATGGCGCTGAAGAGCAGAAGGACGCCATGGTCGTGACCCAAAAGTGACCCATTAGAACTAGAGGCCTATGGGCCTCCACAGGACCACAAGGGGACACTGATGGCTGCTGTATAATTTACTCATTTGCCTCAAGGTTGGAAATTCAGAAAAGTATCCTTCTCTTTTTTGGAAATTCAGAAATGTATTTTCTTCCTTCAACTTTTTGAGTATAAACCAACGAGCCATTCCACTGTAGCAATGAATCCCGATTTGCAGATTTCATATAATGTAAATCTTAGGCAAGCCGAGAACTACAACTCTGACAAAGAGATATGCTTAGAGTTCATCAACGTTCACTAACCTTGCTATGCCTTGTGTTCCAGCAGGCTATCCCAACGGCTTTTTAAGCTCTCGCATATGCGTCTGGACAGGGACAGCCGTTGGTTGGCAGCACGATCACCGGGCCCAGCCGCAACAGTAAGTGTCTCAAATTTCTCATACATAAACTGCTCACGTCCATTTTTATTCAGAAGAGCATCTATTTTATTTCCTTCAACTTGTCATCTTTGAGATAAGAGGCCAAAAGCAAAATCAGCGGCGCCTCGTATCAGGTAGCACACTTGAATAAACTGCTCGCATCTATCTCTGATGATTGCGCGAGATTACACCTGCGTGTTATCTGAACAATGAATCAGTTAATAACATGCAGAGTTATGTCTCGCACACCAAAAGCAAGAATGCTGAAAGGAAGCATCATATCTATCCCAGACGCACGTATCGCAGCCGACCAGTTCCAATTGGCAAATCGGATGACATCTATATATAGCTAGCTAGCAGCACCTTGAAAATATTGTTAAATTGATACTATGTATAACGGGCAGAGTGGAAAAAGACTACCAATGGGTTTTGGATCGGAAGGAAACAATATATACTCCACTTCTATACAAGTAGTACTTCAGTTTATAGTGATGCCCGTTCGTACTATGCATTCACTCTCATGCTGAAACCTGCCGCTTGCTCAGGTTCTCTCTAGGAAAAGAAGCACTTACTAGAGCGAATATGTAGCTGGCGACTAACTAATTATCCTCATAAAACTTTTTGGTGTGAAATGATCGTCAAGTTCAGTTTTTTAAGACGACGATACAAGTTGTTTTTTCTGAGACTATTACACTTATCTCGATTGCTGTAGGCAAATGCTCTCCACAAGACATGAACAAGGATTAAACTTCTCGACTTCGCATGGCAGAGAAGCCTACAAAGAAAACTAGGCTTCCCTTCTTCCTTGGGGAATGATTTGTTAAAAAATAAACCCTCAAGCATTCCGAACTAGCTTGTGTCCAACTGCGTTGTTATATGGTTGAACAAGAAAACAAGGAAACAAAGACCAAACACTACAAATAAAAGATATAGTCAACTAGAAGAACATAAAATGGTCACGGCATTTCCCCTTGTATACTAGTTAATTTGGTCCCCTCCTTCTTTTTCCGGGCTTGAGACCGACTATGCAACATGAAGTGTAACATCATTTAAGCATAGGCGGAGTTACACCACCACCCCCACCCACACCAACCTACAAAAACCCATGTACGTACACATCTAACCCCCAAAACCGAAGCCCATAAACACACACACACACACACACACACACACACACACACACACACACACACACACACACACACACACACACACGCGCGCAATGGTACGAAGTTACCAACATCTTTTTTTTTACCCCAAAAAAGCAAAATCCCCAAGAAGGCAAACATACACAAAACTAAATGGTATGGAGAACCCAAGACATATTTTTTTAGTTTTTCTACTGAATGCACAAAGCAAAAGCATATTTTTTGTGATTTTCTTTTCTCATTGCTACAAAAGACAACATATAACATAATTTTTTTTGGCAGTAAGACTTTTTTTGTGAGTAAAAACAGAAAGAAACTAGTAGTAAATATGGAATATATTTTTTTGGAGATATTTTTTCTATGAGAAGCAAAGCAGTGAACTAAGATTGTACAAGTAAAAAAGTATTTTTTTTTTGTTTTTTCTTTGTAAGCCAAGGATTAAGCTGAACAAATGACTCTTCAGGCTGGCAGCATTGCTGCAGAAGCCTCACGTTACGTTTCTTTTTTCTTAACAGAGCCAAGTGCCAACCTACATATATGAAATATACACGTGGTCACAGACCATAGGAAATACAGACGTAGTGAGCGTGTAGATTTTTAGTTGTTCATTATTGTAAAAAGAAAAGAAGGAAGACACGCAGATTGTTGCGGGTGGATAAATAGATGGTAAGTGTACCTGACGCATCAACCAGCTTGCGGAACCTGGAAAAAAGAGATACTACACATGTACATTATTTATCCTATGACATATATATAATATAATATATTGTACATAAGGATGGGTACACTTACCTAAGTATCTTGCTTCAGTTGTTTTGTACATATATATACCTTGAGACGGTTGGGATGCATACTGATTGCTTGCCGCATCGCTCCCATAGCCTCAACGAGATCCGCATCAGTGGAATAGCATAGGTCGACTGTGATTTTCCGAAGAAAAGGGAGGTTCCTCAAGCTACCAAAGTCGACAAGGTCATCAATCTTGCCATCCTTGGAGCGTCGTACTTCGACGGGGAACCGGAGGGATTCAAGGCATGGCATAGCCCCCTCTACAAACCGACCGAGCGTTGCATCCGTCTTGAAAAACCTCAGCTTGGGGAATGCACCTGCACCTCCCATGACGTCGTGGTGGAGATTCCTCTTCATGTCTAGCTGGAGAGTAACAAGCTCTGAAAACCCTCCAAAGATCTCCAGATCTGGACTGTCCACCTCTACTGATAAATGCAAGAGGTTTGGAAGAAGCAAGGGATTAATCCTTGCAATTAGCCCTGGTTGTTTGCATGATATGTGGAGGGCACGGAGTTGTCGAGGGAGAACGAACCCTTCCCAGCAACAGGCGGTGTCATCATATCCTCTTGACTCAACCAAACCAATCTGTATAGGAGGTCCCTATTGCATGGGCCGGCCGAGGTGAGGGATTCCCCTGTGTTAAACGGTTTTTATCACTTATAAGTTGAATTGGTAGGTAATATTTTGCAACTTTGGAGGCAACTTCGATGACGTACCGCTAAAAGCAATAGCCCTTTATTATTAGGCATAGAGTTCTGAAGTCCCAAACTATTCAAAGTCGAAAAAAAATAAAAATAGAGAAATAAAAGAAAAAAGAAAAAAGAAATTTGAAAAACAGACCGCCCGAACATGGGCAGCCAAAAGGGCGCGCTGAGCACAGTATAGCAGGTCCGTACTGTATGGGACACCCGAGGCGGGGGATTCCTCTGTGTGAAACATTTTTTATCACTTATAGAAGGCATTGGTGGGTAATATTTTGCAACTTTGGAGGAAATTTAGATGACGTACCTCCTGAAACAATAGTTATATATATACATATATATATACATATATACATACATACATATATATATATATATATAATATATATATATAAAGATATATAAGGTAGAGTTTAGAATAGCTATTCTACACCCGTAGTTAATCTTTGTACAATATATAGTAAAAGTCTGTACAAAAGTAGTAATTTTGAAATATATTTTTTACTATCAAAGTTACTAGTTTACTATATGGTTCTAAAAGTTACTACATTTTGTACACTATTTTGCTATGTGTTGTACACTTTTCACTACACTGGATTCTGCCACGTGTACTATCCTGAAGATTCCATACTTGGATTTAAGCACCATACATAATATGCAAAACCCTAACGACAAAGATACCCCTTTGTTCTAGACACTTCAATGCTTTAATTCTCTGATTTTTTTTTCTCTTCTAAAATAATTGTCATTAATTTTATTTAATTATTTACGAAGCAAATATGCACAAAATACAGGCACTCCTCATTTACTTTAGACTCTTCCATCGTTTAATTCTCCTAGGGTTTTTTCTTTAAAAAGAGTTGCCATTTATTTTTACTTTATGATCATTTTTGGGTTCAAGCTTATACTGCATCTCCTAAAGTTCATTTGTCTTTGCAAATAGAGTACTTAGCTATTCTTATATATTTCACATGTGTGCTGTGTAGTATCTACCATGTAGTCATGAAATATCATGTAGCGATAGTTTGACATTCAATGGGATAAACTGTGAGAATTAAATCTACGTCTTATACTTCATGTGGACGTGACTATGGATTGACATGATTGCCTATTATAATATGATATGTGAATATTCTGTCGCACTTTGGTTATCTGATCTCTCACGTGCGGGGCACGTAACTTACATATTTTTAATTTGCATTTATTGTAAGTTTCTAAAATATATATAATTTGAAGTGGAGAACATTCGATAGTGACTCAAGACCCATATGATAGCAAACAAGAAGGTAGGGAACCATGATACTTTACTTTCTTTATAAATTACGTAATAACTAGCATAGGCTATCCAAACCCTTCTCTAATGTCAAACATCTCAAACAAAATTTAATGCTTGTATGTTGTGATGTTTGACGCAAATTCTTCCCGTTTCCTTGATGTCTATGAAAGCGGATAACAGGGTGCGTACCTCTTGTTCTTGGGGAATCCTCGGAGTTTGTCGATCAGCTGCTTTTCATTTAATGTCCGGTACTTTCGCTTGCCAAGATCAAAGAGAATGTCGTTAAGAAGATTCTTCACGCTAGGTTTCCGTCCCACCGAAACGAAAGCGCTGCAATCAAATTGTGCTTGGAGTTTATCATACACCGCTTTGGCAAGAGTTGTCTTCCCGAGGCCTCCGAATCCAAAAATAGATAGTATCTTGAGTTGCTTGGACACATCAACATCATCCGCATCATCAAGCATTTTGATTAGCGAATTTAATGGCCTATCTATGCCAACGAGCTCTTTCTGATCCTTGTATAGAGCTAACAGGCGAGGGTCAACCATGGTTGCGCCAGCTGGTTTAGCAAGCACCTCGTTGACCTTATACCTATCATAGCGATCAGCCACCTCCTGGACGCGGGCCTTGATGTCTTTGATCTCTTTCGAGATCTCATGTCGAGTCTTGCCTTTGGTGAACAACTCACTAATTTTCTTCATGAGCCATATGAGCTTGTTGTGCGGCTTGATATTGGGATCGGGGCCCTCGACAGGGAACTTGTCGATGACGTCCTCCATAGTGTACGACAGGTCCCTGACCTCGCCGGCCCAGAGCTTGACTTGCCAGTCGAGCTCATCGCAGGGCACGTCCCCGACCTTGCAAAGGGCAGCATACATGCTCCTCAGCTCTCTTTCGAGATACCGGATGTCTTCCTTGATGCCCGTTTGTAGCTCGTACTCCTTCTTGAGGAGATTGCCAAGCTTGAGGAGCAGGCTGCCCATGGCACCTGTTGCGAGGTCCATGACCCCCGTTGCGAGGTCCATGGCTCGCTCTTAGTAGCAGGTTTTTTGATTGATAATTGGGAGAGGTAATAGTTCCTTCCTTTGGGGTGAGGGGGTGAGTGGCTAGGTAGGGTATTTATAGCTAGACTAGCATAGACTATAGATGGACAAGCTAAGATAGATGGAATTTATGTGGACACTGTCTAAACCGTGTTGGCATCTAAATCATGACCTCTCTCTCTCTCTCTCAATCTCCACTATGAGATGTGCAGGCAAGTTTGAACCTATAGGATGTGAATTTGAGCGTGAGACTCATTCCAAGACTTGTATATATTTTTGAAGTATGTTCATTCGGAAACGTTTAATGTTCAATACAGACAACAAAGGCAGACTAAGGATTCAACGTCAACCTTCAACTGACTACGACATTCATCTAGTGCGCCAATGACAGTGCCGAAGACGAGGTTACTGCAGGCACACGGAAAGACACATAGCGATGGAATGGTCGTGGCCCAGAAGCGACGAAGGTGAACTGGACGCCGTGCTGGCATTCCAAGACTTGCGTAGCGTTTCTATTGCACATCTGAATCATGAGCTCTCTCCCAATCTGTGCCATGTGATGTCAAGTCGGGTTGGAACCTATAGGATATAAATTTGTGCATGAGATTCACTTCAAGACTCCTATGTATTTTTTAACTACATTCATTCGCGAAGCATTCAACCTTCAGTACATAAAGGCAGACCGATAATTCCACGTCAACCTTCAACTGACTACGACATTCATCTAGAGCGACACTAAAGGACTCAATGACGGTGTTGAAGACGATGTTATTACGAGCAGAAGGTTCGAGCACACGATGGAATTGCCTCGGCACAAAAGCGACAGAGGAGAACTGGACAATGATGCGCCACCACAAGCGGGACTAAAGCGTGTCGGCATTCCAAGTCTTGTTCAAATAGTTTCTATTGCACATCCAAATCGTGACACAGGTTAGAATTTAAAGGATCCGAATTTGTGTGTAAGGTCACTCAAAGACTTGTATGTATTTTTAAAGTAAATTCATTCGCGAAAAGTTCAGCTAGCTGCTGCAATTTGTGGGAACACTGTCTAAGGGCCACTTTGCTTCAAAGGAATTTCACGGAACTTCCCGAGGATTATTTTCCTTAGGAATTTTTCCTATAGGATTTGTTTGTTTTATAGTATTAGAAACCACGGGGATTTTTACCATGGACTACTTCGCATATAATTTTAAAGGTAATTTTTCAATGAGTCCAACCTCGTCGTGATTTCTCTGTTGTACGATAACCATGACATGTACCTAATTATTAAGAAATTTTTTGCATTTTTTCTGCCGTGCAACAAAATAACCTTTATTACACATCCCCGTGTTTTCATTCCCTGTACCGACAATAGATGGACATGGCTAGCTAGCTGCCTGAATTTATG
This sequence comes from Thinopyrum elongatum, assembly GCA_011799875.1. Classification (NCBI taxonomy): domain Eukaryota; kingdom Viridiplantae; phylum Streptophyta; class Magnoliopsida; order Poales; family Poaceae; genus Thinopyrum; species Thinopyrum elongatum. Next base: position 34,939 of record JAAAXO010000158.1, on the reverse strand, counting down.
TGGACACCATTCTAAACGTACCATGTCCGCAATCCAAGACCTTTTCAGAGTTTGTATTGCACATCTAAATCATGATCTCTCTCTCAATCTCTATCAGCTTGTACCATATGATGTGCATACAAGTTGGAATCTACTGAATTTCTGCGTAAAAATCACTCCAAGACAAGGAAACCCTAACCGCGCCGCCGGCCTCCCCTCCCCACTCCTCCCCCGCTTCGCCGCCGCCGGAGGGGACACCGGCGAAGCCCGCGTGTACCCCAGGGAAGGTGGCGGCGGGACCATTGCCCCTCGCAGATCTCGCGGCGGCCGGTGGTGCGCGGCGGTGGTCCGATGGTGGCTGGCGCCTGCTGCCCGTGGGGCAGCGTCCCTCACAGCGGCGGGGCTGCCCCTGAACTGCGCTCGGTGGTGGCCACTTGGAGGCGTGTGGGTGGGCCGGATCTGGGCTTCGGGCCTGCTTCCCCGTCGTGGCAGCGCACCTTGGCCATGGGGCGTGGTCCCGGACGGGCCTAGCGCCGGTGGTGCTGGCCAGGATGCACGCTGGTAGCGCCCTACTTCGTCTCGTGTCGTCTCGCTGGCCAGTGGTGGTGGTCATCTTTTTCGTCGGAGGTGGCCGGCCAGAGGCTTGATGATCGGATCTCGAGATCCATCATCTAGTCCCCACTGCGAGTTGGGGAGACATGGTTGCCGGTGAAAATCGAGCCGACGGCAGACGATGGCGGCGTTCTACGCCGTTACCTTGATGGAGGCATCGTCGTGTAACTACTGTCGACCCACTCGTGCTGCTCCGGGGGAAATCCTAGGATCTGGTGTTCCAGATCGGACGACAGCGGCACTGCGGTGTCGTTTCTCTCTTGGGAGCATCGTTTGTGGAGCAGCGCTGGAAGTCAGAGGCAGGAGGTGGAGCGGCTTCTTCTGGCATGGAGCTTCGGTGGACATGTCAAGTCATGCCTGACCAACAGGTGCTACGCTTTGTCATGCCTGGTCGGCACGTGCTACGCACGACAGATCTTCCAAAGACTTCAAGCTGTGTCGGCTGGTGGCCCTTGGCAGCATGGTGCTGAGGTGTATCAGTGGCGACCGCGACGTGCTCAGCTGTTTGTGCGCAGGGAGGTGGTGCCGTTGGGCGCCGTGGTGGCGTCGACGACAGCTAGACCGAGCAAGGTTGATGCGTCAGTACAGCTCTGAAGATGGAGCGGTGGCAGTTGGCGGCGGCGGCCTCTGAGAGCGCGCCGGACCAGTGTGTGCCCCAGACCCGGCAAGTGGCTAGGTTGGGGCCTTAGATCTTAAATGTTAGGCTTGGCTCCGAGATCTGTGGTATTAGGTCCGGACTATCAGCATCCCTTCATCAACTGGATAGGAGTAGCGACAGATGTTGCCTAGATGGTGGCTTCAGACTTACTGTTGTATTTCTTTGTAAGGTCTTTTGTGAATAATTAATAAAATGGCTGCATGCATCGTCCATATGCAGAGACCGGGGGTCTTCCTCCTTTTCTAAAAAATAAAATAAAAATAAAAAAATAAAAAAACATATTTTTGAAGTATACTCATCCGAGAACGCTCAACGTTCAGTACAGACAACAAAGGCAGACTGATAATTCACTCCAATATTTGTATGTGTTTTCGAAGTATATTCATCCGGGAAACGTTCAACGTTCAGCACAGACAAGACAAGGGAGACTGACAATTCAACTTCAACCTTCAACTGACCACACCATCAATCTAGATCGACGCGAGCGGTCTCTATGAGGGTGCTAAAGTCGCGGTTAACTGCAGGCACACGGTGAGAGCATAGTGATGGAATGTGTGCTGCCCAATAGCGATGGAAGAGAATTGGACGCCATGTAGGCATTCCAAAGACTTGTTCAGAGTTTGTATTGCACATCTAAATCATGACCTCTCCCTCAGTTTCTCTCAATCTGTACCATTTGACGTGCACACAAGTTGGAATCTAGTGAATTCTGTGTACAATTCACTCCAAGACTTGTACGTATTTTGGAAGTGCATTCATTCGCGAAACGTTCAATGTTGAGTACAAACAACAAAGGTACATTCATTCCGGAAATCTTCAACATTGAGTACAGACTACAGACAACAAAGGTCCTTTCATTCATGAAACGTTCAATGTTGAGTAGAGACTGTAGACTACCAGCAAAAAAGAAAAGAAAAAAAAACACCAGTACAGACTATAGACATTCGACAAACATTCAAACGTAGAGTACAGACTACCGACAACAACGGCACTTTCATTCAAGAAGCCATCAATGTTGAGTACAAACAACAAAGGCGGACCGGAATTTCAACTTCAGTGTTCAAATTTCAGTACTGGTGAGTACGACATTCGTCTAGAGTGACACGGACAGCCTTAATGACGGTGTTGAAGACGTTGTTACTGCAGGCGATGGATGTTAACATGTAATTGTGTTGTATGTACAAGTTGTCACGTTACCTTGTATAGCTCCTAGATTGTAGGACTCAACTCTCACGCCCGGGCCTGCGTGCCTATTCCTATGGGCTTGCCATGTATGTATACTATCTGTAACAGAACGCCATAGTGCGAGATGAATCAATATATCCTTCAGCTTGGTATTAGATACCAGGAACACCATGGCCGACGTCCTTAGCTCCTCCTCCTCCGCCGCCACTCTCGCTGCCTCCTTGCCGAGCTCCCTCTCGGCCACCTCCGCCAGCACCTCCTCCTCTACTGCTCCGGCAACCTCGCCACCGTTCGTCTGCGGCACCACTCCTTCTGCCTTCAGCAGCACCTCCGCCGCCTTTGAATCCACCTTTGCACCCCTCTTCTCCTCCGCCACGCCGCCGACGCCCCCTGCCCGCAACAACATCTTCAACGGCCACATATCCAACCATATCAAATTCCACTTAAACCCTGCTGAGCAGAACTACCATAAGTGGAAATCGTCCTTTCTCATGGTCCTCATCCACTACGGCGTCAGCTACCTCATCGAGCACCCACCCCACCCAATGCCGACTCCCAGTATCTTGAGCTTGATGCTCATGTCGTCATGTGGATGTACTCTACGTACCCTTGCGGACTCCATTGTTGATCACGTGATCGGTGCCACTACACCCACACCCTCTGGACGAGAATCCGGGACTATTTCCTCAGCAACCGTGCTGCGCGGTACATGATGCTCAATCGCTAGTTCCGTAACCTCAAGCAGGGTGATCTCTCCGTCGATGAGTATGCCTACCGCATGAAGCTCCTCACCGCCGGTCTCGCCAATATCGACAATGCGGTCACCGAGGTTGACCTCACCACCTAGTTCCTTTACGGCCTCGACCAACGCCTCGACACTATCAACGTCGTCTTGGGTGACACTGTCCCCTTGTCGCCGTTTGAGACAGTCTTCTCGCGGGTGAAGCTTGCCGAGGAGAATCTCGCCCAACGCGCGTCTGAGGCCCCCGCCATCCAAGGTAGCGGCGGTCCCTCTGGTACCACCGGTGGCCCCGGACCCCGTCAGGACGACCGAGTGGATTACCCCAAGAGAGCGGCCCCGATCGCGGCCAAGGTCAGTCGAGCAGACGCGACAGCAGCTCCCGCAAGAGCGACAGCGGTGACCAGGGCGGCCGCGGCTCCGCCCCGCCCTCCGACCCCTACCTCGGATTCTTCGCACCGTATGGCATGGCCATCCCGCCTCCCCACCTTGGCGGGACTCCTCCAAACTCTGCCGGTGTTCTTGGTCCATGCCCGGGCTCACATGCACATGCCTATGATGACCCACAAGTATAGGAGATCAATCATAGTCCTTTCGATAAGTAAGAGTGTCGAACCTAACGAGGAGCAGAAGGAAATGACAAGCGGTGTTTTCAGCAAGGTATTTTCTGCAAGCACTGAAATTATCGGTAACAGATAGTTTGATAGCGAGGTAATTTGTAACGAGCAACAAGTAGCAATAGTAACAAAGGTGCAGCAAGGTAGCCCAATCCTTTTTGTCGCAAAGGACATGCCGGAACTTTCTCTTATAGCAAGTAAAGCGCTCTTGGGGACACACGGGAATTTCATCTAGTCACTTTCATAATGTTTGTTTGATTCGTGTTCGTTACTTTGATAATTTGATATGTGGGTGGACTGGTGCTTGGGTGTTGTTCTTACTTGAACAAGCCTCCCACTTATGATAAACCCCTCTCGCAAGCATCCGCAACTACGAAAGAAGAATTAAGATAAATCAAACCATAGTATGAAACATATGGATCCAAATCTAGCAACCCATCATCTAATTACTACTCCACAATGCATTCCCTTAAGCCCAAATATGGTGAAGTGTCATGTAGTCGACGTTCACATAACACCACTAAGAGAAACAACAACATACATATCATCAAAGTATCGAATGAATACCAAATTCACATGATTACTTATGACAAGACTTCTCCTATATCCTCACGAACAAAATTAACTACTCACAAATCATATTCATGACCTAGATCAGAGGGGTATTCAATAGCATCAAGGATCTGGACATATAATCTTCCACCAAATAAATCAACTAGCATCAACTACAACATGTAATCAACATTACTAGGAACCCACAGGTACCAATCTGAGGTTTTGAGACAAAAATTGAATACAAGAGACGAACTAGGGTTTGAGATGAGATGGTGCTGGTGAAGATGTTGATGAAGATTGGTCCTCCCACGATGAGAGATTTGTTGGTGATGACGATGGCTTCGATTTTCCCCTTCCGGAGGGAAGTGTCCCCGGCGGAATCACTCCGTCGGAGAGCAAAAGTGCTCCTACCGAAGTTTCACCTCGAGACGGCGGCGTTCTATCCCGAAAGTCCTCTCCTTATTTTTTTCTAGGGAAAATAGGAATATATACGAGAAGATGGGCACCGGAGGCTAGCCAGGGGCCCCACAAGCCACCAGGGCGCGCCCTGGTGCCTTGTGGGCACCTGGGTGGCCTTCTCTGGTATTTCTTTCT
>JAAAXO010000158.1:0-25000 GCA_011799875.1 Thinopyrum elongatum | reverse complement strand
CTGTGTTCCGGTTATGGTTGGAGTCCCACATCGGGGGTGTTACATGCATTGGTAGATCTAGCGTCTCAACAAATGCCCGATCTTTGGAGTTCACTCTAATTAACATTCTCAGTGCATATCAGGAGAAAACAACCCCCGACCCCTGCTGCCGTGCGGCCGCGCCAGGCCGCACCGTGGCAGCCCCCGCCGGCCGGTTCGAGGCCTCCTCCGCCCCAAGCTCCTCCCTCCTGCCGCCGCCACTGGGGGCGTCGCCGGGCAAAGCCCGTGTAGCGTGGTGTTGGTGGTGGATCACCTCGGCCATAGATTGGATCGAGGCCGCGGGGTTCCGCACCGGCCATTGAACGGCAGTGTCGCGGGGAGGCGGCGGCCAGGATTTGCGACTTGCGACGGTGGACGGTGAAGGTCAGCGTGTGGCGGCGGCGGTGGAGGCACCAGATCTAGGCCATGGGTTTAGACAGGCCGCCACTCAGACCATTGTATCGGCTGCATCTCAACGTCTCCGACGACAACTTGTGGGTTCCTGGGCTAGTCTCGCAACACGAGGAAGTCGGGGGCTCCGGCCCCGGGTGTGGTGGTGGTGGCCTCCTCCTCCGCCAGAGGTGGTCGGCCGGCTGGTTGTGGCGGATCCCTAGCTCCCACAGCGAGTCCCGACGGCGAGTTGGGGAGGCATGGCTGTCGGTGAAAACCAACCCCCAACTACGGTCTTCACAGGTGATGGCGGTGTCTACACGTCGTTACCTTATTAAAGACATCGCCATTGTAGCCACCTTCTACCCACTCGCACTGCTCCCGGGGAAACCGCAGACCCGGGTATCCTGGATCGGATGATGGCGGCGCTCTCGGTGTCGCTCTCCCTCATGAGGGCATTGTTTTGAAGCAGTTGCTGGACAGAGGACGCAAGGAGTGGAGCGGTGTACATCTACAGCACCGAGAGTATGGTTAGTCCCGGCGGCGTGGCGCAGCGGGGTCTGTGTGACGGACGTGAGATGATGGACTCGTGCAGGGAGGGGGCGCTATCTAGCGTCATGGTGGCGTCGACGGCAGGCCTGACAAGGTCGAAGCATCAGTACCTGCTCTGAAGATGGATCGGTGAAAGACAGTAGCGAGGGCCTCTGCAGCGGGCATATGCGGTGCCGGCTAAGAGTGCGTCAGACCGGCGTGTCCCCCGGACCTGGCATTGCGGCTTGGTTGGGGCATCCGATTTTAGATGTTAGGCTTTGGTGTGAGGCATGGGTATACGGCTCAGACAATCTGCACCCCTTCATCAAGTGGATAGAAATACCGACAAATGTTGTCAAGATGGTGGCTTCAGATTTATTGATGTATTACTTTGTAAAGTCTTGGTGAATAAGTTATAAAATGGTTGTATGCATCGCCCAGATGCAGAGTTTGGGGGTCATCCTCCCTTTCGACAAGAAAATAAAATCAGGACATTACAATATAATTTCTTCTCTGCCAACAAAAGGGGTCTTCGTCTATTGTGGTGCTCTTCGTGTACTGTCTCGAGTTTTGGGGTGAAAACAATAGGTCTGGCTAACTGGTTGTGCATGATAGTGGCAGTTTACACTTCCTAGTTGGAGACGACGTCTGGAGCTTACTCAACCTTTCTTTTATGGGTGAAACCTCATGATCTAGTCTATGTGCTTAGAACCGACAACGATGATGCTCATGCACCGTCTCCTTGCAGAAGGCATCACTATTCTTGAGGAACCTTCTCACCATCTCGGTATTTGTCAACTGCGGTGGAAGTAGTTGATGTTTTGCTGTAATGGTTCGTTCGTCTCACTCATGAAGGGGTGCGGTGGTGCCGACGCTCCTGTCACAGTGCAGCGAGTGCGCGGACTGCAGGTCGTTGCGGAGCAACTTGTGCTCCAAGTACCGGCCCGCGGTGCGTCCGGGGATGCCGCGTGACGAGACCATCCGGTTCGGCAACGGCGATGGGAACCCTCTCCACCACTTCCTCGGCGTGTCCAGCTTCAGTGAGTACACCGTGGTGGACGTGACCCAGGTCGTCAAGGTCGACCTGGCCGTGCCACCGTCCTCGGCCTGCCTCCTCAGCTGCGGCGCCACCACCGGTTAGTACTTTGCACATTTGTTTTGGAATTGCTATTAGTAACAAGTACTCCCTAGGTTTTTTATCAGAGTCGCATAAAATGTTTGGCAGGAGTCGGAGCGGCATGGAAGCTGGCTAAAGTCGAGCCGGGATCTTCAGTTGCTATCTTTGGCCTCGGGGCCGTGGGATTGGGGGTAATCTGATACCTACTACCATATCTTACTCATTTAGCCATTAATTGCAGAAGTTAACTATCCACGGAAAGGTGCTACGGCACCCGGGTGCCCCGACACCCTCTTATCGGACGTGTCTAGCGACCTGAAGATTCGCGCAAAGAAATGACAGCAGCAGGGCATTTGCATCCGCAGGTTAATTAGGCAGATGGTTTACAGGCTTTGGTCATGGTCTTTGGACTGCTCCAGGAGACAAAACAGGGCCGGTCATAGGCACCTTTCCGATGGAGGCACAGATGACTTGACAGCACTGTTGTAGCCCATGTGAGGGAGGGGCTGTTTGTTCATATATTTTTTTGCATGCGGTGAAAGGACTTGTCATGGTCAGCGTGCATGTGGTGCAACCAACGCGGGACCCTAGGTTTCACGACAGAGTTATTATAAAAGTTTTGGTCATCTTTCTTCCTGCAACAGAGGGTGGCCACCAAGAGAGGGTGGAAGGATTTGGGGAAAAATACTGGACGGCAGAGGGATTCGATGACGACAAGTCCCGTCGTTGTTTTGAAACACTGGCTGACACAAAATTTTAGACGTCGTCAAAATATGCAAATTTTTGAGAATTTTTAAAATTCTTTTGAATTTCAATCTATTAAAATTCAGTACATTTAACAAACTTAACTTAAGTTTGAATTTTATTTACAATTAGTTTGAATCTAGCTTCATAATTTGGGGTTTAAAATATTTGGTACGCACTGAAATTTCAGGAATTCATCAAAATTTCACTGAAGTTTGAACCTTAGAAGAAAAACCTTAGGTCAAACCCTTCGTCACTGGTGTTGAGAACCGACATCAACAAAGCGTCATTAGCGAAACATCGTTAGGAAACGTAGTTAGCGGTTATTAGTGTCCAAGCGTCGTACGGACGCATCTGTCCGTACAGGCACCTCTTTGTACGGACGCCTTCACAATGCGTCCCAAATCTTGTATAAATATATGATTCTCAATCAATGAAAGCATTAGATTATTCGTATAATCACTTTTACTTTTACACGTTATCAGCACTGCTTTGCCGAAAGAGACATAGAGCCATCACGGGAAAGGACAAGAAAGGTAGGTCATGGCAGGGAGAAACCTGTCATCACTGGCTTTCGCTTTTGCTCACTTTATCCAAAGAGAGAGCCGTCGCCTTTCCCGCACTCCTTGCCACCGTGCCGCACGTCGCCGTCATGGCCTTGGTGTAAGGAGCGGCCCACGTCGCCGCTTCTTCGCCGGGAACCACCGCCAAAACCGCCGCCGTGGATATGCACGCCATGGCAACCACCCGGGGCACCAGGCTGGGCCTTCCGCCACGGCCACTGCTGCAAATGGAGAGATACCTGCAATGCACCAGGCCGGGCCTTCAGCTCCGGTAGTCTCCAACGAGTACGTCGGACAGGCGACTCCACCAACTGTCTTCTCCATCCCTCCGATGGAGTGGTTGTTTGCAGGGCCATCGGCGCCGTTTCTCGGAGAAGAGGAGATGTTCCCTTGCGAACTCGCGCCGCCACCACTGCCCCCGTACTGCCTGCAGCACGAGTTTGGACCATGCCCAGCGCGTACGGGCGCACCACCGCGGCTGCCGTCACCGACGCCGTCGAATGAACTGCCGAAGCACTTCTTCCCTCCCGGATACGGACCCGTCCCGGATCTCCCGTCCCCGACGCCGGCAGCAGTGGAAGTCCACGGCTACTCCACCGTCCCCGATCTGAACATGGCCATCAAGGTGGAAGAAGAGGAGAGGGCTCGTCGTCAACGCCGCCGCCTCCTCCATCACCGGCGACACCACCCCTGCCTCCAGCGCCACCCCTCCCTCCCACGCCTCCACCGGAGGCGCGTCGGATCCTGCGGCAGTTCGCCGCGGCCATGGCGCAAAACCGCGCAGCCGTCCGGGGCGCGTGGTCGCCGGCGGCCCTCGGCCTCACCGGCGCCCCCGGGGCGTGCAGCAGCGGCAGGGCCGTGCGGAGACGCGGGGCACACCCCGCCTCCCTTGAAGACGACGCCATGAGCAGGGAAGAGACGGTGTGGTGAGGTGCTGTGCCAGATCGAGCAGAGAAGTGGGGAACGGGAGAAGCGGCGCTGTGTGGGAAACCCTCGTTCGTGCTATCCTTATCCTTCTCTCTGTCGGTGCATGGGCCAGCCCAAGTCACGTACGTTCTCACCAAACAGGCCTACAGGCCAAGAAATCCAATAAATGGCTGCTGGCGCTGTGGCGTTTTCAACAGGAAATAGCCATAGTGTATATATTGTACAGCAGCTTGTTCTTCCTATTTAAGAGTAGTATTTTATTGTATTAAGAACCTCTGCTTATCATATTCAGTACTGTATTATAAGTGTGAATATTTTGACTATGTATTGTCTAACATAAAATCTCAGACTATGTGTACATATTCTATATGATTGCTTCAGCATTTTTTTTAGAATATGTAATTCTTAAGTACAACAATTTTTATTTTACAATTCAAATTTTGGGATCACAAGGTAGATGAGGCTTCTACTGCACTTTGCAGATTATCCTCATCGCTGAAAGATCTACATTTTGCCTTTTCTATTTATTTTGGCAAAATGACTATCTTCGAGTGCTCTCCCAAATATACGAAATTGGTGTGACTACCTCGAATTTTATACGTGCAAATCACAAGGTAATTGTGTGATCTACTGCATCAAATTGCAGACTATCCACTCTTGCTGTGAGGTCTACATCTAGTCTTTTGACAGATGACTACCTTCAAAGTGTTTTTTGTAAAATGTAGTATGACACAAGGTAATGGACATATGAACATCTACTTGTCAAAACCAGATTATGCTCTCCATTACTGTGAGATCTACACCGCAATGGTGACTATCTTCAAAGTGTCATATACATAAAATGAGGTCTACACATATAACTATAAAGCATCAGCTATACTTAAAAATTTTGCTTCTTCGAAGCATTTGTTGTACTTATATTTTACTCTCATAGTAAAACTAAAATTATGCATGATAATACCATGCAGGAAATGGCTGGCGTCATGAACAGGGAATTTCATGAACTTGAACTAGATGGTAGTAACTATTTACCATGGGCTATGGATGCAAAGATAGCCCTTGAAAGTCGTAAACTCGGTTCCACCATCATCACACCCATTGAAGGCACTGGAGAAATCCCCACGGCAGCCAAATATACTGCTTTAAGTTTCTTAAGGCACCATCTCCATCCGGACTTAAAGTCAGAATATTTGATGGAAGAAGATCCACTAGATTTGTGGAACTCTCTCAAGGAGAGATATGACCAACAAAGAGCAGTTATGCTGCCGGAAGCACAGAGAGAATGGTCCCTCATAAGGTTCCAAGATTTCAAATCTGTGGCAGCATATAACTCTGCAGTTCACAAGGTTAACTCAAAACTAAGGTTTTGCAATCAAGCAATTTCCGAAGAAGACCTTATTGAGAAGACCTTGTGCACTTTCCACCCCTCGATGAGAGTACTACAACAGCAGTACCGTCAACAAAAATACAAAAAGTATTCTGAGCTCATATACACTTTACTTCAGGCTGAGAAACATGATGAACTTCTCATGAAGAATCATCAGACACGCCCAACGGGCTCAATGCCACTCCCTGAAGCACATGCTAACACTCAGTTTACTAAAAAGTATGGGGGCAACAAAAAGAATTTCAAGAAATTCAATGGAAAGTGGAAAAGGAACAACAAGCAGAAAAGCTTTGGTCAATCTAAAGGTAAGGGTCACTTCAAGAAAAATGACCGAAACACCAACTCCGAGATTTGTCAAAGGTGTGGATGTACTAACCATCGTACTAGCAAATGCCGAACTCCCAAGCATCTAGCGGATTTATACCTCAAATCCACTGGGAAAGGCAAACAAGTTCATGGAAAAGCCGAAGCTCACTTCAATGCCTTACAACAAGAAGAAAACCTTGAAGCTAGCGCTTCTCAAAGCGCTCCTAAAGAAACAAGGAAGAAGGATGAAGATCTTCTTGATGTTGACAACATGATGGTGGAATACACCCAAGACGCATATGGAGATCTTATATAATCTCCACGTCACTCATTTGATGTTATCAGCTATTTTATTGTAATAATGGATGTTATAAGTAGAATAAAGTCCTACGGACCAATCGTATTATGTAATTTAAACATAATGTCATATTTATATTTGTAACTGTAATATGAATACTTTGTATATATATATTTATATGTGAGTAATATGAATAAAGTTTCATCCTAAAATATTCTCTTACTCTATATAGATTTTACGGGAAAATAATCCAATGGAAGAAGAATTATGTTTGGTGGACAGTTGTACCACTAACACAATATTAAGGGAAATAAAATATTTCCAAACTATAACTAAGAGAAAAGGGAATATTATGACCATCGCCGGTCGCGATGCGTCGATTATTGGTTCAGGACGAGCCACACTCGTTCTACCTATGGGTACTACAATTGTAATTGAGGATGCACTCTTGTATCCTGAATCTACACGCACCCTTCTAAGTTTCAAAGACCTCAGATCAAATAATTTCCATCTGGAAACAATTACTGAAAATAATTCTGAATATTTGCTTTTAACAAAGAGTACTGGGTCTGAGAAACAAATTCTTGAGAAATTCCCCTCACTTTCATTTGGATTATATTACAGTTATATAAAACCCGTACCACATGTTGCGTACAAAATAATTTTTCAAGACCTTGATAAATTCAAGACTTGGCATGATCGCCTAGGTCATCCTGGCATAGGGATGATGAGAAAAATTATTGACAATTCTATTGGTCACAGCCTTCCAACTAAAAAATTCCCTAAATCATCAGATTTTGTGTGCACCGCATGTGCAAATGGGAAATTAATTATAAGACCATCTTATCTTAAAGTAAAAAATGAGTCACTTAATTTTCTTGACCGCATTCAAGGAGATATATGTGGTCCAATTCAACCACTATCGGGACCTTTTAGATATTTCATGGTACTCATAGATGCATCTACTAGATGGTCACATGTGTGTCTATTGTCCACATGAAATCATGCTTTTGCCAAGATAATTGCTCAAATTATCAAATTAACAGCAAATCATCCTGAAAATAGGATAAAAACAATTCGAATGGATAATGCCGCTGAATTTTCTTCACGTGCATTCAATGACTATTGCATGGCTATGGGCATTCATTTAGAACATTTTGTGCCTTATGTTCATACTCAAAATGGTTTGGCTGAATCTCTCATCAAAAGAGTAAAATTAGTTGCTCGACCACTAATACAGAATTGTAATTTACCAGCATCTTGTTGGGCACATGCGGTATTACACGCCGCAGATCTGATACAAATCAGACCAACTGCATATCATACAACCTCCCCGATACAGCTAGTACGTGGCACTCAGCCAACTATTTCCCATCTGCGAAAATTCGGTTGCGCAGTATACGTACCAATATCACCACTGCAGCGTACAACCATGGGCCCCCACAGAAAACTAGGGATCTATGTGGGTTATAATTCTCCATCAATTATAAAATATCTTGAACCTCTTACAGGGGACTTGTTTACTGCCCGCTACGCTGATTCTATTTTTGATGAGGACCATTTCCCGGCATTAGGGGGAGAATCAAACCACAAAGAATGCTAGGAAATAGATTGGAATGTAACAGGCATCCAGTCCTTAGATCCACGTACTAAAGAATCCGAAACTGAAGTTCAGAGGATCATAGATTTGCAACACATTGCAAATAATCTGCCAGATGCATTTACTGACCATAAAGGTGTCACTAAATCACATATTCCCGCTGTTAATGCACCAGAACGAGTGGAGGTACCAACTAAAACCACTCAAACCCCAAATGAGAGTAAGAGGGGGAGAAATCTGGTTAGCCGGAATATAGCTTCTCAAAAGCCTCCGCGGAAACAGAGGAAATCAAATCCTCTACCAGCAAATGCAATTCAACCTCAAGTTGAAGGACACCAACCAGATGCTCAACATCTTGAACCCAGCATAAATGCGCATACAAACATAATAGCTGGGACATCGGAACACCATGACTCTATTGTTGTGGGAAATCACATAGAGTCTGAAGGTATAAAAGAAATTTCCATTAACTATATAGAATCAGGAGAATCATATAATAGAGAGACTACAATTGTCGACATATATTTTGCCTCCGAAATTGCCGAAACCCTTCAACTGGATCCAGAACCAAAGACCGTCAGGGAGTGCCTCAAGCGTCCTGATTGGCCTAAATGGAAGGAAGCAATTGAGGCAGAACTGCGCTCGCTCAACAAAAGAGAGGTATTTTCCTCAGTAATACCTACTCCTCATAATGTCTTCCCCGTGGGAGCAAAATGGGTTTTTGTTCGGAAAAGGAATGAAAACAATGAGGTGGTGAGATACAAAGCAAGGCTTGTAGCACAAGGGTTCGCGCAGAGACCCGGCATCGATTACGATGATACATACTCTCCTGTTATGAGTGGAATAACGTTTCGATACTTAATATCTATGGCAGTACAAATGAGTTTATCAATGCAGTTGATGGATGTAGTGACAGCATACTTATATGGGTCACTCAAATCAGACATATATATGAAAGTCCCTGAAGGACTTAAAATGCCAAATCCAAAAGCAAATCGCAACGCATATTGTGTAAAATTACAAAAGTCACTCTATGGCTTAAAACAGTCAGGTAGAATGTGGTATAACCGACTGAGTGAGTTCCTTATTCAGAAAGGCTACTCAAATAATGATGATTGCCCTTGTGTATTTATAAAGAAGTCCTCAAATGGATTTTGCATCATCTCTGTGTACGTTGATGACCTCAATATCATTGGGAGTATACCTGATATAGAAGAAGCACGCAATCATCTAATGGCGGAATTTGAGATGAAAGATTTGGGAAAGACCAAATTCTGCTTAGGCTTACAGCTTGAGCACCTTTCCTCAAGAATTTTAGTATACCAACCTGCTTATATTCAAAAGGTTTTGGAGAAATTTAATATGGATAAATCATATCCAACCAAAACACCCATGGTTGTCAGATCCCTTGATATGAATAAAGATCCTTTTAGACCTCGGGATGATGACGAAAATATATTAGGACCTGAGTTCCCATATCTCAGTGCCATTGGTGCGCTAATGTACCTTGCAAATTGCACCAGGCCTGATATTGCATTTGCGGTAAATTTACTAGCTAGACATAGCACTGCTCCAACAAAACGTCATTGGACGGGAGTAAAGAGTATCCTTAGATATTTACATGGCACAAAAGATCTTGGCTTATTCTATCAGAAAAACCAAGATATGACTATGGTAGGATATACTGACGCTGGCTATCTATCTGATCCTCACAATGCCAGGTCACAGACAGGTTTCGTATTCTTATATGGTGGAACTGCTTTTTCATGGAAGTCAACAAAACAGACTCTCGTAGGAACTTCCACTAATCATTCTGAAATTATTGCATTATTTGAAGCATCAAAAGAATGTGTATGGCTTCGCAGGATGATTAACCATATTCAAACTGCATGTGGTGTTGGTTCATTAGGATCACCAACTATTATTTATGAAGATAATGCAGCTTGTGTTGCTCAAATGCAAATGGGTTATATAAAAAGTAATATCACAAAACACATTTCTCCTAAGTTGTTCTATCCTCATGCATTACAGAAAAAATGGAGAAATTGATATTTTGCAAACTAAATCATGTGAAAATCTAGCAGATTTGTTCACAAAGTCTTTACCAAATTCAACATTCCAGAAATGCATTCATGGAATTGGTATGAGACGACTTCGAGATTTGCAAAGTTCAGGGGGAGAAATCTCCTGAAAATATAATCCTTTTAGTTATCAGCGATAATGAATATTGTACTTTTTTCCTTTATGAGTTTTTCCAACAGGTTTCTCATAAGAGGTTTTTAACGAGACAATTAAATACAAGCGTTAATGCATGCCATATCATATTTCTCCTTATATTTTTCCTACTAGGTTTTAAAGGAGTTTTTCATGGCACATCTCATTGCACTCTTTTCATTATGAGTTTCTTTGAAAATTTCTCTCATGATGTTTTTAATGAGGCAATATCTTCATAAAGATCATATGCTATACTTTCTATTTTTCCTATGAAGATTTTTAAAGGAAAGTATCTAAAGCATGTTTATTGTTCTCTAAACTCACTAATAATTTTCTCCTTCTTTGAAGGTTTTTCTCATATGAGTTATCAAGAGACAATAATCACTATATGTTGCATCATTTTCTCCTTATTATTTTTCCCACTGGGTTTAAAGGAGTTTTAACAACATATCTATACCATTTTCCTCATATTTTTTCCCACAGGGTTTTTGGAGGAGACTCTCAAGAGATGAATGATAAATATACAAGAAGCTTTCAAAGATGAATCAAAAGAAGAGACGTTGTACAAGGGGGAGTGTTGAGAACCGACATCAACGAAGCGTCATTAGCGAAACGTCGTTAGGAAACGTAGTTAGCAGTTATTAGTGTCCAAGCGCCGGTACAGGCACCTCTTTGTACGGACGCCTTCACAATGCATCCCAAATCTTGTATAAATATGTGATTCTCAATCAATGAAAGCATTAGATCATTCGTACAATCACTTTTACTTTTACATCTGGTTCAGTGTGTGCCCTCAATAAATACTTGGGGTTTGATAAACATATTACTGGTAAACCGCAATGCACATTATAATTTGACGAACTTACTATTATACCCACCTGTACTGGAAAGAACTACGAGTATTAATGTGCAACAATTACATAACATAACCCATGACTCATGCAGATACTTTTTGAGGCTGCTGATAAACACATAAATTGCAAGAACACACATCGTCTATGCCTCATCTTTTTTTTAATGATAGAGTAATGACAGAGTACTTGGTCTTCTCCTTGTCAAGGTGTAACGCGACGTTATAAGCAAACTTATTGAAGAGCTCATTGAGCACGGATTCACCAAAATGGCTTGCAAACTGGGGCTCCATCACTGCTCTTAAGCACTTGGCGATGTTTATGCCACTTTGGATGCTGTCGTGCACATCATTGCCCTCCGAGTCGTCATAAGGATCCTAGTTAGTCTCGAACAGTTTGATGCGACTAATATCAAACTGCTGGCTCAGCTCAACCACTGCCTTAACTTCATCCATTGATGGCCCGTACAAGGTAGATTAAAGGAGTCCAGCTTTTCTTTCTCCACGAGCACTAGTAGAAAAAGACCCATTTGTCCCGGTTCCAGAGGCCCATTTGTCCTGGTTCAGGAACCGGGACTAAAGGGTCGGGACTAGAGCCCAATACCTTTAGTCCCGGTTCACCTACTACCCGGGACAGATGGGGCTCCAAGTGGCCGCTGCGACTTGCCCAGGCAGGAGGGCCTTTTGTCCCGGTTGGTAGCACCAACCGGGACCAAAAAGCATCCACGCGTCAGCAGTTTAGGGGCTGGGGTTTTTGTTTTTTTGTTTTTGAAAGGGGGAGGGGGGGTTTGGGGGGTTTGTAGGGTTAATTTAGGGGTTTCATATATTGTGTTAGCTAGCTAATAGAGAGAAGTGTCCTCTCTTATCTCCGTGCTTAGTCGACGCTACGTACTATACGTATAGAGTGGACTCGACACGCTAGCTAGTAAGCAAATGAAGGAAACCATTAAGTACACAAGATCATCATGAACATATACAGAGAGAAGTGATCGACGTCCTCCTTCTCCAAGAGATTGGTCGAACAACAAGTTTTCGTATATCTATCCGACGCTACTAGTTACATATATACAATATAAGATCTCTTACAATCCCTAACATCTGATATCAAGTTCCACATGGTATTCTCCGTCTTTATTGATGACGTGGTCAAGAAAGAATCCCGCCAATTCCTCTTGAATTGCTTTTATGCGATCTTGTGGTAGGAGTTCATCCCGCAGCTGCCACATCTAATTTGAAGAAGGGGGTCAATACATATATATGAATGAAACTCAACACAAATGATGGTAATAAAATAAAATTGTGAATATTATTGCTTACGCACTTCATATTGTTTTTCAGAGTAGCCCCGCTTAGAAGTCGTCGCGTTGTAGATGTACTCGCAAACATAGTATCCACAAAAATTATTCCCACCTTCCTGCCACAACCACTTTACGAGAAATAGAGGTCAATCAAACTGATAATCAAGTATTATAAATGGTATTGATGAAACTAGCTAGAATCAATGGGAGATGCGCGGAACTAGCTAGTAGTACTTACTTTTGGGTGTGTAAATCGGAGCTCCCGGCAGTCCCGGAGCTTCTGCGGTGAACTCTTTCCAAACCCTGCCAGACAAAGAAAACAATTACTTGATATCAGGAAATGAACAAAGTTGCCGATATGGTGCGATAACGATCGATTGAACTTACTTCTCGAGCATTTTAGTCATGGCCGCATACTCCTTGGGATCTTTTCGTCTCGAGTCTAAAATGGTTACTAGTCCCTGCTCAAGCTTAATCTCTAGGAGAATAAAGTGAAAGCTGCGCATGCATGCATAACTCATCAATTACATTACTATAACCTCGAGTAATAAGGGAAACCGAATATGCACAAGACGGTAACACTCACTTGAAGTTGTAAGGAAAGAGTATTTTATCTTTGTTTTGATTTTGAAGCAACGATTGTAGCAAGTTGGCCTCGGTTTCTTTGGCATTATATTTAACCGTCTATTCATCTATGAGATTTGTGTTAATGAACCCAATATCATAGATTTGTGCATTTCTGCATTCGATGATCTTCAATCTGCATAATATAGTGAGGATAATTATATATACATGCAATGAAAGAGCTGAGCTATATATAGAGACTTAATTACAAAAGTAGTACTTACAGACAGTAGCAAGTGACGATTATTTTATCGAGGGCCTTTTGATTGAAAAACTGGAAGAACTCCTCAAATGGAATAGACAACAGATCAATTCCAACGAGGTCGTGCTCCTCTTTAACTCTCAGCGTCAAAGTATCCTTCCCAGACTCGCTGCAGGTGTCCATGTACCACTCATGGAACCTTCGCATCATCGTTGTTAGAGGAGGATGACCAGGTTTGACGAGAGGCTTCCCGTGCCGGTATTTGTGTTCGTCCACCTCCATTATATCAAAATGTGCATCGTCGGGCAAGTAATCACCAGGATTGGTACCGGGCAGCATCCCCGGCAGATTTGCAACGATATCGCTAGACACCTTGAGCGGGGGGCACGATTGGTTCGCCTGTTCGCCGAGCTGGGGAATTTTTTTCCCACTTCTTCGTTCTTGTAACCTTTTATCACTTGAAGTAGTTCCCGACCGGCGCGCTCCTTGCACTGCCTTTTTAAGAGCGCGGACATGGTTGTCATCCGGCGGAGGCGGTGGTGGTCGCTTCAGGGCATCCAAAGTGCGCTTCAATTTCACCGGTTCTATCTTCTCCTCCGGAGGTGGATTTTTCTTTGCAAAAAAGTCCTTCACTTGGGCTTCACAGATCTGCGCATTTTCCTCCTCGGTCATCTCGTATGGTAACTTCTCTAGAGGGTTGAGAGATGGACCGAATCTGTATTGCCTCCCTCCTCTGGCTGTACTGCTAGATGCCGGAGAAGCCGGAGCGGCTGCGGCAGTATTCCTTCGTTGCTTATGAGGCGGAAAAGGAGGCGGAGTGCTACGACGCGCCGGAGGAGCCGGAGCGGCGGCGGCTGTCTTCCGCTGTTGCTGACAAGGCGGAGGAGGAGGCGGGCTGCTCGGACGCGCCGGCGCAGGCGGAGAAGGAGGCGGAGTGCCGCCACGCCCCGGAGCAGCCGGAGAAGGAGGCGGAGGAGGAGGCGGGCTGCTCGGACGCGCCGACGCAGGCGGAGAAGGAGGCGGAGTGCCGCCACGCGCCGGAGCAGCCGGAGAAGGAGGCGGAGTGCCCTGATCACTCGCCGAAGGAGGAGGCGAAGCAGGAGGCGGAGTGCCCTGACTCGCTGGAGGAGGAGGAGGAGGCGGAGGCGTCCAGTTCGGAAGGTTGATGAGCTCCTTCCGCCATAGACATGGAGTCTTCAGGGCAAGACCCAGCTGAGTCTCCCCTTCACCGGTAGGGTGGTCAAGCTCGAGCTCCTCAAATCCCTCCGTTATTTCATCGACCATCACAACAGCATAGCCTTGTGGAATCGGAAGGCAGTGAAAAGTTGCGCCGGGTTCAAGAGGTGCAATAGAGCCGACAGCCGCCTTGACTTTGAGGTGCTGCCATTGCGTCATAAGGTGGCAATCTTGAGCCTTCGTGATAGCATCCACGGGGTAGCTGGGAGCCGTGAAGTCAGGCTGCTGAAGGAGCTCGGTGGAAGTCACGCTTCTTCTCCGCTGAGATGGCGGGGTAGCTCCGGCAGGTCGCTGGCTCTGAACTAGTGCTTGTTCCTCTAGCGCTCGTACCCTTGCATTCAGCGTCTGCAGTTCGGTCTGCTCCACTTTCCTCCTCCTCTCCCGGGTTTTGTAACCGCCTGCACTGGGAAACCCAACCTTCCACGCAACGGAGCCTGCCGTGCCTCGTGTTCGTCCTGGGTGCTCAGGATTCCCGAGGGCCTGTGTGAGCTCGTCATTCTCTCTGTCGGGAACGAACGTCCCTTGCTGCGCTACGGCGATATACTTCTGAAGCTTCTTGACGGGTATTTCAAGTTGCTCCTCCGTCCAACGGCACTTCCCTGTTTCAGGGTCCAAGGTTCCCCCAACCCCGAGGAACCAAGTCCTTGAACGGTCTGGCCAGTTCAATGTCTTTGGTTCGACCCCTTTATCAAGCAGGTCCTTCTCAGCCTTGTCCCACAATGGCCGGGCTTTGAGGTAGCCACCTGACCCCGTGCGATGGTGATGCTCCTTCTTTGCAGCATTTTTCTTGTTTGTTGCTGACATCTTCTTACTCTTCTCCGATGTCTTGTGGACCACAAATGCGGGCCAGTGATCTCTTATCTTCTCAAATCGGCCGGTGAATTCTGGAGTCTTCCCTTTGTCGACAAACATTGATTTCAACTCATTCTTCCACCTCCTGAATAGATCTGCCATCTTCTTAAGAGCATGAGCCTTGACCAATGGCTCTATAACTGGCTTATCCGGATCCTTCTCTGGCGGTAGGGTGAAATTTGCCTTCAGCGCGGTCCAAAGATCATCTTTTTGTCTATCGTTGACAAAAGACACTTGAGGGTCTTCGCTCTTAGGCTTATTCCATTGGTGGATGCTGATCGGGATCATGTCCCTAACAAGAACCCCGCACTGAGCAGAAAATGCTTCCTTGGTCCGGCTGGGTTCAATCGGTTGGCCATCGCCCTTGATTGCTGTGATCGTGAACCTTTCATCCTGGCGCAACCTTTTCTTCGGGCCTTGTCTTGTTACCGAAGTTTGGCTCGATCCGGAGGGCTAGAAAAGAAAAAAGAAGAGAGTTAATATGTGTACATACCAAAACAATTAATGCATCAATTAGCTAGTCAGCACGGGCTTAATTAATATATATACCTCGCCGGACTTTGCAACAGCTCCTTCCTTCGTTCACTCACCGGAGCAGTCATCACGGTCTCCTTCTTCCACCGGCATTCCGTCACCGGAGCCATCATAATCATGTCCTTCCACCTCCATTGTTCGATCACCGGAGCCTGCTTCACCCTCTCCTTCCAGACCATCGGTGTCGTTGAGATACGACAAGACATCACCTCCGCCGAGGATTATGTCCCCCAACAACTGTTCTGCTTCGATGTCTCGGTGCTCCATAGTTTCTGCAAATATTACAACATGGCAATTAATATACAAACATGACAGATGGATATATTAGTGCAAACGTAGACCTATCTAGCTCGACGCTTCTACGGTTTGGGGTGGCCTCGACAACGCTTCTAGGGTTTGGGGTGGCCTAGGCAACGCTTCTAGGGTTTGGGGTGGCCTCGACAACGCTTCTAGGGTTTGGGCCGGACCGCCTCTCTCATGAATGTCCGACGTCCGGACCGACAAGGGATTTAACAAAATGACGCCATTCTAGATGTGCAGAAAATGGTCCATATTTTTTCTGATCTCATCTACCCTTCTATATGTCACGTTGTCTAGTGTCAAAGAATTCAAGAAAACCATGACTTCATCATTAGCCGGAAATGACAGGCGCATAATGGTACGAAGCTCTTCAAAGTTGTTTTGGAACGGAGTTCCCGATAGAATAATTCGCTTTTTGGTACAAAGTTCAGCAAGAGCCTTCCGAATATCGCTATTTGGAAGGCCTTTGCTGAAATTCGTACCAAAAGGCGAATTATTCTATCAGGAACTCCATTCCAAAACAACTTTGATGGGGGCATTCTTGATAAATCTGGACCCTCGACCCCTGGATGACCCTCGACCCTCGACCCTCTACCCTAGTTCACGACCCTCGACCGCTCGGCGATCCACGACCCTCTACCCTAGTTCTCGACCCTCGACCCCCTCATGTCACATTTGTCTAGTGTCAAAGGATTCAACAAAACCATGTCTTCATCGTTAGGCGAAAGTAACAGGCGCATGATGGTACGAAACTCTCTAAAGTTATTTTGGAACGGAGTCCCAGATAGGATAATTCGCTTTTTGGTACAAAGTTCAACAAGAGCCTTCCGAATATCGCTATTTGGAAGGCCTTTGCTGAAATTCGTACCAAAAGGCGAATTATCCTATCCGGGACTCCGTTCCAAAATAACTTTGGAGAACTTCGTACCATCATGCCCCGGTTACTTCCGGCTAATGATGAAGCCATGGATCTCTTCAATACTTTGACACAAGGCAACCTCTCGACCCCTCGGCGTTCCTCGACCCTCGACCCTCGAACCTTCGGCGACCCTCGACCCCTCGGTGACCCTCGACCCTCTACCCTAGTTCCCGACCCTCGACCGCTCGGCGATCCTCGACACCCTCGTTCCCGATAAAAATTAAGAAGAGGAAGAAGAAGAAAAAACAAAAGAGGAGAAGAAGAAAAAAAAAGGAGAAGAAGAAGGAATAGAGGAGAAGAAGAAAAAATAGATTAAATATTAATCTATTTTTTCTTCTTATTTAATCTATTTTTTCTTCTTCTCCTCTATTCCTTCTTCTTCTTCTTTTTTTTTTCTTCTTCTTCCTCTTCTTATTTTTTTTCTCCTCTTCTTCCTCTCCTCTTCTTCTCTTCTTCTTCTCCTTCTTTCTCTTCTTATTTTTTTTCCTCTTCTTCTCTTTTTTCTCCCCTTTTTCCTCTCCTTCTTTTTCTTCCCTTCTTCCTTCTTCCTTCTTCCTCTTTTTCATACATATAAAAAGTTTAAAAAATACATACATACATACATACATATAAAAAGAAAGCATATATATATATATAAAACAAAAAAACATATATAAAAAAAAAGCAACGCGGCGGCGGCGGCGGCGGGGCAGGGGCGCGGTGCTCACAGAGGAGGCGTCGGGGCGGGCCGGGCGGCGTCGGCGTCGGGCCGGGGCGGGCAGGGGCGGGCAAGGGCGGGCGGGGCGGCGTCGGGGCGGCGTCGGCGTCGGGGCGGGCAGGGGCGGGCGGGGCTGCGCGTCGGGGCGGCGGGGCGCGTCTCCGGGGCGGGCGGGGCGGCGTCGGTGTCGGGGCGGGCGGCGTCGGCGGCGGGGCGGGGAGGGGCGGAGAAGACAAGTGATTTTTGGAGAAACTGCTAAGTTTTTCTTATATACACGAAACATTGGTCCCGGTTTGTGGCACAAACCGGGACCAATGCACCCCTTTGGTCCCGGTTCGTGCCACCAACCGGGACCAAAGGTCTCTTTTCAGCAGCCCAAAGGGCGGGAAACAGACACCTTTGGTCCCGGTTGGTGGCAAAAACCGGGACCAAAGGGGGGGCATTGGTCCCGGTTGGTGCCACCAACCGAGACCAATGCACCCCTTTTGTCCCGGTTGGTGCTATCAACCGGGACCAAAGGCCTTGCGCTGGCGCGGTGCGGTGGGATGTTTAGTCCCACCTCACTAGTTGAGAGAGCTCGAGAGTGGTTTATAAGCGCTGCTGCGCCCACCCTCTCGAGCTTCTCTCAACTGCAGGCTTTCGGGCCTACTCTATCTGTCCTTGCCCGTGGGCCTACTGGGCCTGCTGCGGGCCTGAATCCTAGCCCATGGTTGGGTTCGTAGTCGTAGTCAGGCCGTGGTGGCCCAGTAGGTGGCATTTTTTTTATTTTTTTCCAGTTTTTTTGTTTTCTTTTTTGCTTTATTTATTTTATTTTGTTTCTACTTACAACAAAATACTTACTGTTTTTCAGTGATTCTTTTTGCTTTTAGGTAATAAAAATTATAAACTTTCTGGTAGTGCCATTAGTTTTTCAATTTGAATAGTTTAAATTTGAATTCTTTGAAATTTGTGTGAATCACTAGTTTGTGATTAACTTTACTATAAAAATAGATTTTGGAGTGATTCTTTTTGCTGCTATTTAATATTACTGTGTTTTATCATTATATTCAAAAACAGTTTTTGTTATTTTAGTTCTAACAAAAAATCTTTATGATAATTATTTTTGCTATAAAGTTTCTAACAAAAAAGTTCTTTATGAAAATCTTTTTGCTTTTATGTTTTGAACAGAAATACAGTGATAATTTTAGTTGCATAAATTTTATATAATTTTAGTTTCAATAATACTAGAGGATTATAAAAGCTTTTTAGTTGATTCCTTTGCATAGAGCTTCATTAAAGTTTTCTAGTTCATTCTTTTTTCTATTAGAGTTTCATTAAAGTTTTCTAGTTCATTCTTTTAGTTTATTATTTTTGCTATTAGAGTTTCATAAAAGTTTTCCAGTTCATTCTTTTTTATATTAGTTCATTCTTTGAGCTAAATGACCCTGAAATTGAAAAGCACTTCAGATGAACTCTGAAGAGGTTGAAAATTAGCATGGTATCATAATTTCACCCACATAGCATGTGCTAAAAAGTTGAGAGGGTTACGACAAAAACTGGATGCACTTCATGTACAAAATGGACAATCTCTTTCGAAGTATCAGGGTTTCGGACGAAAACTCATCTGTTACAAAGGGATTTCATTTTTTTTTCAACTTATTTGAACTTCAGACTTTTTGTGTGTCCAAAATGAACTATTCAAAGCCACATCATCAATTTTTAACCCTTTCTGACTTCATCTGTTATTTTTCATGCATTTACATCTTTTTTTGAGCGAAATGACCCTGAAATTGAAAAGCACTTCAAATGAACTCTGAAGAGGTTGAAAATTGGCATGATATCATCATTTCACAAATGCTTGGCGCATATAAACTCTGCAGTTCACAAGGTTAACTCAAAACTAAGGTTTTGCAATCAAGCAATTTCGAAGAAGACCTATTGAGAAGACCTTGTGCACTTTCCACCCCTCGATGAGAGTACTACACAGCAGAAGTACGTCAACAAAATACAAAAGTATTCTGAGCTCATATACACTTTACTTCAGGCTGAGAAACATGATGAACTTCTCATGAAGAATCATCAGACACGCCCAACGGGCTCAATGCCACTCCCTGAAGCACATGCTAACACTCAGTTTACTAAAAAGTATGGGGGCCAACAAAAGAATTTCAAGAAATTCAATGGAAAGTGGAAAAGGAACAACAAGCAGAAAAGCTTGGTCAATCTAAAGGTAAGGGTCACTTCAAGAAAAATGACCGAAACACCAACTCCGAGATTTGTCAAAGGTGTGGATGTACTAACCATCTACTAGCAAATGCCGAACTCCCAAGCATCTAGCGGATTTATACCTCAAATCCACTGGGAAAGGCAAACAAGTTCATGGAAAAGCCGAAGCTACTTCAATGCCTTACAACAAGAAGAAAACCTTGAAGCTAGCGCTTCTCAAAGCGCCCTAAGAAAACAGGAAGAAGGATGAAGATCTTTTGATGTTGACAACAGTGAGTGGAATACACCCAAGACGCATATGGAGATCTTAATAATTCCACGTCAATCATTTGATGTTATCAGCTATTTTATTGTAATATGGAGGTTATAAGTAGAATAAAGTCCTACGGACCAATCGTATTATGTAATTTAAAATAATGTCATATTTATATTTGTAACTGTAATATGAATACTTTGTATATATATATTATATGTGAGTAATATGAATAAAGTTTTCATCCTAAAATTTCTCTTACTCTATATAGATTTTACGGGAAAATAATCCAATGGAAGAAGAATTATGTTTGGTGGACAGTTGTACACTAACACAATATTAAGGGAAATAAAATATTTCCAAAATATAACTAAGAGAAAAGGGAATATTATGCATCGCCGGTCGCGATGCGCGATATTGGTTCAGGACGAGCCACACTCGTTCTACTATGGGTACTACAATTGTAATTGAGGATGCCTCTTGTATCCTGAATCTACACGCACCCTTCTAAGTTTCAAAGACCTCAGATCAAATAATTTCCATCTGGAAACAATTACTGAAAATAATTCTGAATATTTGCTTTTAACAAAGAGTACGGGTCTGAGAAACAATTCTTGAGAAATTCCCCTCACTTTCATTGGATATATTACGTTATATAAAAAACCGTACCACATGTTGCGTACAAAATAATTTTCAAGACCTTGATAAATTCAAGACTTGGCATGATCGCCTAGGTCATCCTGGCATAGGGATGATGAGAAAAATTATTGACAATTCTATTGGTCACAGCCTTCCAACTAAAAAATTCCCTAAATCATCAGATTTTGTGTGCACCGCATGTGCAAATGGAAATTAATTATAAGACCATCTTATCTTAAAGTAAAAAAATGAGTCACTTAATTTTCTTGACCGCATTAAGGAGATATATGTGGTCCAATTCAACCACTATCGGGACCCTTTTAGATATTTCATGGTACTCATAGATGCATCTACTAGATGGTCAATGTGTGTCTATTGTCCACATGAAATCATGCTTTTGCCAAGATAATTGCTCAATTATCAAATTAACAGCAAATCATCCTGAAAATAGGATAAAAACAATTCGAATGGATAATGCCGCTGAATTTTCTTCACGTGCATTCAATGACTATTGCATGGCTATGGGCATTCATTTAGAAATCTTTGTGCCTTATGTTCATACTCAAATGGTTTGGCTGAATCTTCATCCAAAAGAGTAAAATTAGTTGCTCGACCACTAATACAGAATTGTAATTTACCAGCATCTTGTTGGGCACATGCGCGTATTACACGCCGCAGATCTGATACAAATCAGACCAACTGCATATCATACAACCTCCCGATACAGCTAGTACGTGGCACCAGCCAACTATTTCCCATCTGCGAAAATTCGGTTGCGCAGTATACGTACAAATATCACCACTGCAGCGTACACCATGGGCCCCCACAAGAAAACTAGGGATCTATGTGGGTTATAATTCTCCATCAATTATAAAATATCTTGAACCTCTACAGGGGACTTGTTTACTGCCCGCTACGCTGATTCTATTTTTGATGAGGACCATTTCCCGGCATTAGGGGGAGAATCAAACCACAAAGAATGCTAGGAAATAGATTGGAATGTAACAGGCATCCAGTCCTTAGATCCACGTACTAAAGAATCCGAAACTGAAGTTCAGAGGATCATAGATTTGCAACACATTGCAAATAATCTGCCAGATGCATTTACTGACCATAAAGGTGTCACTAAATCACATATTCCCGCTGTTAATGCACACGTACGTAGTGAGAGGAAAGGTACCAAATAAAACACTCAAACCCCAAATGAGAGTAAGAGGGGAGAAATCTGGTTAGCCGGAATATAGCTTCTCAAAAGCCTCCGCGGAGGAAACAGAGGAAATCAAATCTCTACCAGCAAATGCAATCAACCTCAAGTTGAAGGACACCAACCAGATGCTCACATCTTGAACCCAGCATAAATGGCATACAAACATAATAGCTGGGACATCGGAACACCATGACTCTATTGTTGTGGGAAATCACATAGAGTCTGAAGTATAAAAGAAATTTCCATTAACTATATAGAATCAGGAGAATCATATAATAGAGAGACTACAATTGTCGACATATATTTTGCCTCCGAAATTGCCGAAACCCTTCAACTGGATCCAGAACCAAAGACCGTCAGGGAGTGCCTCAAGCGTCCGATTGGCCTAAATGGAAGGAAGCAATTGAGGCAGAACTGCGCTCGCTCAACAAAAGAGAGGTATTTTCCTCAGTAATACCTACTCCTCATAATGTCTTCCCGTGGAGCAAATGGGTTTTTTTCGGAAAAGGAATGAAAACAATGAGGTGGTGAGATACAAAGCAAGGCTTGTAGCACAAGGGTTCGGCAGAGACCCGGCATCGATTACGATGATACATACTCTCCTGTTATGAGTGGAATAACGTTTCGATACTTAATATCTATGGCAGTACAAATGGTTTATCAATGCAGTTGATGGATGTAGTGACAGCATACTTATATGGGTCACTCAAATCAGACATATATATGAAAGTCCCTGAAGGACTTAAAATGCCAAATCCAAAAGCAAATCGCAACGCATATTGTGTAAAATTACAAAAGTCACTCTATGGCTTAAAACAGTCAGGTAGAATGTGTATAACCGACATGAGTGAGTTCCTATTCAGAAAGGCTACTCAAATAATGATGATTGCCCTTGTGTATTTATAAAGAAGTCCTCAAATGGATTTTGCATCTATCTGTGTACGTTGATGACCTCAATATCATTGGGAGTATACCTGATATAGAAGAAGCACGCAATCATCTAATGGCGGAATTTGAGATGAAAGATTTGGGAAAGACCAAATTCTGCTTAGGCTTACAGCTTGAGCACCTTTCCTCAAGAATTTTAGTATACCAACCTGCTTATATTCAAAAGGTTTTGGAGAAATTAATATGGATAAATCATATCCAACCAAAACACCATGGTTGTCAGATCCCTTGATATGAATAAAGATCCTTTTAGACCTGGGATGATGACGAAAATATATTAGGACCTGAGTTCCAATACTCAGTGCCATTGGTGCGCTAATGTACCTTGCAAATTGCACCAGCCTGATATTGCATTTGCGGTAAATTTACTAGCTAGACATAGCACTGCTCCAACAAAACGTCATTGGACGGGAGTAAAGAGTATCCTTAGATATTTCATGGCACAAAGATCTTGGCTTATTCTATCAGAAAAAACCAAGATATGACTATGGTAGGATATACTGACGCTGGCTATCTATCTGATCCTCACAATGCCAGGTCAAGACAGGTTTCGTATTCTTATATGGTGGAAGCTTTTTCATGGAAGTCAACAAAACAGACTCTCGTAGGAACTTCCACTAATCATTCTGAAATTATTGCATTATTGAAGCATCAAAAGAATGTGTATGGCTTCGCAGGATGATTAAACATATTCAAACTGCATGTGGTGTTGGGTCATTAGGATCACCAACTATTTATGAAGATAATGCAGCTTGTGTTGCTCAAATGCAAATGGGTTATATAAAAAGTAATATCACAAAACACATTTCTCCTAAGTTGTTCTATCCTCATGCATTACAGAAAAAATGGAGAAATTGATATTTTGCAAACTAAATCATGTGAAAATCTAGCAGATTGTGTCACAAAGTCTTTACCAAATTCAACATTCCAGAAATGCATTCATGGAATGGTATGAGACGACTTCGAGATTTGCAAAGTTCAGGGGGAGAAATTCCTAAATATAATCCTTTTAGTTATCAGCGATAATGAATATTGTACTTTTTTCCTTTATGAGTTTTTCCAACAGGTTTCTCATAAGAGGTTTTTAACGAGACAATTAAATACAAGCGTTAATGATGCCATATCATATTTCTCCTTATATTTTTCCTACTAGGTTTTAAAGGAGTTTTCATGGCAACATACTTGCACTCTTTTCATTATGAGTTTCTTTGAAAATTTTCTATGATGTTTTTAATGAGGCAATATCTTCATAAAGATCATATGCTATACTTTCTATTTTTCCTATGAAGATTTTTAAAGGAAAGTATCTAAGCATGTTTATTGTTCTCTAAACTCACTAATAATTTTCCCTTCTTTGAAGGTTTTTTTTTTCATATGAGTTATCAAGAGACAATAATCACTATAGTGTGCATCATTTTTCCTTATTATTTTTCCCACTGGGTTTAAAGGATTTAAAGTTTAACAACATACTATACCATTTTCCTCATATTTTTTCCCACAGGGTTTTTGGAGGAGACTCTCAAGAGATGAATGATAAATATACAAGAAGCTTTCAAAGATGAATCAAAAGAAGAGACGTTGTACAAGGGGGAGTGTGTGAGAACCGACATCAACGAAGCGTCATTAGCGAAACGTCGTTAGGAAACGTAGGTAGCAGTTATTAGTGTCCAAGCGCCGGTTACAGGCACCTCTTTGTACGGAGCTTCACAATGCATCCCAAATCTTGTATAAATATGTGATTCTCAATCAATGAAAGCATTAGATCATTCGTACAATCACTTTTACTTTTACATCTGGTTCAGTGTGTGCCCTCAATAAATACTTGGGGTTTGATAAACATTTACTGGTAAACCGCAATGCACATTATAATTTGACGAACTTACTATTATACCCACCTGTACTGGAAAGAACTACGAGTATTAATGTGCAACAATTACATAACATAACCCATGACTCATGCAGATACTTTTTGAGGCTGCTGATAAACACATAAATTGCAAGAACACACATCGTCTATGCCTCATCTTTTTTTTAATGATAGAGTAATGACAGAGTACTTGGTCTTTCTCCTTGTCAGGTGTAACGCGACGTTATAAGCAAACTTATTGAAGAGCTCATTGAGCACGGATTCACCAAAATGG
>JAAAXO010000157.1:0-111308 GCA_011799875.1 Thinopyrum elongatum | reverse complement strand
CTAAGGCGCGACGTCCTCACACGTTCGTAGTCGGATCGTCAAAGTCTACTCCACCAAAAACGATAGCTATCATCTCATCGAAAGATCGGGACACCCTCGCCTCTATCAAGTGGTATCAGATTCCCAGGTTGCTCGGTGAGATTTACAGTTTTTCGTAGTTTAGATCGAGTCTGTTCTTCATACCTACAGTCCAGGAAAAAGCCAAAAAAAAAATTTAGGGTTAGTTCATCATATCCGAACCAATCTGAGCCTGTGCATAATCTTTTTAGGGTTTTTGCTTTGTTGAATTTGCAGTTGCATCGTCGTGTCAAGTTGCTGGTCTTAGCGTCTAGTTCTTTAGAGTTTCGAGTTCTGTTCACAAGTTGTCACGCCGCCGCCGCACCATCATCATCGCCCCTACCATATACCACCACAGCTTATCTGCTATTTCTCTGAGTCCATATACCACCACCGATCTGAGTCCATATACCACCACCGATCCGAGTCCATATACCAGCACCAATCCGAGCCCACATATACTACCGTCATATACCATCACCAGTCCGAGTTCCACCATATTCATCTCTGCCACCAGTCCTAGTCCGAGTCCAGTATTTATTCCTTTATTTTAGAGTTCCAGATCACGCGATACTACCAGTCGTGAACAAGTCGGATTCCCTAATTTTCGTGCTACCCGCAGAAGAAAAATAGTTCCAGTTTCAAAAAAAAAAACTAAGTCTGGAAAATTCTGGCTAGGCAGTTTTTAGACCATTTGTAGACTTTTTCGAAAAAAATTTGTTGCGGAGCAAAAAATAAAAGAGGAAAAAAAAGTGCAAAAAAAAAGAAAAAAAATCAGAGTGTGCTACTCCCTTGTTTACGTGCAGCGCCGTGATTTTTGTTAGTGTTCTAGGCTCGCGTCTCTAGCACGGTCTAGCCTAGGACCAGCACAGTACCGTCGTTGAGAGTTTATTCAACATTGCATCTCTGAATTGATTATTGCTGACCCTTTTTGCTACCATATCATAAGCCTTCCCAGCTCCACATACATCTACATCGTGTGTTTGACACCACCTGGCAATCGCTCTGTCCAAGCTCTGAGAGTTTTGACTACAAAGGTTGCCGATCACCACCTGCTGCTGGGTAAGAACTGGTAAGAATTTGAGATTTGCTTGACGGATTTGTGACACCACACCACACCACCACCACTTTCTAGTAGTCTGTAGGATCATATTCTTGTGTGTTTCTATTGCTGCTAACCATGGCAGGATCACAAGCCGACGAGATTGACTGGGAGAACATGACGAACAAGGAGTTGCATGATAAATTTCAGCAAATGATGAGTGGCCAGGTGGGAGATGTGCAAAACAGATTTGAAGAGGCCATGGAGAAGATAGATGGCATGGAGAAGTCATGCGAGACAAAGCTGGATAACAAGTTTAATGAATTGCTCACGCATCTTCCCCAACCACCACCGGCTGCACCTGTCGCACCTCTGCAACGACAACAACAACGCCCCCTTCCAAATCAGTTCGGACGAGCGAAGCGTGTTCCTCTTGAGGATGGCCAAACTTCTGGTGCTGCTGTACCTACTGTTGATGCTTCTTTGGCTCCTGCTCCTGCTGCTGCTGGTGCCGAGGAGGAGGATGATTACGCGGGCGATTATGAGGATGAGGTTGATCAAAATCATAACTACGTGCAACCACCAGCACCAGGTCGTCCACATGCAAATAATCGCAATGGTAGGTCTGCACCACCACTTCAGGTACGAGATCATGACCATCTTCCTAAATTAAAATTGAATATTCCACCATTCGAGGGTAGATATGTTCCTGATATATATCTTACTTGGGAGATAGAAACTGAACAACGTTTTACATGTTTACAATATCCCGAGGAACGACGTGTTGCTGCTGCTGTTTGTGCTTTCACTAGTTTTGCATGTGTATGGTGGTCTGAACATTGTAGATTATATCCTATTCCAGCTACGTGGGCTGCTTTGAAAACTGCTATGCGTACTCGTTGGGTTCCACCATATTATCAACGTGAATTACTTCAAAAATTGCAGCGCTTAAGACAAGGAAAAAATTCTGTAGAAGAATATTATCAGGAATTACAAACTGGCATGATTAGATGTGGTATTGTTGAGGAGAATGAAGCTATGCTTGCACGTTTCATGGGTGGATTAAATAGAGAGATTCAGACCATTCTAGAGTATAAGGAGTATAATAATATCACTCGTTTATTCCATCTTGCTTGTAAAGCTGAACGTGAAGTGCAGGATCGACAGGCATTGGCGCGAACTAATTTTTCTACAGGTCGATCTTCATCATGGACACCGCGTGCCTCCTCTACTCCCACATGTCCTACTGCCGCACCACTGACTTCAGCCGCCAATTCCAATCGAGATACAAGAAAACAGGCACCACCACCACCATCTGCCAAGAGTACACCTTCTGGGCCTGCCCAGAGCTCTTCTTCATCTATGGCATCAACAGGGCACACACATGATATTATTTGTCGTCGTTGTAAGGGAAGAGGTCATTATGCGAGAGAATGCCAATCTCCGCGTGTTATGATTGCTACTGAGGATGGTGGGTATGAGTCCGCTAGTGATTATGTTGAGGAGACTTTGGCTCTTATTACAAGTGAAGAACACGGTGGAGATGATTCTGATCATGAGACGCAATACATGGCTCCTGAAGACGCTGACAGGTATGAATGTTTAGTTGCTCAACATGTTTTGAGTGTGCAGGTCACACAAGCTGAGCAAAATCAGAGGCATAATTTGTTCCATACAAAGGGAGTTGTGAAGGAACGTTCTGTTCGCGTCATCATAGATGGAGGGAGCTGCAACAACTTGGCTAGCATGGAGATGGTGGAGAAGCTCTCTCTCACCACAAGACCACATCCACATCCTTACTATATCCAATGGTTCAACAACAGCGGCAAGGTTAAGGTAACACGTACTGTTCGTGTGCATTTTAGTATCTCTACATATGCTGATTATGTTGATTGTGATGTGGTACCCATGCAAGCATGTTCATTATTACTTGGTAGACCATGGCAATTTGATAAAAATTCTGTACACCATGGTAGAAACAATCAGTATACTCTTGTTCATAAGGATAAACATATTACTTTGCTTCCTATGACTCCTGATTCTATTTTGAAAGATGATATTAATAGAGCTAGTAAAACAAAGCAGGAGAAAAATAAGAGTGAAAATCAGATTGTGGCAAAAGAATTTGAGCAACAAATGAAGCCTAATAATAAACCATCTAGTGTTGCTTCTGAAATTAAATTGAAAAGTGCATGCTTACTTGCCACCAAATCTGATATTGATGAGCTAGATTTCAGCAATTCTGTTTGCTATGCTTTTGTGTGCAAAGAGGCGTTATTTTCATTCGAGGACGTGCCTTCCTCTTTGCCTCCTGCGGTCACTAACATTTTGCAGGAGTTCGCTGACGTCTTTCCACAAGACGTGCCACCGGGATTACCACCTATTCGCGGGATTGAGCATCAGATTGACTTAATTCCTAGTGCTTCGTTGCCAAACCGTGCGCCATACCGTACCAATCCAGAGGAGACGAAGGAGATTATGCGTCAAGTACAGGAGTTGCTCGACAAAGGTTATATACGCGAATCCCTTAGTCCTTGTGCTGTTCCTATTATTCTAGTGCCGAAAAAGGATGGTACATCGCGTATGTGTGTTGATTGTAGAGGCATTAATAATATTACTATTCGTTATCGTCATCCTATTCCTAGACTAGATGATATGCTTGATGAATTGAGTGGCTCTACAATATTCTCCAAAGTTGATTTGCGTAGTGGATACCATCAAATTCGTATGAAATTGGGGGATGAATGGAAAACAGCATTTAAAACAAAGTTTGGATTATATGAGTGGTTAGTCATGCCTTTTGGGTTAACTAATGCACCTAGTACTTTCATGAGATTAATGAACGAAGTTTTACGTGCTTTCATTGGACGATTTGTGGTAGTCTATTTTGATGATATACTGATTTATAGCAGATCTGATGAGGACATCAATACCATTGTTACAACCACAACCCCTGCTTCTATACATACTGGACCAATTACTAGAGCTCGCGCACGCCAATTAAAATATCAGGTACTTTCGTTTCTTGGTAATGATTCTAAAGTTCATGAGAATATGATGCTGCCTAAATTGGATACATTTGTTTTGCTTACAAATGAAGGGCCTAGCTTGGACAAGAAAGAGGAACCTTGGAGCAAGTTCAAGCATGGAGATGATGGCATGCCCAAGGGGAACAAGAACGGAGTTACAAGTGATGATTTCAGGACTTTGAAGCCACCATAATGAGTGCAGGAAGCCTTGGACGAAATATACAAGATGTCACTTCATAAATTTTGTCCAGAGGCTATTATAGGTGCTGCGTCACCATATTATTGGGCCAGGCCCATGTAATTTCGAAATACTTGAGTATAGGCTGTTTTTAGAGTCCGTATGTGTGGGGAAACAAGAGATAGGGTTGGTTTCGGACCCCTCCTTCAAGGGCCACGAAATTCCCTCCTCTTCCTCCATATATACAGCCCTTAGGGCACTGTTTAGACTTTGGGTTTTGTTTAGATTAAAAGTTCGCCATAGCTGCAACTTCGCGTACTTCGTTTGTGTTCAACGACCAGACCAAGACGTCACAGAACCCCACCTTGATCAATAAAGCTTTCATCTTATATTCACAATATCCAGATTGCAAATCTTAGTTTCTTGCTTGTTCTTCGTTTGCTTGCAGGAGATAGACCCTCGTGGTCAGGTTGATTGTGCTCCGGCGTGGTCAATAACCTCTGGGAGGTGGTTTAGCGATTGCTAAGGCGCGACGTCCTCGCACGTTCGTAGTCGGATCGTCAAAGTCTACTCCACCAAAAACGATAGCTATCATCTCATCGAAAGATCGGGACACCCTCGCCTCTATCATCTACATATGCTGATTATGTTGATTGTGATGTGGTACCCATGCAAGCATGTTCATTATTACTTGATAAAAATTCTGTACACCATGGTAGAAACAATCAGTATACTCTTGTTCATAAGGATAAACATATTACTTTGCTTCCTATGACTCCTGATTCTATTTTGAAAGATGATATTAATAGAGCTAGTAAAGCAAAACAGGAGAAAAATAAGAGTGAAAATCAGATTGTGGCAAAAGAATTTGAGCAACAAATGAAGCCTAATAATAAACCATCTAGTGTTGCTTCTGAAATTAAATTGAAAAGTGCATGCTTACTTGCCACCAAATCTGATATTGATGATCTAGATTTCAGCAATTCTGTTTGCTATGCTTTTGTGTGCAAAAAGGCGTTATTTTCATTCGAGGACGTGCCTTCCTCTTTGCCTCCTGCGGTCACTAACATTTTGCAGGAGTTCGCTGACGTCTTTCCACAAGACGTGCCACCGGGATTACCACCTATTCGCGGGATTGAGCATCAGATTGACTTAATTCCCGGTGCTTCGTTGCCAAACCGTGCGCCATACCGTACCAATCCAGAGGAGACGAAGGAGATTATGCGTCAAGTACAGGAGTTGCTCGACAACGGTTATATACGCGAATCCCTTAGTCCTTGTGCTGTTCCTATTATTCTAGTGCCGAAAAAGGATGGTACATCGCGTATGTGTGTTGATTGTAGAGGCATTAATAATATTACTATTCGTTATCGTCATCCTATTCCTAGACTAGATGATATGCTTGATGAATTGAGTGGCTCTACAATATTCTCCAAAGTTGATTTGCGTAGTGGATACCATCAAATTCGTATGAAATTGGGGGATGAATGGAAAACAGCATTTAAAACAAAGTTTCGATTATATGAGTGGTTAGTCATGCCTTTTGGGTTAACTAATGCACCTAGTACTTTCATGAGATTAATGAACGAAGTTTTACGTGCTTTCATTGGACGATTTGTGGTAGTCTATTTTGATGATATACTGATTTATAGCAGATCTTTGGAGGAACATTTGGAACATTTACGTGCTGTTTTTATTGCTTTACGTGATGCACGTTTGTTTGGTAACCTTGGGAAGTGCACCTTTTGCACCGACCGAGTATCTTTTCTTGGCTATGTTGTTACTCCACAGGGAATTGAAGTTGATAAAGCCAAGATTGAAGCTATTGAGAGTTGACCACAGCCCAAAACAGTCACTCAAGTGAGGAGTTTTCTTGGACTCGCTGGTTTCTATAGGCGTTTTGTGAGAGATTTCAGCACCATTGCTGCACCTCTCAATGAGCTTACAAAGAAGGATGTGCCTTTTGTTTGGGGTACCTCACAGGAAGAAGCCTTCACGGTATTGAAAGATAAGTTGACACATGCTCCTTTACTCCAACTTCCAACGTGTTTTGAGTGTGCAGGTCACACAAGCTGAGCAAAATCAGAGGCATAATTTGTTCCATACAAAGGGAGTTGTGAAGGAACGTTCTGTTCGCGTCATCATAGATGGAGGGAGCTGCAATAACTTGGCTAGCATGGAGATGGTGGAGAAGCTATCTCTCACCACAAGACCACATCCACATCCTTACTATATCCAATGGTTCAACAACAGCGGCAAGGTTAAGGTAACACGTACTGTTCGTGTGCATTTTAGTATCTCTACATATGCTGATTATGTTGATTGTGATGTGGTACCCATGCAAGCATGTTCATTATTACTTGGTAGACCATGGCAATTTGATAAAAATTCTGTACACCATGGTAGAAACAATCAGTATACTCTTGTTCATAAGGATAAACATATTACTTTGCTTCCTATGACTCCTGATTCTATTTTGAAAGATGATATTAATAGAGCTAGTAAAGCAAAACAGGAGAAAAATAAGAGTGAAAATCAGATTGTGGCAAAAGAATTTGAGCAACAAATGAAGCCTAATAATAAACCATCTAGTGTTGCTTCTGAAATTAAATTGAAAAGTGCATGCTTACTTGCCACCAAATCTGATATTGATGATCTAGATTTCAGCAATTCTGTTTGCTATGCTTTTGTGTGCAAAGAGGCGTTATTTTCATTCGAGGACGTGCCATCCTCTTTGCCTCCTGCGATCACTAACATTTTGCAGGAGTTCGCTGACGTCTTTCCACAAGACGTGCCACCGGGATTACCACCTATTCGCGGGATTGAGCATTAGATTGACTTAATTCCCGGTGCTTCGTTGCCAAACCGTGTGCCATACCGTACCAATCCAGAGGAGACGAAGGAGATTATGCGTCAAGTACAGGAGTTGCTCGACAAAGGTTATATACGCGAATTCCTTAGTCCTTGTGCTGTTCCTATTATTCTAGTGCCGAAAAAGGTTGGTACATCGCGTATGTGTGTTGATTGTAGAGGCATTAATAATATTACTATTCGTTATCGTCATCCTATTCCTAGACTAGATGATATGCTTGATGAATTGAGTGGCTCTACAATATTCTCCAAAGTTGATTTGCGTAGTGGATACCATCAAATTCGTATGAAATTGGGAGATGAATGGAAAACAGCATTTAAAACTAAGTTCGGTTTATATGAGTGGTTAGTCATGCCTTTTGGGTTAACTAATGCACCTAGTACTTTCATGAGATTAATGAACGAAGTTTTACGTGCTTTCATTGGACGATTTGTGGTAGTCTATTTTGATGATATACTGATTTATAGCAGATCTTTGGAGGAACATTTGGAACATTTACGTGCTGTTTTTATTGCTTTACGTGATGCACGTTTGTTTGGTAACCTTGGGAAGTGCACCTTTTGCACCGACCGAGTATCTTTTCTTGGCTATGTTGTTACTCCACAGGGAATTGAAGTTGATAAAGCCAAGATTGAAGCTATTGAGAGTTGGCCACAGCCCAAAACGGTCACTCAAGTGAGGAGTTTTCTTGGACTCGCTGGTTTCTATAGGCGTTTTGTGAGAGATTTCAGCACCAATGATGCACCTCTCAATGAGCTTACAAAGAAGGATGTGCCTTTTGTTTGGGGTACCTCACAGGAAGAAGCCTTCACGGTATTGAAAGATAACTTGACACATGCTCCTTTACTCCAACTTCCTGATTTTAATAAGACTTTTGAGCTTGAATGTGATGCTAGTGGAATTGGATTAGGAGGTGTTTTATTACAAGATGGCAAACCTGTTGCATACTTTTCTGAAAAATTGAGTGGGCCTAGTCTGAACTATTCTACTTATGATAAAGAATTATATGCTCTTGTTCGGACCTTAGAAACATGGCAACATTATTTGTGGCCCAAAGAATTTGTTATACATTCTGATCATGAATCTTTGAAACACATTAAAAGTCAAGCAAAACTGAACCGTAGACATGCTAAATGGATTGAATTTATTGAGACTTTCCCTTATGTCATTAAACACAAGAAGGGTAAAGAAAATGTTATTGCTGATGCATTGTCTCGTCGTTATACTATGCTTTCACAACTTGACTTTAAAATATTTGGTTTGGAGACCATCAAAGATCAATATGTGCATGATGCTGAATTTAAAGATGTATTGCAGAATTGTAAGGAAGGGAGAACATGGAACAAGTTCGTCGTTAACGATGGATTTGTGTTTCGTGCTAACAAGCTATGCATTCCAGCTAGCTCCGTTCGTCTTTTGTTGTTGCAGGAGGCGCATGGAGGAGGATTAATGGGACACTTTGGCGTGAAGAAGACGGAGGATATACTTGCTACACATTTCTTTTGGCCAAAGATGAGACATGTGTTTAGACTTTGGGTTTTGTTTAGATTAAAAGTTTGCCATAGCTGCAACTTCGCGTACTTCGTTTGTGTTCAACGACCAGACCAAGACGTAGCAGAACCCCACCTTGATCAATAAAGCTTTCATCTTATATTCACAATATCCAGATTACAAATCTTAGTTTCTTGCTTGTTCTTCGTTTGCTTCCAGGAAATAGACCCTCGTGGTCAGGTTGATCGTGCTCCGGCGTGGTCAATAACCTCTCAGAGTTGGTTTAGCGATTGCTAAGGCGCGACGTCCTCGCACGTTTGTAGTCGGATCGTCAAAGTCTACTCCACCAAAAAACGATAGCCACCATCTCATCGAAAGACGGGACACCTTTGCCTCTATTAAGACGTCAGCGAACTCCTGCAAAATGTTAGTGACAGCAGGAGGCAAAGAGGAAGGCACGTCCTCGAATGAAAATAATGCCTCTTTGATGAGGACATCAATACCATTGTTACACCCACAGCCCCTGCTTCTATACATACTGGACCAATTACTAGAGCTCGCGCACGCCAATTAAAATATCAGGTACTTTCGTTTCTTGGTAATGATTCTAAAGTTCATGAGAATATGATGCTGCCTAAATTGGATACATTTGTTTTGCTTACAAATGAAGGGCCTAGCTTGGACAAGAAAGAGGAACCTTGGAGCAAGTTCAAGCATGGAGATGATGGCATGCACAAGGGGAACAAGAACGGAGTTACAAGTGATGATTTCAGGACTTTGAAGCCACCATAAGGAGTGCAGGAAGCCTTGGACGAAATATACAAGATGCCACTTCATAAATTTCGTGCAGAGGCTATTATAGGTGCTGCGTCACCTTATTATTGGGCCAGGCCCATGTAATTTCGAAATACTTGAGTATAGGCTGTTTTTAGAGTCCGTATGTGTGGGGAAACAAGAGATAGGGTTGGTTTCGGACCCCTCCTTCAAGGGCCACGATATCCCCTCCTCTTCCTCCATATATACAGCCCTTAGGGCACCGTTTAGACTTTGGGTTTTGTTTAGATTAAAAGTTCGCCATAGCTGCAACTTCGCGTACTTCGTTTGTGTTCAACGACCAGACCAAGATGTCACAGAACCCCACCTTGATC
Source organism: Thinopyrum elongatum (assembly GCA_011799875.1). Taxonomy (NCBI): domain Eukaryota; kingdom Viridiplantae; phylum Streptophyta; class Magnoliopsida; order Poales; family Poaceae; genus Thinopyrum; species Thinopyrum elongatum. Next base: position 101,491 of record JAAAXO010000157.1, on the reverse strand, counting down.
AATAAAGCTTTCATCTTATATTCTCAATATCCAGATTGCAAATCTTAGTTTCTTGCTTGTTCTTCGTTTGCTTGCAGGAGATAGACCCTCGTGGTCAGGTTGATTGTGCTCCGGCGTGGTCAATAACCTCTCGGAGTTGGTTTAGCGATTGCTAAGGCGCGACGTCCTCGCACGTTCGTAGTCGGATCGTCAAAGTCTACTCCACCAAAAACGATAGCTATCATCTCATCGAAAGATCGGGACACCCTCGCCTCTATCAAGTGGTATCAGATTCCCAGGTTGCTCGGTGAGATTTACAGTTTTTCGTAGTTTATATCGAGTCTGTTCTTCATACCTACAGTCCAGGAAAAAGCCAAAAAAAAATTTAGGGTTAGTTCATCATATCCGAACCAATCTGAGCCTTTGCATAATCTTTTTAGGGTCTTTGCTTTGTTGAATTTGCGGTTGCATCGTCGTGTCAAGTTGCTGGTCTTAGCGTCTAGTTCTTTAGAGTTTCGAGTTCTGTTCACAAGTTGTCACGCCGCCGCCGCACCATCATCATCGCCCCTACCATATACCACCACAGCTTATCTGCTATTTCTCTGAGTCCATATACCACCACCGATCCGAGTCCAGATACCACCACCGATCCGAGTCCATATACCACCACCAATACGAGCCCACATATACTACCGTCATATACCATCACCAGTCCGAGTTCCACCATATTCATCTCTGCCACCAGTCCTAGTCCGAGTCCAGTATTTATTCCTTTATTTTAGAGTTCCAGATCACGCGATACTACGAGTCGTGAACAAGTCGGATTCCCCAATTTTCGTGCTACCCGCAGAAGAAAAATAGTTCCAGTTTCAAAAAAAAAAACTAAGTCTGGAAAATTCTGGCTAGGCAGTTTTTAGACCATTTGTAGACTTTTTCGAAAAAAAATTGTTGCGGAGCAAAAAAAAAAAAAGAGGGAAAAAAAGTGCAAAAAAAAAAATCAGAGTGTGCTACTCCCTTGTTTACGTGCAGCGCCGTGATTTTTGTTAGTGTTCTAGGCTCGCGTCTCTAGCACGGTCTAGCCTAGGACCAGCACAGTACCGTCGTTGAGAGTTTATTCAACATTGCATCTCTGAATTGATTATTGCTGACCCTTTTTGCTACCATATCATAAGCCTTCCCAGCTCCACATACATCTACATCGTGCGTTTGACACCACCTGACAATCGCTCTTTCCAAGCTCTGAGAGTTTTGACTACAAAGGTTGCCGATCACCACCTGCTGCTGGGTAAGAACTGGTAAGAATTTGAGATTTGCTTGACGGATTTGTGACACCACACCACACCACCACCACTTTCTAGTAGTCTGTAGGATCATATTCTTGTGTGTTTCTATTGCTGCTAACCATGGCAGGATCACAAGCCGACGAGATTGACTGGGAGAACATGACGAACAAGGAGTTGCATGATAAATTTCAACAAATGATGAGTGGCCAGGTGGGAGATGTGCTAAACAGATTTGAAGAGGCCATGGAGAAGATAGATGGCATGGAGAAGTCGTTCGAGACAAAGCTGGATAACAAGTTTAATGAATTGCTCACGCGTCTTCCCCAACCACCACCGGCTGCACCTGTCGCACCTCTGCAACGACAACAACAACGCCCCCTTCCAAATCAGTTCGGACGAGCGAAGCGTGTTCCTCTTGAGGATGGCCAAACTTCTGGTGCTGCTGTACCTACTGTTGATGCTTCTTTGGCTCCTGCTCCTGCTGCTGGTGGCGAGGAGGAGGATGATTACGCGGGCGATTATGAGGATGAGGTTGATCAAAATCATAACTACGTGCAACCACCAGCACCAGGTCGTCCACATGCAAATAATCGCAATGGTAGGTCTGCACCACCACTTCAGGTACGAGATCATGACCATCTTCCTAAATTAAAATTGAATATTCCACCATTCGAGGGTAGATATGTTCCTGATATATATCTTACTTGGGAGTTAGAAACTGAACAACGTTTTACATGTTTACAATATCCCGAGGAACGACGTGTTGCTGCTGCTGTTTGTGCTTTCACTAGTTTTGCATGTGTATGGTGGTCTGAACATTGTAGATTATATCCTATTCCAGCTACGTGGGCTGCTTTGAAAACTGCTATGCGTACTTGTTGGGTTCCACCATATTATCAACGTGAATTACTTCAAAAATTGCAGCGCTTAAGACAAGGAAAAAATTCTGTAGAAGAATATTATCAGGAATTACAAACTGGCATGATTAGATGTGGTATTGTTGAGGAGAATGAAGCTATGCTTGCACATTTTATGGGTGGATTAAATAGAGAGATTCAGACCATTCTAGAGTATAAGGAGTATAATAATATCACTCGTTTATTCCATCTTGCTTGTAAAGCTGAACATGAAGTGCAGGATCGACATGCATTGACGCGGACTAACTTTTCTGCAGGTCGACCTTCATCGTGGACACCGCGTGCATCCTCTACTTCCACACATTCTACTGCACCGACACCTCCATCAGCTGCCACCTCCAGCCGTGATACAAGGAAGCAGGCACAACCACCACTATCTGCCAAGAGCACACCTACCGGGCCTGCACAGAGTTCTTCTTCTTCCATGGCATCAACAGGGCACACAAGTGATATTATTTGTCGTCGTTGTAAGGGAAGAGGTCATTATGCGAGAGAATGCAAATCTCAGCGTGTCATGATTGCTACCGAGGATGGTGGGTATGAGTCCGCTAGTGACTATGATGAGAAGACTTTGGCTCTCATTACACGTGAAGAACACGGTGGAGATGATTCTGAACAAGAGACGCAATACATGGCTCCTGAAGACGCTGACAGGTATGAATGTTTAGTTGCTCAACGTGTTTTGGGTGTGCAGGTCACACAAGCTGAGCAAAATCAGAAGCATAATTTGTTCCATACAAAGGGAGTTGTGAAGGAACGTTCTGTTCGCGTCATCATAGATGGAGGGAGCTGCAACAACTTGGCTAGCATGGAGATGGTGGAGAAGCTCTCTCTCACCACAAGACCACATCCACATCCTTACTATATCCAATGGTTCAACAACAGCGGCAAGGTTAAGGTAACACGTACTGTTCGTGTGCATTTTAGTATCTCTACGTATGCTGATTTTGTTGATTGTGATGTGGTACCCATGCAAGCATGTTCCTTATTACTTGGTAGACCATGGCAATTTGATAAAAGTTCTGTACACCATGGTAGAAACAATCAGTATACTCTTGTTCATAAGGATAAACATATTACTTTGCTTCCTATGTCTCCTGATTCTATTTTGAAAGATGATATTAATAGAGCTAGTAAGGCAAAACAGGAGCAAAACAAGAGTGAAAATCAGATTGTGGCAAAAGAATTTGAGCAACAAATGAATCCTAATAATAAACCATCTAGTGTTGCTTCTGAATTTAAATAGAAAAGTGCATGTTTACTTGCCACCAAATCTGATATTGATGATCTAGATTTCAGCAAATCTGTTTGCTATGCTTTTGTGTGCAAAGAGGCATTATTTTCATTCGAGGACATGCCTTCCTCTTTGCCTCCTGCTGTTACTAACATTTTGCAGGAGTTCGCCGACGTCTTTCCACAAGATGTGCCTCCGGGATTACCACCTATTCGCGGGATTGAGCATCAGATTGACTTAATTCCCGGTGCTTCGTTGCCAAACCGTGCGCCATACCGTACCAATCCAGAGGAGACGAAGGAGATTATGCGTCAAGTACAGGAGTTGCTCGACAAAGGTTATATACGCGAATCCCTTAGTCCTTGTGCTGTTCCTATTATTCTAGTGCCGAAAAAGGATGGTACATCGCGTATGTGTGTTGATTGTAGAGGCATTAATAATATTACTATTCGTTATCGTCATCCTATTCCTAGACTAGATGATATGCTTGATGAATTGAGTGGCTCTACAATATTCTCCAAAGTTGATTTGCGTAGTGGATACCATCAAATTCGTATGAAATTGGGGGATGAATGGAAAACAGCATTTAAAACAAAGTTTGGATTATATGAGTGGTTAGTCATGCCTTTTGGGTTAACTAATGCACCTAGTACTTTCATGAGATTAATGAATGAAGTTTTACGTGCTTTCATTGGACGATTTGTCGTAGTCTATTTTGATGATATACTGATTTATAGCAGATCTTTGGAGGAACATTTGGAACATTTACGTGCTGTTTTTATTGCTTTACGTGATGCATGTTTGTTTGGTAACCTTGGGAAGTGCACCTTTTGCACCGACCGAGTATCTTTTCTTGGCTATGTTGTTACTCCACAGGGAATTGAAGTTGATAAAGCCAAGATTGAAGCTATTGAGAGTTGGCCACAGCCCAAAACGGTCACTCAAGTGAGGAGTTTTCTTGGACTCGCTGGTTTCTATAGGCGTTTTGTGAGAGATTTCAGCACCATTGCTGCACCTCTCAATGAGCTTACAAAGAAGGATGTGCCTTTTGTTTGGGGTACCTCACAGGAAGAAGCCTTCACGGTATTGAAAGATAAGTTGACACATGCTCCTTTACTCCAACTTCCTGATTTTAATAAGACTTTTGAGCTTGAATGTGATGCTAGTGGAATTGGATTAGGAGGTGTTTTATTACAAGATGGCAAACCTGTTGCATACTTTTCTGAGAAATTGAGTGGGCCTAGTCTGAACTATTCTACTTATGATAAAGAATTATATGCTCTTGTTCGGACCTTAGAAACATGGCAACATTATTTATGGCCCAAAGAATTTGTTATACATTCTGATCATGAATCTTTGAAACACATTAAAAGTCAAGCAAAACTGAACCGTAGACATGCTAAATGGGTTGAATTTATTGAGACTTTCCCTTATGTCATTAAACACAAGAAGGGTAAAGAAAATGTTATTGCTGATGCATTGTCTCGTCGTTATACTATGCTTTCACAACTTGACTTTAAAATATTTGGTTTGGAGACCATCAAAGATCAATATGTGCATGATGCTGAATTTAAAGATGTATTGCAGAATTGTAAGGAAGGGAGAACATGGAACAAGTTCGTCGTTAACGATGGATTTGTTGTTGCAGGAGGCGCATGGAGGAGGATTAATGGGACACTTTGGCATGAAGAAGACGGAGGATATACTTGCTACACATTTCTTTTGGCCAAAGATGAGACGGGATGTTGAGCGTTTTGTTGCTCGCTGCACTACATGTCAAAAAGCTAAGTCACGACTCAATCCTCATGGTTTATATATGCCTTTGCCTGTACCTAGTGTTCCTTGGGAGGATATATCTATGGACTTTGTTTTAGGTTTACCTCGAACAAAGAAGGGGAGGGATAGCATATTTGTTGTCGTGGATAGGTTCTCGAAAATGGCACACTTTATACCATGTCATAAAAGCGATGATGCTGTTAATGTTGCTGATTTGTTCTTTCGTGAAATTATACGCTTGCATGGTGTGCCAAATACTATTGTTTCAGATCGTGATACTAAATTTCTTAGCCACTTTTGGAGATGTTTATGGGCTAAGTTGGGGACTAAACTGCTTTTTAGTACTACATGTCATCCCCAAACTGATGGACAAACTGAAGTAGTCAATAGAACATTGTCTACTATGCTTAGGGCTGTTTTGAAGAATAACAAGAAAATGTGGGAAGAATGCTTGCCTCATATTGAATTTGCTTATAATCGTTCATTGCATTCTACTACTAAGATGTGTCCTTTTGAAATTGTGTATGGTTTCCTTCCTCGTGCACCAATTGATTTGTTGCCTCTTCCATCTTCGGAGAAGGTTAATTTTGATGCTAAACAACGTGCTGAATTGATCTTAAAAATGCATGAGTTAACTGATGAGGACATCAATACCATTGTTACACCCACAGCCCCTGCTTCTATACATACTGGACCAATTACTAGAGCTCGCGCACGTCAATTAAAATATCAGGTACTTTCGTTTCTTGGTAATGATTCTAAAGTTCATGAGAATATGATGCTGCCTAAATTGGATACATTTGTTTTGCTTACAAATGAAGGGCCTAGCTTGGACAAGAAAGAGGAACCTTGGAGCAAGTTCAAGCATGGAGATGATGGCATGCACAAGGGGAACAAGAACGGAGTTACAAGTGATGATTTCAGGACTTTGAAGCCACCATAATGAGTGCAGGAAGCCTTGGACGAAATATACAAGATGTCACTTCATAAATTTCGTCCAGAGGCTATTATAGGTGCTGCGTCACCTTATTATTGGGCCAGGCCCATGTAATTTCGAAATACTTGAGTATAGGCTGTTTTTTGAGTCCGTATGTGTGGGGAAACAAGAGATAGGGTTGGTTTCGGACCCCTCCTTCAAGGGCCACGAAATCCCCTCCTCTTCCTCCATATATACAGCCCTTAGGGCACCGTTTAGACTTTGGGATTTGTTTAGTTAAAAGTTAGCCATTGCAACTTCGTGTACTTCGTTTGTGTCCAACGACCAGACCAAGACCGCTTTCGGATCCCCACCATTATCAATACTTCATCTATATTCGCAATATCCAGATTGCAAATCTTAGTTTCTTGCTTGTTCTTCGTTTGCTTGCAGGAGATAGACCCTCGTGGTCAGGTTGATTGTGCTCCGGCGTGGTCAATAACCTCTCGGAGTTGGTTTAGCGATTGCTAAGGCGCGACGTCCTCGCACGTTCGTAGTCGGATCGTCAAAGTCTACTCCACCAAAAACGATAGCTATCATCTCATCGAAAGATCGGGACACCCTCGCCTCTATCAAACAAGTTCGTCCTTAACGATGGATTTGTGTTTCGTGCTAACAAGCTATGCATTCCAGCTAGCTCTGTTCGTCTTTTGTTGTTGCAGGAGGCGCATGGAGGAGGATTAATGGGACACTTTGGCGTGAAGAAGACGGAGGATATACTTGCTACACATTTCTTTTGGCCAAAGATGAGACGGGATGTTGAGCGTTTTGTTGCTCGCTGCACTACATGTCAAAAAGCTAAGTCACGACTCAATCCTCATGGTTTATATATGCCTTTGCCTGTACCTAGTGTTCCTTGGGAGGATATATCTATGGACTTTATTTTAGGTTTACCTCGAACAAAGAAGGGGAGGGATAGCATATTTGTTGTCGTGGATAGGTTCTCGAAAATGGCACACTTTATACCATGTCATAAAAGCGATGATGCTGTTAATGTTGCTGATTTGTTCTTTCGTGAAATTATACGCTTGCATGGTGTGCCAAATACTATTGTTTCAGATCGTGATACGAAATTTCTTAGCCACTTTTGGAGATGTTTATGGGCTAAGTTGGGGACTAAACTGCTTTTTAGTACTACATGTCACCCCCAAACTGATGGACAAACTGAAGTAGTCAATAGAACATTGTCTACTATGCTTAGGACTGTTTTGAAGAATAACAAGAAAATGTGGGAAGAATGCTTGCCTCATATTGAATTTGCTTATAATCGTTCATTGCATTCTACTACTAAGATGTGTCCTTTTGAAATTGTGTATGGTTTCCTTCCTCGTGCACCAATTGATTTGTTGCCTCTTCCATCTTCGGAGAAGGTTAATTTTGATGCTAAACAACGTGCTGAATTGATCTTAAAAATGCATGAGTTAACTAAGGAGAACATTGAGCGTATGAATGCTAAATATAAACTTGCTGGAGATAAGGGTAGAAAACATGTTGTGTTTGCACCTGGAGATCTTGTTTGGTTACATTTGCGTAAGGATAGATTTCCTGATTTGCGCAAATCAAAGCTAATGCCACGTGATGATGGTCCTTTTAAGGTGTTAGAGAAAATAAATGATAATGCATATAAACTTGAGCTGCCTGCAGATTTTGGGGTTAGTCCCACTTTTAACATTGCAGATTTGAAGCCTTATTTGGGTGAGGAAGATGAGCTTCCGTCGAGGATGACTTCATTTCAAGAAGGGGAGGATGATGAGGACATCAATACCATTGTTACACCCACAGCCCCTCTGCTATACATACTGGACCAATTACTAGAGCTCGCGCACGCTAATTAAATTATCAGGTACTTTCGTTTCTTGGTAATGATTCTAATGTTCATGAGAATATGATGCTGCCTAAATTGGATACATTTGTTTTGCTTACAAATGAAGGGCCTATCTTGGATAAGAAAGAGGAACCTTGGAGCAAGCTCAAGCATGGAGATGATGGCATGCGCAAGGGGAACAAGAACGGAGTTACAAGTGATGATTTCAGGACTTTGAAGCCACCATAATGAGTGCAGGAAGCCTTGGACGAAATATAAAAGATGCCACTTCATATATTTCGTCCAGAGGCTATTATAGGTGCTGCGTCACCTTATTATTGGGCTAGGCCCATGTAATTTTGAAATACTTGAGTATAGGCTGTTGTTAGAGTCCGTATGTGTGGGGAAACAAGAGATAGGGTTGGTTTCGGACCCCTCCATCAAGGGCCACGAAATCCCCCCCTCTTCCTCCATATATACAGCCCTTAGGGCACCGTTTAGACTTTGGGTTTTGTTTAGATTAAAAGTTCGCCATAGCTGCAACTTCGCGTACTTCGTTTGTGTTCAACGACCAGACCAAGACGTCACAGAACCCCACCTTGATCAATAAAGCTTTCATCTTATATTCGCAATATCCAGATTGCAAATCTTAGTTTCTTGCTTGTTCTTCGTTTGCTTGCAGGAGATAGACCCTCGTGGTCAGGTTGATTGTGCTCCGGCGTGGTCAATAACCTCTCGGAGTTGGTTTAGCGATTGCTAAGGCGCGACGTCCTCGCACGTTCGTAGTCGGATCGTCAAAGTCTACTCCACCAAAAACGATAGCTAAGGCGAGGGTGTCCCGATCTTTCGATGAGATGATAGCTATCATTTTTGGTGGAGTAGACTTTGACGATCCGACTACGAACGTGCGAGGACGTCGCGCCTTAGCAATCGCTAAACCAACTCCGAGAGGTTATTGACCACGCCGGAGCACAATCAACCTGACCACGAGGGTCTATCTCCTGCAAGCAAACGAAGAACAAGCAAGAAACTAAGATTTGCAATCTGGATATTGCGAATATAAGATGAAAGCTTTATTGATCAAGGTGGGGTTCTGTGACGTCTTGGTCTGGTCGTTGAACACAAACGAAGTACGCGAAGTTGCAGCTATGGCGAACTTTTAATCTAAACAAAACCCAAAGTCTAAACGGTGCCCTAAGGGCTGTATATATGGAGGAAGAGGGGGGGATTTCGTGGCCCTTGATGGAGGGGTCCGAAACCAACCCTATCTCTTGTTTCCCCACACATACGGACTCTAACAACAGCCTATACTCAAGTATTTCGAAATTACATGGGCCTAGCCCAATAATAAGGTGACGCAGCACCTATAATAGCCTCTGGACGAAATTTATGAAGTGGCATCTTTTATATTTCGTCCAAGGCTTCCTGCACTCATTATGGTGGCTTCAAAGTCCTGAAATCATCACTTGTAACTCCGTTCTTGTTCCCCTTGCGCATACCATCATCTCCATGCTTGAGCTTGCTCCAAGGTTCCTCTTTCTTATCCAAGATAGGCCCTTCATTTGTAAGCAAAACAAATGTATCCAATTTAGGCAGCATCATATTCTCATGAACATTAGAATCATTACCAAGAAACGAAAGTACCTGATAATTTAATTGGCGTGCGCGAGCTCTAGTAATTGGTCCAGTATGTATAGCAGAGGGGCTGTGGGTGTAACAATGGTATTGATGTCCTCATCATCCTCCCCTTCTTGAAATGAAGTCATCCTCGACGGAAGCTCATCTTCCTCACCCAAATAAGGCTTCAAATCTGCAATGTTAAAAGTGGGACTAACCCCAAAATCTGCAGGCAGCTCAAGTTTATATGCATTATCATTTATTTTCTCTAACACCTTAAAAGGACCATCATCACGTGGCATTAGCTTTGATTTGCGCAAATCAGGAAATCTATCCTTACGCAAATGTAACCAAACAAGATCTCCAGGTGCAAACACAACATGTTTTCTACCCTTATCTCCAGCAAGTTTATATTTAGCATTCATACGCTCAATGTTCTCCTTAGTTAACTCATGCATTTTTAAGATCAATTCAGCACGTTGTTTAAAATCAAAATTAACCTTCTCCGAAGATGGAAGAGGCAACAAATCAATTGGTGCACGAGGCAGGAAACCATACACAATTTCAAAAGGACACATCTTAGTAGTAGAATGCAAGGAACGATTATAAGCAAATTCAATATGAGGCAAGCATTCTTCCCACATTTTCTTGTTATTCTTCAAAACAGCCCTAAGCATAGTAGACAATGTTCTATTGACTACTTCAGTTTGTCCATCAGTTTGGGGGTGACATGTAGTACTAAAAAGCAGTTTGGTCCCCAACTTAGCCCATAAACATCTCCAAAAGTGGCTAAGAAATTTGGTATCACGATCTGAAACAATAGTATTTGGCACACCATGCAAGCGTATAATTTCACGAAAGAACAAATCAGCAACATTAACAGCATCATCGCTTTTATGACATGGTATAAAGTGTGCCATTTTCGAGAACCTATCCACGACAACAAATATGCTATCCCTCCCCTTCTTTGTTCGAGGTAAACCTAAAACAAAGTCCATAGATATATCCTCCCAAGGAACACTAGGTACAGGCAAAGGCATATATAAACCATGAGGATTGAGTCGTGACTTAGCTTTTTGACATGTAGTGCAGCGAGCAACAAAACGCTCAACATCCCGTCTCATCTTTGGCCAAATGAAATGTGTAGCAAGTATATCCTCCGTCTTCTTCACGCCAAAGTGTCCCATTAATCCTCCTCCATGCGCCTCCTGCAACAACAAAAGATGAACAGAGCTAGCTGGAATGCATAGCTTGTTAGCACGAAACACAAATCCATCGTTAACGACGAACTTGTTCCATGTTCTCCCTTCCTTACAATTCTGCAATACATCTTTAAATTCAGCATCATGCACATATTGATCTTTGATGGTCTCCAAACCAAATATTTTAAAGTCAAGTTGTGAAAGCATAGTATAACGACGAGACAATGCATCAGCAATAACATTTTCTTTACCCTTCTTGTGTTTAATGACATAAGGGAAAGTCTCAATAAATTCAACCCATTTAGCATGTCTACGGTTCAGTTTTGCTTGACTTTTAATGTGTTTCAAAGATTCATGATCAGAATGTATAACAAATTCTTTGGGCCATAAATAATGTTGCCATGTTTCTAAGGTCCGAACAAGAGCATATAATTCTTTATCATAAGTAGAATAGTTCAGACTAGGCCCACTCAATTTTTCAGAAAAGTATGCAACAGGTTTGCCTTCTTGTAATAAAACACCTCCTAATCCAATTCCACTAGCATCGCATTCAAGCTCAAAAGTCTTATTAAAATCAGGAAGTTGGAGTAAAGGTGATGAGGACATCAATACCATTGTTACACCCACAGCCCCTGCTGCTATACATACTGGACCAATTACTAGAGCTCGCGCACGCCAATTAAATTATCAGGTACTTTCGTTTCTTGGTAATGATTCTAATGTTCATGAGAATATGATGCTGCCTAAATTGGATACATTTGTTTTGCTTACAAATGAAGGGCCTAGCTTGGACAAGAAAGAGGAACCTTGGAGCAAGTTCAAGCATGGAGATGATGGCATGCGCAAGGGGAACAAGAACGGAGTTACAAGTGATGATTTCAGGACTTTGAAGCCACCATAAGGAGTGCAGGAAGCCTTGGACGAAATATACAAGATGCCACTTCATAAATTTCGTCCAGAGGCTATTATAGGTGCTGCGTCACCTTATTATTGGGCCAGGCCCATGTAATTTCGAAATACTTGAGTATAGGCTGTTTTTAGAGTCCGTATGTGTGGGGAAACAAGAGATAGGGTTGGTTTCGGACCCCTCCTTCAAGGGCCACGAAATTCCCTCCTCTTCCTCCATATATACAGCCCTTAGGGCACCGTTTAGACTTTGGGTTTTGTTTAGATTAAAAGTTCGCCATAGCTGCAACTTCGCGTACTTCGTTTGTGTTCAACGACCAGACCAAGACGTCACAGAACCCCACCTTGATCAATAAAGCTTTCATCTTATATTCGCAATATCCAGATTGCAAATCTTAGTTTCTTGCTTGTTCTTCGTTTGCTTGCAGGAGATAGACCCTCGTGGTCAGGTTGATTGTGCTCCGGCGTGGTCAATAACCTCTCGGAGTTGGTTTAGCGATTGCGAAGGCGCGACGTCCTCGCACGTTCGTAGTCGGATCGTCAAAGTCTACTCCACCAAAAACGATAGCTATCATCTCATCGAAAGATCGGGACACCCTCGCCTCTATCAAGTGGTATCAGATTCCCAGGTTGCTCGGTGAGATTTACAGTTTTTCGTAGTTTAGATCGAGTCTGTTCTTCATACCTACAGTCCAGGAAAAAGCCAAAAAAATATATTTAGGGTTAGTTCATCATATCCGAACCAATCTGAGCCTTTGCATAATCTTTTTAGGGTTTTTGCTTTGTTGAATTTGCGGTTGCATCGTCGTGTCAAGTTGCTGGTCTTAGCGTCTAGTTCTTTAGAGTTTCGAGTTCTGTTCACAAGTTGTCACGCCGCCGCCGCACCATCATCATCGCCCCTACCATATACCACCACAGCTTATCTGCTATTTCTCTGAGTCCATATATGATGAGGACATCAATACCATTGTTACACCCACAGCCCCTGCTTCTATACATACTGGACCAATTACTAGAGCTCGCGCACGCCAATTAAAATATCAGGTACTTTCGTTTCTTGGTAATGATTCTAAAGTTCATGAGAATATGATGCTGCCTAAATTGGATACATTTGTTTTGCTTACAAATGAAGGGCCTAGCTTGGACAAGAAAGAGGAACCTTGGAGCATGTTCAAGCATGGAGATGATGGCATGCACAAGGGGAACAAGAACGGAGTTACAAGTGATGATTTCAGGACTTTGAAGCCACCATAATGAGTGCAGGAAGCCTTGGACGAAATATACAAGATGTCACTTCATAAATTTCGTCCAGAGGCTATTATAGGTGCTGCGTCACCTTATTATTGGGCCAGGCCCATGTAATTTCGAAATACTTGAGTATAGGCTGTTTTTAGAGTCCGTATGTGTGGGGAAACAAGAGATAGGGTTGGTTTCGGACCCCTCCTTCAAGGGCCACGAAATCCCCTCCTCTTCCTCCATATATACAGCCCTTAGGGCACCGTTTAGACTTTGGGATTTGTTTAGATTAAAAGTTAGCCATTGCAACTTCGTGTACTTCGTTTGTGTCCAACGACCAGACCAAGACCGCTTTCGGATCGCCACCTCTATCAATACTTCATCTATATTCGCAATATTCAGATTGCATTATCATATTCTTGCTTGTTCTTCGATTGCGTGCAGGAATAGACCTTAGTGGTCAGGCTGATCGTGCTTTCAGTATCGTCAGTAACCTCGGGAGATTGGTTTAGCGATTGCTAAGGCGCAACGTCGTGCACGTTTGTAGTCGGATCGTCAAAGTCGACTCCACCAAATCGATAGCTATCATCTCATCGAAAGATCGGGACACCCCCGCCTCTATCAAGTGGTATCAGAGCCCGGGACAACAAAAGACGAACGGAGCTAGCTGGAATGCATAGCTTGTTAGCACGAAACACAAATCCATCGTTAACGACGAACTTGTTCCATGTTCTCCCTTTCTTACAATTCTGCAATACATCTTTAAATTCAGCATCATGCACATATTGATCTTTGATGGTCTCCAAACCAAATATTTTAAAGTCAAGTTGTGAAAGCATAGTATAACGACGAGACAATGCATCAGCAATAACATTTTCTTTACCCTTCTTGTGTTTAATGACATAAGGGAAAGTCTCAATAAATTCAACCCATTTAGCATGTCTACGGTTCAGTTTTGCTTGAATTTTAATGTGTTTCAAAGATTCATGATCAGAATGTATAACAAATTCTTTGGGCCATAAATAATGTTGCCATGTTTCTAAGGTCCGAACAAGAGCATATAATTCTTTATCATAAGTAGAATAGTTCAGACTAGGCCCACTCAATTTTTCAGAAAAGTATGCAACAGGTTTGCCATCTTGTAATAAAACACCTCCTAATCCAATTCCACTAGCATCACATTCAAGCTCAAAAGTCTTATTAAAATCAGGAAGTTGGAGTAAAGGAGCATGTGTCAACTTATCTTTCAATACCGTGAAGGCTTCTTCCTGTGAAGTACCCCAAACAAAAGGCACATCCTTCTTTGTAAGCTCATTGAGAGGTGCATCATTGGTGCTGAAATCTCTCACAAAACGCCTATAGAAACCAGCGAGTCCAAGAAAACTCCTCACTTGTGTGACCGTTTTGGGCTGTGGCCAACTCTCAATAGCTTCAATCTTGGCTTTATCAACTTCAATTCCCTGTGGAGTAACAACATAGCCAAGAAAAGATACTCGGTCGGTGCAAAAGGTGCACTTCCCAAGGTTACCAAACAAACGTGCATCACGTAAAGCAATAAAAACAGCACGTAAATGTTCCAAATATTCCTCAAAAGATCTGCTATAAATCAGTATATCATCAAAATAGACTACCACAAATCGTCCAATGAAAGCACGTAAAACTTCGTTCATTAATCTCATGAAAGTACTAGGTGCATTAGTTAACCCAAAAGGCATGACTAACCACTCATATAATCCAAACTTTGTTTTAAATGCTGTTTTCCATTCATCCCCCAATTTCATATGAATTTGATGGTATCCACTACGCAAATCAACTTTGGAGAATATTGTAGAGCCACTCAATTCATCAAGCATATCATCTAGTCTAGGAATAGGATGACGATAACAAATAGTAATATTATTAATGCCTCTACAATCAACACACATACGCGATGTACCATCCTTTTTTGGCACTAGAATAATAGGAAGAGAACAAGGACTAAAGGATTCGCGTATATAACCTTTGTTGAGCAACTCCTGGACTTGACGCATAATCTCCTTCGTCTCCTCTGGATTAGTACGGTATGGTGCACGGTTGGGTAGCGATGCACCGGGAATTAAGTCAATCTGATGCTCAATCCCTCGAATAGGTGGTAATCCCGGAGGCACATCTTGTGGAAAGACGTCGGTGAACTCCTGCAAAATGTTAGTAACAGCAGGAGGCAAAGAGGAAGGCACGTCCTCGAATGAAAATAACGCCTCTTTGCACACAAAAGCATAGCAAACATATTTGCTGAAATCTAGATCATCAATATCAGATTTGGTGGCAAGTAAACATGCACTTTTCAATTTAATTTCAGAAGCAACACTAGATGGTTTATTATTAGGATTCATTTGTTGCTCAAATTCTTTTGCCACAATCTGATTTTCACTCTTATTTTGCTCCTGTTTTGCCTTACTAGCTCTATTAATATCATCTTTCAAAATAGAATCAGGAGACATAGGAAGCAAAGTAATATGTTTATCCTTATGAACAAGAGTATACTGATTGTTTCTACCATGGTGTACAGAACTTTTATCAAATTGCCATGGTCTACCAAGTAATAAGGAACATGCTTGCATGGGTACCACATCACAATCAACAAAATCAGCATACGTAGAGATACTAAAATGCACACGAACAGTACGTGTTACCTTAACCTTGCCGCTGTTGTTGAACCATTGGATATAGTAAGGATGTGGATGTGGTCTTGTGGTGAGAGAGAGCTTCTCCACCATCTCCATGCTAGCCAAGTTGTTGCAGCTCCCTCCATCTATGATGACGCGAACAGAACGTTCCTTCACAACTCCCTTTGTATGGAACAAATTATGCTTCTGATTTTGCTCAGCTTGTGTGACCTGCACACTCAAAACACGTTGAGCAACTAAACATTCATACCTGTCAGCGTCTTCAGGAGCCATGTATTGCGTCTCTTGTTCAGAATCATCTCCACCGTGTTCTTCACGTGTAATGAGAGCCAAAGTCTCCTCATCATAGTCACTAGCGGACTCATACCCACCATCCTCGGTAGCAATCATGACACGCTGAGATTTGCATTCTCTCGCATAATGACCTCTTCCCTTACAACGACGACAAATAATATCACTTGTGTGCCCTGTTGATGCCATGGAAGAAGAAGAACTCTGTGCAGGCCTGGTAGGTGTGCTCTTGGCAGATAGTGGTGGTTGTGCCTGCTTCCTTGTATCACGGCTGGAGGTGGCAGCTGATGGAGGTGTCGGTGCAGTAGAATGTGTGGAAGTAGAGGATGCACGCGGTGTCCACGATGAAGGTCGACCTGCAGAAAAGTTAGTCCGCGTCAATGCATGTCGATCCTGCACTTCATGTTCAGCTTTACAAGCAAGATGGAATAAACGAGTGATATTATTATACTCCTTATACTCTAGAATGGTCTGAATCTCTCTATTTAATCCACCCATAAAACGTGCAAGCATAGCTTCATTCTCCTCAACAATACCACATCTAATCATGCCAGTTTGTAATTCCTGATAATATTCTTCTATAGAATTTTTTCCTTGTCTTAAGCGCTGCAATTTTTGAAGTAATTCACGTTGATAATATGGTGGAACCCAACGAGTACGCATAGCAGTTTTCAAAGCAGCCCAAGTAGTTGGAATAGGATATAATCTACAATGTTCAGACCACCATACACATGCAAAACTAGTAAAAGCACAAACAGCAGCAGCAAAACGTCTCTCCTCGGGATATTGTAAACATGTAAAACGTTGTTCAGTTTCTAACTCCCAAGTAAGATATATATCCGGAACATATCTACCCTCAAATGGTGGAATATTCAATTTCAGTTTAGGAAGATGGTCATGATCTCGTACCTGAGCTGGTAATGCAGCCCTACCATTGCGATTATTTGCATGTGGACGACCTGGTGGTGTTGGTTGCACGTAGTTCTGATTTTGGTCAACCTCATCCTCGTAATCGCCCGCATAATCGTCCTCCTCAGCGGCAGCAGGAGCCATAAAAGCATCAACAGTAGGTGCAGCGGCACCAGAAGTTTTACCAGGCTCAAGGGGAACGCGCTGTGCTCGTCCTACTTGATTTGGAAGGCGACGTTGTTGTTGTTGTAGAGGTGCGACAGGTGCAGCCGGCGGTGGTTGTGGAAGACGCGCGAGCAATTCATTAAACTTGTTATCGAGCTTTGTTTCGAACGTCTTCTCAATTCCATCTATCTTCTCCATGGCCTCTTCAAATCTGTTTAGCACATCTTGCACCTGTCCACTCATCATTTGCTGAAATTTATCATGTAGCTGTTTGTTCGTCATGTTCTCCCAATCAGTCTCATCAGCTTGTGATCCTGCCATGGTTAGCAGCAATAGAAACACACAAGAATATGATCCTACAGACTACTAGGAAGTGGTGGTGGTGGTGTATCACAAATCCGTCAAGCGAATCTCAAATGCTTACCAGTTCTTACCCAGCAGCAGGTGGTGATCGGCCACCGTTGTAGTCAAAACTCTCAAAGATTGGACAGAGCGATTGCCAGGTGGTGTCAAACACACGATGTAGATGTATGTGGAGCTGGGAAGGCTTATGATATAGTAGCAAAAATGTCAGCAATAATCAATTCGGAGATGCAAAGTTGAATAAACGCTCAACGATGGTACTGTGCTGGTCCTAGGCTAGACCGTGCTAGAGACGCGAGCCTAGAACACTATTAAAATCACGGTGTTGCACGTAAACAAGGGAGGAGCACACTCTGAATTTTTTTTTCTTTTCTTTTTTTTTTTGCACTTTTTTTTCCTTTTTTTTTGCTCCGCAACAATTTTTTTTTCGAAAAAGTCTACAAATGGTCTAAAAACTGCCTAGCCAGAATTTTCCTTCTGCGGGTAGTACGAAAGTTCGGGAGTCCTACTCTGTCACGACTCGGAGTATGGCGTGATCTGGAAATCCAAAACAGAGTAACAAAATACTGGACTCGGACTAGGACTGGTGGCGGAGATGAAACTGGTGGAACTCGGACTGGTGGCGGCGATGAATCTGCTGGAACTCGGACTGGTGGCGGATATATGGTGCAGGTGGACTCGGATTGGCGTGATGGCGGCGGATAGGTGGTGGCGTATAGGGACTCGAATTGGCGGTGAATATGTGGTGGTGGTATATGGCAGCGGCGATGAAGTTGGTGCGGTGGTGGTATATGGTAGCGGCGACGTGACAACCTGTGAACAGAACTCGAAACTCTAAAGGACTAGATGCTAAGAACAGCAACTTGACACGACGATGCAACCGCAAATTCAACAAAGCAAATACAGAAAAGATTATGCAAAGGCTCAGATTGGTTCGGATATGATGAACTAACCCTAATTTTTTTTTGTCTTTTTCGTGGACTCTAGGTATGAAGAACAGACTCGATCTAAACTACGAAAAACTGTAAAATCTCACCGAGCAACCTGGAAATCTGATACCACTTGATAGAGGCGAGGGTGTCCCGATCTTTCGATGAGAAGATAGCTATCGTTTTTGGTGGAGTAGACTTTGACGATCCGACTACGAACGTGCGAGGACGTCGCGCCTTAGCAATCGCTAAACCAACTCCGAGAGGTTATTGACCACGCCGGAGCACAATCAACCTGACCACGAGGGTCTATCTCCAGCAAGCAAACGAAGAACAAGCAAGAAACTAAGATTTGCAATCTGGATATTGCGAATATAAGATGAAAGCTTTATTGATCAAGGTGGGGTTCTGTGACGTCTTGGTCTGGTCGTTGAACACAAACGAAGTACGCGAAGTTGCAGCTATGGCGAACTTTTAATCTAAACAAAACCCAAAGTCTAAACGGTGCCCTAAGGGCTGTATATATGGAGGAAGAGGGGGGGATTTCGTGGCCCTTGATGGAGGGGTCCGAAACCAACCATATCTCTTGTTTCCCCACACATACGGACTCTAACAACAGCCTATACTCAAGTATTTCGAAATTACATGGGCCTGGCCCAATAATAAGGTGACGCAGCACCTATAATAGCCTCTGGACGAAATTTATGAAGTGGCATCTTTTATATTTCGTCCAAGGCTTCCTGCACTCATTATGGTGGCTTCAAAGTCCTGAAATCATCACTTGTAACTCCGTTCTTGTTCCCCTTGCGCATGACATCATCTCCATGCTTGAGCTTGCTCCAAGGTTCCTCTTTCTTGTCCAAGCTAGGCCCTTCATTTGTAAGCAAGACAAATGTATCCAATTTAGGCAGCATCATATTCTCATGAACATTAGAATCATTACCAAGAAACGAAAGTACCTAATAATTTAATTGGCGTGCGCGAGCTCTAGTAATTGGTCCAGTATGTATAGCAGCAGGGGCTGTGGGTGTAACAATGGTATTGATGTCCTCATCAGCATGCTTGCATGGGTACCACATCACAATCAACATAATCAGCATATGTAGAGATACTAAAATGCACACGAACAGTACGTGTTACCTTAACCTTGCCGCTGTTGTTGAACCATTGGATATAGTAAGGATGTGGATGTGGTATTGTGGTGAGATATAGCTTCTCCACCATCTCCATGCTAGCCAAGTTGTTGCAGCTAACTCCATATATGATGACGCGAACAGAACATTCCTTCACAACTCCCTTTGTATGGAACTGATAGAGGCGGGGGTGTCCCGATGTTTCGATGAGAGGGTGGCTATCGTTTTCAGTGGGAGTCGACCTTGACGATCCGACTACGAACGTGCGAGATGTCGCGCCTTAGCAATCGCTATACCAACTTCCAAGGGCTTATTGACCACGCCGGAGCACGATCAACCTGACCACGAGGGTCTGTTTCCTGCGAGCAAACGAAGAACAAGCAAGAAACTGAGATTGCAATCTGGATATTGCGAATATAAGAGGAAAGCTTTATTAATGAAGGTGGGGTTCTGTGACGCCTTTGTCTGGTCGTTGAACACAAACGAAGTACGCGAAGTTGCAGCTATGGCGAACTTTTAATCTAAACAAAACCCAAAGTCTAAATGGTGCCCTAAGGGCTGTATATATGGAGGAAGAGGGGGGGATTTCGTGGCCCTTGAAGGTGGGGTCCGAAACCAACCCTATCTCTTGTTTCCCCACACATACGGACTCTAAAAACAGCCTATACTCAAGTATTTCGAAATTACATGGGCCTGGCCCAATAATAAGGTGACACAGCACCTATAATAGCCTCTGGATGAAATTTATCAAGTGGCATCTTGTATATTTCGTCCAAGGCTTCCTGCACTCATTATGGTGGCTTCAAAGTCCTGAAATCATCACTTGTAACTCCGTTCTTGTTCCCCTTGCGCATGCCATCATCTCCATGCTTGAACTTGCTCCAAGGTTCCTCTTTCTTGTCCAAGCTAGGCCCTTCATTTGTAAGCAAAACAAATGTATCCAATTTAGGCAGCATCATATTCTCATGAACATTAGAATCATTACCAAGAAACGAAAGTACCTGATAATTTAATTGGCGTGCGCGAGCTCTAGTAATTGGTCCAGTATGTATAGCAGCAGGGGCTGTGGGTGTAACAATGGTATTGATGTCCTCATCATCCTCCCCTTCTTGAATTGAAGTCGTCCTCGACGGAAGCTCATCTTCCTCACCCAAATAAGGCTTCAAATCTGCAATGTTAAAGGTGGGACTAACCCCAAAATCTGCAGGCAGCTCAAGTTTATATGCATTATCATTTATTTTCTCTAACACCTTAAAAGGACCATCAGCACATGGCATTAGCTTTGATTTGAGCAAATCAGGAAATCTATCCTTACACAAATGTAACCAAACAAGATCTCCAGGTGCAAACACAACATGTTTTCTACCCTTAACTCCAGCAAGTTTATATTTAGCATTCATACGCTCAATGTTCTCCTTAGTTAACTCATGCATTTTTAAGATCAATTCAGCACGTTGTTTAGCATCAAAATTAACCTTCTCCGAAGATGGAAGAGGCAACAAATCAATAGGTGCAGGAGGTAGGAAACCATACACAATTTCAAAAGGACACATCTTAGTAGTAGAATGCAATGAACGATTATAAGCAAATTCAATATGAGGCAAGCATTCTTCCCACATTTTCTTGTTATTCTTCAAAACAGCCCTAAGCATAGTAGACAAAGTTCTATTGACTACTTCAGTTTGTCCATCAGTTTGGGGGTGACAAGTAGTACTAAAAAGCAGTTTAGTCCCCAACTTAGCCCATAAACATCTCCAAAAGTGGCTAAGAAATTTGGTATCACGATCTGAAACAATAGTATTTGGCACACCATGCAAGCGAATAATTTCACGAAAGAACAAATCAGCAACATTAGCAGCATCATTGCTTTTATGACATGGTATAAAGTGTGCCATTTTCGAGAACCTATCCACGACAACAAATATGCTATCCCTCCCCTTCTTTGTTCGAGGTAAACCCAAAACAAAGTCCATAGATATATCCTCCCATGGAACACTAGGTACACGCAAAGGCATATATAAACCATGAGGATTGAGTCGTGACTTAGCTTTTTGACATGTAGTGCAGCAAGCAACAAAGCGCTCAACGTCCCGTCTCATCTTTGGCCAAAAGAAATGTGTAGCAAGTAAATCCTCTGTCTTCTTTACGCCAAAGTGTCCCATTAATCCTCCTCCATGCGCCTCCTGCAACAATAAAAGACGAACGGAGCTAGCTGGAATGCATAGCTTGTTAGCACGAAACACAAATCCATCGTTAACGACGAACTTATTCAATGTTCTCCCTTTTCTTTACAATTCTGCAATACATCTTTAAATTCAGGATCATGCACATATTGATCTTTGATGGTCTCCAAACCAAATATTTTAAAGTCAAGTTGTGAAAGTATAGTATAACGACGAGACAATGCATCAGCAATAACATTTTCTTTACCCTTCTTGTGTTTAATGACATAAGGGAAAGTCTCAATGAATTCAACCCATTTAGCATGTCTACGGTTCAGTTTTGCTTGACTTTTAATGTGTTTCAAAGATTCATGATCAGAATGTATAACAAATTCTTTGGGCCATAAATAATGTTGCCATGTTTCTAAGGTCCGAACAAGAGCATATAATTCTTTATCATAAGTAGAATAGTTCAGACTAGGCCCACTCAATTTTTCAGAAAAGTATGCAACAGGTTTGCCATCTTGTAATAACACACCTCCTAATCCAATTCCACTAGCATCACATTCAAGCTCAAAAGTCTTATTAAAATCAGGAAGTTGGAGTAAAGGAGCATGTGTCAACTTACCTTTCAATACCGTGAAGGCTTCTTCCTGTGCGGTACCCCAAACAAAAGGCACATCCTTCTTTGTAAGCTCATTGAGAGGTGCAGCAATGGTGCTAAAATCTCTCACAAAACGCCTATAGAAACCAGCGAGGCCAAGGAAACTCCTCACTTGTGTGACCGTTTTGGGCTGCGGCCAACTCTCAATAGCTTCAATATTGGCTTTATCAACTTCAATTCCCTGTGGAGTAACAACATAGCCAAGAAAAGATACTCGGTCGGTGCAAAAGGTGCACTTCCCAAGGTTACCAAGCAAACGTGCATCACGTAGATCAATAAAAACAGCACGTAAATGTTCCAAATGTTCCTCCAAAGATCTGCTATAAATCAATATATCATCAAAGTAAACTACCACAAATCATCCAATGAAAGCACGTAAAACTTCGTTCATTAATCTCATGAAAGTACTAGGTGCATTAGTTAACCCAAAAGGCATGACTAACCACTCATATAAACCGAACTTAGTTTTAAATGCAGTTTTCCATTCATCTCCCAATTTCGTACGAATTTGATGGTATCCACTACGCAAATCAACTTTGGAGAATATTGTAGAGCCACTCAATTCATCAAGCATATCATCTAGCCTAGGAATAGGATGATGATAACGAATAGTAATATTATTAATGCCTCTACAATCAACACACATACGCGACGTACCGTCCTTTTTTGGCACTAGTATAATAGGAACAGCACAAGGACTAAGAGATTCGCGTATATAACCTTTGTCGAGCAGCTCCTGTACTTGACGCATAATCTCCTTCATCTCCTCTGGATTGGTACGGTATGGCGCACGGTTTGGCAACGATGCACCGGGAATTAAGTCAATCAGATGCTCAATCCCGCGAATAGGTGGTAATCCCGGTGGCACGTCTTGTGGAAAGACGTCTGCGAACTCCTGCAAAATGTTAGTGACAGCAGGAGGCAAAGAGGAAGGCACGTCCTCGAATGAAAATAATGCCTCTTTGCACACAAAAGCATAGCAAACAGATTTGCTTAAATCTAGCTCATCAATATCAGATTTGGTGGCAAGTAAACACGCATTTTTCAATTTAATTTCAGAAGCAACACTAGATGGTTTATTATTAGGCTTCATTTGTTGCTCAAATTCTTTTGCCACAATCTGATTTTCACTCTTATTTTTCTCCTGTTTTGCTTTACTAGCTCTATTTATATCATCTTTCAAAATAGAATCAGGAGTCATAGGAAGCAAAGTAATATGTTTATCCTTATGAACAAGAGTATACTGATTGTTTCTACCATGGTGTACAGAATTTTTATCAAATTGCCATGGTCTACCAAGTAATAAGGAACATGCTTGCATGGGTACCACATCACAATCAACATAATCAGCATATGTAGAGATACTAAAATGCACACGAACAGTACGTGTTACCTTAACCTTGCCGCTGTTGTTGAACCATTGGATATAGTAAGGATGTGGATGTGGTCTTGTGGTGAGAGATAGCTTCTCCACCATCTCCATGCTAGCCAAGTTGTTGCAGCTCCCTCCATCTATGATGACGCGAACAGAACGTTCCTTCACAACTCCCTTTGTATGGAACAAATTATGTCTCTGATTTTGCTCAGCTTGTGTGACCTGCACACTCAAAACACGTTGAGCAACTAAACATTCATACCTGTCAGCGTATTCAGGAGCCATGTATTGCGTCTCATGATCAGAATCATCTCCACCGTGTTCTTCACTTGTAATAAGAGCCAAAGTCTCCTCATTATAGTCACAAGCGGACTCATACCCACCATCCTCAGTAGCAATCATAACACGCGGAGATTGGCATTCTCTCGCATAATGACCTCTTCCCTTACAACGATGACAAATAATATCATGTGTGTGCCCTGTTGATGCCATAGATGAAGAAGAGCTCTGGGCAGGCCCAGAAGGTGTACTCTTGGCAGATGGTGGTGGTGGTGCCTGTTTTCTTGTATCTCGGTTGGAATTGGCGGCTGAAGTCAGTGGTGCTGCAGTAGGACGTGTGGGAGTAGAGGAGGCACGCGGTGTCCATGATGAAGATCGACCTGCAGAAAAATTAGTTCGCGCCAATGCCTGTCGATCCTGCACTTCACGTTCAGCTTTACAAGCAAGATGGAATAAACGAGTGATATTATTATACTCCTTATACTCTAGAATGGTGTGAATCTCTCTATTTAATCCACCCATGAAACGTGCAAGCATAGCTTCATTCTCCTCAACAATACCACATCTAATCATGCCAGTTTGTAATTCCTGATAATATTGTTCTACAGAGTTTTTTCCTTGTCTTAAGCGCTGCAATTTTTGAAGTAATTCACGTTGATAATATGGTGGAACCCAACGAGTACGCATAGCAGTTTTCAAAGCAGCCCAAGTAGCTGGAATACGATATAATCTACAATGTTCAGACTACCATACACATGCAAAACTAGTAAAAGCACAAACAGCAGCAGCAACACGTCCCTCCTCGGGATATTGTAAACATGTAAAACGTTGTTCAGTTTCTAACTCACAAGTAAGATATATATCAGGAACATATCTACCCTCAAATGGTGGAATATTCAATTTCAGTTTAGGAAGATGGTCATGATCTCGTACCTGAGCTGGTAATGCAGCCCTACCATTGCGATTATTGGCATGTGGACGACCTGGTGCTGGTACGTAGTTCTGATTTTGATCAACCTCATCCTCGTAATCGCCCGCATAATCGTCCTCCTCAGCGGCAGCAGGAGCCATAGAAGCATCAACAGTAGGTGCAGCGGCACCAGAAGTTTGACCAGGCTCAAGGGGAACGTGCTGTGCTCGTCCCACTTGATTTGGAAGGCGACGTTGTTGTTGTTGTAGAGGTGCGACAGGTGCAGCCGGCGGTGGTTGTGGAAGACGCGCGAGCAATTCATTAAACTTGTTATCGAGCTTTGTTTCGAACGTCTTCTCAATTCCATCTATCTTCTCCATGGCCTCTTCAAATCTGTTTAGCACATCTTGCACCTGTCCACTCATCATTTGCTGGAATTTATCATGTAGCTGTTTGTTCGTCATGTTCTCCCAATCAGTCTCAACGGCTTGTGATCCTGCCATGGTTAGCAGCAATCAAAACACACAAGAATATGATCCTACAGACTACTAGGAAGTGGTGGTGGTGGTGTAGCACAAATCCGTCAAGCAAATCTCAAATGCTTACCAGTTCTTACCTAGCAGCAGGTGGTGATCGGCCACCGTTGTAGTCAAAACTCTAAAAGATTGGACAGAGCGATTGCCAGGTGGTGTCAAACGCACGACGTAGATGTATGTGGAGCTGGGAAGGCTTATGATATGGTAGCAAAAATGTCAGCAATAATCAATTCAGAGATGCAAAGTTAAATAAACGCTCAACGACGGTACTGTGCTGGTCCTAGGCTAGACCGTACTAGAGACGCGAGCCTAGAACACTAACAAAATCACGGCGCGGCACGTAAACAAGGGGAGAGCACACTCTAAAAAAAAATTCGCTTTTTTTTCTTTTTGCGCTCCTCTTTTTTTTTGCGCTCCTTTTTTTTTGCAAAAAATCACTATAATTGCGAGTGTCTCAAAACTCTTCCCAAGTCAAACTATCAGGATTGGCACGAAATTTTTTTTTGACAATTTTTTTTTTGGAAATCAGGGCAGCGACGACGAAAAAGTGCGACAAAAAATCACTATGATGGCGAGTGTCTCAAAACGCTCCCTGGAACCTAAAAATAGGATAGGGAAAAAATATTTTTGACTGTCGAAATTTTGGCCTAAAAACTGCCCGGGGGTCTCCAGACTTTTTTTTTTCCGAATCCTACTCAGGCAAGGAAACACGAATCGGAAAATAGATGGGTCTCGAAAACAAACCTAATATGAAAAGAACTCGGATTGGTGGTGGATATATGGTGGTAGAATATGGCAGCGGTGATGGTATAGGGCAGCGGTGGTGGTATATGGCAGCGGTTGTGGTATATGGTGCGGCGACGGCGTGACAAACTGTGACAGAACTCGAAACTCTAAAGGACCAAATGCTAAGACCAGCAACTAGACACGACGATGCAACCGCAAATTCAACAAAGCAAAAACCCTAAAAAGATTATGCAAAGGCTCAGCTTGGTTCGGATATGATGAACTAACCCTAACTTTTTTTTTGGCTTTTTCGAGGACTGTAGCTATCGTTTTTCTGTGGGAGTCGACCTTGACGATCCGACTACGAACATGCGAGACGTCGCGCCTTAGCAATCGCTATACCAACTTCCAAGGGGTTATTGACCACGCCGTGATGAGGACATCAATACCATTGTTACACCCACAGCCCCTGCTTCTATACATACTGGACCAATTACTAGAGCTCGCGCACGCCAATTAAAATATCAGGTACTTTCGTTTCTTGGTAATGATTCTAAAGTTCATGAGAATATGATGCTGCCTAAATTGGATACATTTGTTTTGCTTACAAATGAAGGGCCTAGCTTGGACAAGAAAGAGGAACCTTGGAGCAAGTTCAAGCATGGAGATGATGGCATGCACAAGGGGAACAAGAACGGAGTTACAAGTGATGATTTCAGGACTTTGAAGCCACCATAATGAGTGCAGGAAGCCTTGGACGAAATATACAAGATGTCACTTCATAAATTTCGTCCAGAGGCTATTATAGGTGCTGCGTCACCTTATTTTTGGGCCAGGCCCATGTAATTTCGAAATACTTGAGTATAGGCTGTTTTTAGAGTCCGTATGTGTGGGGAAACAAGAAATAGGGTTGGTTTCGGACCCCTCCTTCAAGGGCCACGAAATCCCCTCCTCTTCCTCCATATATACAGCCCTTAGGGCACCGTTTAGACTTTGGGATTTGTTTAGTTAAAAGTTAGCCATTGCAACTTCGTGTACTTCGTTTGTGTCCAACGACCAGACCAAGACCGCTTTCAGATCCCCACCTTTATCAATACTTCATCTATATTCGCAATATTCAGATTGCATTATCATATTCTTGCTTGTTCTTCGATTGCGTGCAGGAATAGACCTTCGTGGTCAGGCTGATCGTGCTTTCAGCATCGTCAGTAACCTCGGGAGATTGGTTTAGCGATTGCTAAGGCGCAACGTCGTGCACGTTTGTAGTTGGATCATCAAAGTCGACTCCACCAAATCGATAGCTATCATCTCATCGAAAGATCGGGACACCCTCGCCTCTATCAAGTGGTATCAGTTTTCAGGTTGCTCGGTGAGAATTTCCAGTTATCCCTAGATTAGATTTATTTTCTTACCTATTGTCCAAAGAAAAAGCCACAAAAAAATGTTAGATCTGTTCATCCTTTGTCCAAGCCAGTCTGAGCCTTCACAATTTTCTTTTCAGTGCTTGTATAGTTGAATTATCGGTTGCATCGTCGTGTCGAGTTGCTGGTCTTAGTGTCTAGTTCGTTTAGAGTTTCGAGTTCTGTTCACATTAGTCACGCCACCGCTGCATCATTATTTCTTCCGCTATCCACCATCCCATCCGTCAATTTCCACCACGTGCTACCCACCTTTCATTGTCATAATCATAGTTGAGGTCGTTCACATCTTTGCTTGATCCAATTTGCATCTTATCTAGTTTGTTTTGAAAAGAGGGAGAGAAAAAAAAAGAGAGAAAAAAAAGAGAGAAAAAAAAGGTAAAAAAAAGTCAGAGAAAAAAAGAGAGAAAGAGAAAGAAAAAGAAAAAAGTGTGAAAAAAAAAGAGAGAAGAAAAAAAAACAAAATTCGGATCTATCTAGACTCAATCTCGTAGCTGAATTCGGATTGGAATCTGTTTTGCACAGTGTTCAGTAAAACAGGCATATCTTTTTCATACGAAGTCTGTTTTGGCTCCGTGAGTACTCAAATTAAAGCTAGCGACGAGCCGCATCAAAATAGTTGCAGAAGCAAGTACAATATTTGACACCTCAAAATCGGCTTCCAAATAGGTCTTTTTGCCCTCCGAAGTTCGTGAACACAGCTTGTTCCAGTTTTTCAGGCCAGTTTTAGAATTTTTTGACTCCTCATATCAACTCGGAATTGAGTGATTCTTTTTGCATTTGAAAGCTTGAGTCAGTGCCATTCTTGAGAAAAATTATCATAAAATTGGCACAAACTTTTATAGAATAAAGTTGGAGAGAGAATTATTGGTATATGCTACTTGGTAGTTATTTCTCATCATTATCTTTACTGCCATTGTGATCTTCACTTATATTTTGCTGTCCAGAGCTACTTCATATCCTTTATTGATGCTAGTTGTGCTACGCCGTGACCTCATTAGTGTTCTAGGCTCGCGTCTCTAGTCCGGTCTAGCCTAGGACCAGCACAGTACCGTCGTTGAGAGTTTATTCAACATTGCATCTCTGAATTGATTATTGCTGACCCTTTTTGCTACCATATCATAAGCCTTCCCAGCTCCACATACATCTACATCGTGTGTTTGACACCACCAGGCAATCGCTCTGTCCAAGCTCTGAGAGTTTTGACTACAAAGGTTGCCGATCACCACCTGCTGCTGGGTAAGAACTGGTAAGAATTTGAGATTTGCTTGACGGATTTGTGACACCACACCACACCACCACCACTTTCTAGTAGTCTGTAGGATCATATTCTTGTGTGTTTCTATTGCTGCTAACCATGGCAGGATCACAAGCCGACGAGATTGACTGGGAGAACATGACGAACAAGGAGTTGCATGATAAATTTCAGCAAATGATGAGTGGCCAGGTGGGAGATGTGCTAAACAGATTTGAAGAGGCCATGGTGAAGATAGATGGCATGGAGAAGTCGTTTGAGACAAAGCTGGATAACAAGTTTAATGAATTGCTCACGCGTCTTCCCCAACCACCACCGGCTGCACCTGTCGCACCTCTGCAACGACAACAACAACGCCCCCTTCCAAATCAGTTCGGACGAGCGAAGCGTGTTCCTCTTGAGGATGGCCAAACTTCTGGTGCTGCTGTACCTACTGTTGATGCTTCTTTGGCTCCTGCTCCTGCTGCTGCTGGTGCCGAGGAGGAGGATGATTACGCGGGCGATTATGAGGATGAGGTTGATCAAAATCATAACTACGTGCAACCACCAGCACCAGGTCGTCCACATGAAAATAATCGCAATGGTAGGTCTGCACCACCACTTCAGGTACGAGATCATGACCATCTTCCTAAATTAAAATTGAATATTCCACTATTCGAGGGTAGATATGTTCCTGATATATATCTTACTTGGGAGTTAGAAACTGAACAACGTTTTACATGTTTACAATATCCCGAGGAACGACGTGTTGCTGCTGCTGTTTGTGCTTTCACTAGTTTTGTATGTGTATGTTGGTCTGAACATTGTAGATTATATCCTATTCCAGCTACGTGGGCTGCTTTGAAAACTGCTATGCGTACTCGTTGGGTTCCACCATATTATCAACGTGAATTACTTCAAAAATTGCAGCGCTTAAGACAAGGAAAAAATTCTGTAGAAGAATATTATCAGGAATTACAAACTGGCATGATTAGATGTGGTATTGTTGAGGAGAATGAAGCTATGCTTGCACGTTTCATGGGTGGATTAAATAGAGAGATTCAGACCATTCTAGAGTATAAGGAGTATAATAATATCACTCGTTTATTCCATCTTGCTTGTAAAGCTGAACGTGAAGTGCAGGATCGACAGGCATTGGCGCGAACTAATTTTTCTGCAGGTCGATCTTCATCATGGACACCACGTGCCTCCTCTACTCCCACACGTCCTACTGCGGCACCACTGACTTCAGCCGCCAATTCCAATCGAGATACAAGAAAACAGGCACCACCACCACCATCTGCCAAGAGTACACCTTCTGGGCCTGCCCAGAGCTCTTCTTCATCTATGGCATCAACAGGGCACACACATGATATTATTTGTCGTCGTTGTAAGGGAAGAGGTCATTATGCGAGAGAATGCCAATCTCCGCGTGTTATGATTGCTACTGAGGATGGTGGGTATGAGTCCGCTAGTGATTATGATGAGGAGACTTTGGCTCTTATTACAAGTGAAGAACACGGTGGAGATGATTTTGATCATGAGACGCAATACATGGCTCCTGAAGACGCTGACAGGTATGAATGTTTAGTTGCTCAACGTGTTTTGAGTGTGCAGGTCACACAAGCTGAGCAAAATCAAAGGCATAATTTGTTCCATACAAAGGGAGTTGTGAAGGAACGTTCTGTTCGCGTCATCATAGATGGAGGGAGCTGCAACAACTTGGCTAGCATGGAGATGGTGGAGAAGCTATCTCTCACCACAAGACCACATCCACATCCTTACTATATCCAATGGTTCAACAACAGCGGCAAGGTTAAGGTAACACGTACTGTTCGTGTGCATTTTAGTATCTCTACATATGCTGATTATGTTGATTGTGATGTGGTACCCATGCAAGCATGTTCATTATTACTTGGTAGACCATGGCAATTTGATAAAAATTCTGTACACCATGGTAGAAACAATCAGTATACTCTTGTTCATAAGGATAAACATATTACTTTGCTTCCTATGACTCCTGATTCTATTTTGAAAGATGATATTAATAGAGCTAGTAAAGCAAAACAGGAGAAAAATAAGAGTGAAAATCAGATTGTGGCAAAAGAATTTGAGCAAGAAATGAAGCCTAATAATAAACCATCTAGTGTTGCTTCTGAAATTAAATTGAAAAGTGCATGCTTACTTGCCACCAAATCTGATATTGATGATCTAGATTTCAGCAATTCTGTTTGCTATGCTTTTGTGTGCAAAGAGGCGTTATTTTCATTCGAGGACGTGCCTTCCTCTTTGCCTCCTGCGGTCACTAACATTTTGCAGGAGTTCGCTGACGTCTTTCCACAAGACGTGCCACCGGGATTACCACCTATTCGCGGGATTGAGCATCAGATTGACTTAATTCCCGGTGCTTCGTTGCCAAACCGTGCGCCATACCGTACCAATCCAGAGGAACGAAGGAGATTATGCGTCAAGTACAGGAGTTGCTCGACAAAGGTTATATACGCGAATCCCTTAGTCCTTGTGCTGTTCCTATTATTCTAGTGCCGAAAAAGGATGGTACATCGCGTATGTGTGTTGATTGTAGAGGCATTAATAATATTACTATTCGTTATCGTCATCCTATTCCTAGACTAGATGATATGCTTGATGAATTGAGTGGCTCTACAATATTCTCCAAAGTTGATTTGCGTAGTGGATACCATCAAATTCGTATGAAATTGGGGGATGAATGGAAAACAGCATTTAAAACAAAGTTTGGATTATATGAGTGGTTAGTCATGCCTTTTGGGTTAACTAATGCACCTAGTACTTTCATGAGATTAATGAACGAAGTTTTACGTGCTTTCATTGGACGATTTGTGGTAGTCTATTTTGATGATATACTGATTTATAGCTGATCTTTGGAGGAACATTTGGAACATTTACGTGCTGTTTTTATTGCTTTACGTGATGCACGTTTGTTTGGTAACCTTGGGAAGTGCACCTTTTGCACCGACCGAGTATCTTTTCTTGGCTATGTTGTTACTCCACAGGGAATTGAAGTTGATAAAGCCAAGATTGAAGCTATTGAGAGTTGGCCACAGCCCAAAACAGTCACTCAAGTGAGGAGTTTTCTTGGACTCGCTGGTTTCTATAGGCGTTTTGTGAGAGATTTCAGCACCATTGCTGCACCTCTCAATGAGCTTACAAAGAAGGATGTGCCTTTTGTTTGGGGTACCTCACAGGAAGAAGCCTTCACGGTATTGAAAGATAAGTTGACACATGCTCCTTTACTCCAACTTCCTGATTTTAATAAGACTTTTGAGCTTGAATGTGATGCTAGTGGAATTGGATTAGGAGGTGTTTTATTACAAGATGGCAAACCTGTTGCATACTTTTCTGAAAAATTGAGTGGGCCTAGTCTGAACTATTCTACTTATGATAAAGAATTATATGCTCTTGTTTGGACCTTAGAAACATGGCAACATTATTTATGGCCCAAAGAATTTGTTATACATTCTGATCATGAATCTTTGAAACACATTAGAAGTCAAGCAAAACTGAACCGTAGACATGCTAAATGGGTTGAATTTATTGAGACTTTCCCTTATGTCATTAAACACAAGAAGGGTAAAGAAAATGTTATTGCTGATGCATTGTCTCGTCGTTATACTATGCTTTCACAACTTGACTTTAAAATATTTGGTTTGGAGACCATCAAAGATCAATATGTGCATGATGCTGAATTTAAAGATGTATTGCAGAATTGTAAGGAAGGGAGAACATGGAACAAGTTCGTCGTTAACGATGGATTTGTGTTTCGTGCTAACAAGCTATGCATTCCAGCTAGCTCCGTTCGTCTTTTGTTGTTGCAGGAGGCGCATGGAGGAGGATTAATGGGACACTTTGGCGTGAAGAAGACAGAGGATATACTTGCTACACATTTCTTTTGGCCAAAGATGAGACGGGATGTTGAGCGTTTTGTTGCTCGCTGCACTACATGTCAAAAAGCTAAGTCACGACTCAATCCTCATGGTTTATATATGCCTTTGCCTGTACCTAGTGTTCCTTGGGAGGATATATCTATGGACTTTGTTTTAGGTTTACCTCGAACAAAGAAGGGGGGGGGATAGCATATTTGTTGTCGTGGATAGGTTCTCGAAAATGGCACACTTTATACCATGTCATAAAAGCGATGATGCTGTTAATGTTGCTGATTTGTTCTTTCGTGAAATTATACGCTTGCATGGTGTGCCAAATACTATTGTTTCAGATCGTGATACTAAATTTCTTAGCCACTTTTGGAGATGTTTATGGGCTAAGTTGGGGACTAAACTGCTTTTTAGTACTACATGTCACCCCCAAACTGATGGACAAACTGAAGTAGTCAATAGAACATTGTCTACTATGCTTAGGGCTGTTTTGAAGAATAACAAGAAAATGTGGGAAGAATGCTTGCCTCATATTGAATTTGCTTATAATCGTTCATTGCATTCTACTACTAAGATGTGTCCTTTTGAAATTGTGTATGGTTTCCTTCCTCGTGCACCAATTGATTTGTTGCCTCTTCCATCTTCGGAGAAGGTTAATTCTGATGCTAAACAACGTGCTGAATTGATCTTAAAAATGCATGAGTTAACTAAGGAGAACATTGAGCGTATGAATGCTAAATATAAACTTGCTGGAGATAAGGGTAGAAAACATGTTGTGTTTGCACCTGGAGATCTTGTTTGGTTACATTTGCGTAAGGATAGATTTCCTGATTTGCGCAAATCAAAGCTAATGCCACGTGCTGATGGTCCTTTTAAGGTGTTAGAGAAAATAAATGATAATGCATATAAACTTGAGCTGCCTGCAGATTTTGGGGTTAGTCCCACTTTTAACATTGCAGATCAGAAGCCTTATTTGGGTGAGGAAGATGAGCTTCCGTCGAGGACGACTTCATTTCAAGAAGGGGAGGATGATGAGGACATCAATACCATTGTTACACCCACAGCCCCTGCTTCTATACATACTGGACCAATTACTAGAGCTCGCGCACGCCAATTAAAATATCAGGTACTTTCGTTTCTTGGTAATGATTCTAAAGTTCATGAGAATATGATGCTGCCTAAATTGGATACATTTGTTTTGCTTACAAATGAAGGGCCTAGCTTGGACAAGAAAGAGGAACCTTGGAGCAAATTCAAGCATGGAGATGATGGCATGCACAAGGGGAACAAGAACGGAGTTACAAGTGATGATTTCAGGACTTTGAAGCCACCATAATGAGTGCAGGAAGCCTTGGACGAAATATACAAGATGTCACTTCATAAATTTCGTCCAGAGGCTATTATAGGTGCTGCGTCACCTTATTTTTGGGCCAGGCCCATGTAATTTCGAAATACTTGAGTATAGGCTGTTTTTAGAGTCCGTATGTGTGGGGAAACAAGAGATAGGGTTGGTTTCGGACCCCTCCTTCAAGGGCCACGAAATCCCCTCCTCTTCCTCCATATATACAGCCCTTAGGGCACCGTTTAGACTTTGGGATTTGTTTATTTAAAAGTTAGCCATTGCAACTTCGTGTACTTCGTTTGTATCCAACGACCAGACCAAGACCGCTTTCGGATCCCCACCTTTATCAATACTTCATCTATATTCGCAATATTCAGATTGCATTATCATATTCTTGCTTGTTCTTCGATTGCGTGCAGGAATAGACCTTCGTGGTCAGGCTGATCGTGCTTTCAGCATCGTCAGTAACCTCGGGAGATTGGTTTAGCGATTGCTAAGGCGCAACGTCGTGCACGTTTGTAGTCGGATCATCAAAGTCGACTCCACCAAATCGATAGCTATCATCTCATCGAAAGATCGGGACACCCTCGCCTCTATCACGCCGGAGCACGATCAACCTGACCACGAGGGTCTGTTTCCTGCGAGCAAACGAAGAACAAGCAATAAACTGAGATTGCAATCTGGATATTGCGAATATAAGAGAAAAGCTTTATTAATGAAGGTGGGGTTCTGTGACGCCTTTGTCTGGTCGTTGAACAAAAACGAAGTACGCGAAGTTGCAGCTATGGCGAACTTTTAATCTAAACAAAACCCAAAGTCTAAACGGTGTCCTAAGGGCTGTATATATGGAGGAAGAGGGGGGGGGGGGATTTCGTGGCCCTTGAAGGAGGGGTCCGAAACCAACCCTATCTCTTGTTTCCCCACACAAACGGACTCTAAAAACAGCCTATACCCAAGTATTTCAAAATTACATGGGCCTGGCCCAATAATAAGGTGACGCAGCACCTATAATATCCTCTGGACGAAATTTATCAAGTGGCATCTTGTATATTTCGTCCAAGGCTTCCTGCACTCATTATGGTGGCTTCAAAGTCCTGAAATCATCACTTGTAACTGCGTTCTTGTTCCCCTTGCGCATGCCATCATCTCCATGCTTGAACTTGCTCCAAGGTTCCTCTTTCTTGTCCAAGCTAGGCGCTTCATTTGTAAGCAAAACAAATGTATCCAATTTAGGCAGCATCATATTCTCATGAACATTAGAATCATTACCAAGAAACGAAAGTATCTGATAATTTAATTTGATGAGGACATCAATACCATTATTACACCCACAGCCCCTGCTGCTATACATACTGGACCAATTACTAGAGCTCGCGCACGCCAATTAAATTATCAGGTACTTTCGTTTCTTGGTAATGATTCTAATGTTCATGAGAATATGATGCTGCCTAAATTGGATACATTTGTTTTGCTTACGAATGAAGGGCCTAGCTTGGACAAGAAAGAGGAACATTGGAGCAAGTTCAAGCATGGAGATGATGGCATGCGCACGGGAAACAAGAACGGAGTTACAAGTGATGATCTCAGGACTTTGAAGCCACCATAATGAGTGCATGAAGCCTTGGATGAAATATACAAATATGCCACTTCATAAATTTCGTCCAGAGGCTATTATAGGTGCTGCGTCACCTTATTATTGGGCCAGGCCCATGTAATTTCGAAATACTTGAGTATAGGCTGTTTTTAG
This sequence comes from Thinopyrum elongatum, assembly GCA_011799875.1. Lineage (NCBI taxonomy): Eukaryota > Viridiplantae > Streptophyta > Magnoliopsida > Poales > Poaceae > Thinopyrum > Thinopyrum elongatum. The sequence continues at coordinate 65,801 of JAAAXO010000157.1, read as the reverse complement.
AGTCCGTATGTGTGGGGAAACAAGAGATAGGGTTGGTTTCGGACCCCTCCTTCAAGGGCCACGAAATTCCCCCCCTCTTCCTCCATATATACAGCCCTTAGGGAATCGTTTAGACTTTGGGTTTTGTTTAGATTAAAAGTTCGCCATAGCTGCAACTTCGCGTACTTCGTTTGTGTTCAACGACCAGACCAAGACGTCACAGAACCCCACCTTGATCAATAAAGCTTTCATCTTATATTCGCAATATCCAGATTGCAAATCTTAGTTTCTTGCTTGTTCTTCGTTTGCTTGCAGGTGATAGACCCTCGTGGTCAGGTTGATTGTGCTCCGGCGTGGTCAATAACCTCTCGGAGTTGGTTTAGCGATTGCTAAGGCGCGACGTCCTTGCACGTTCGTAGTCGGATCGTCAAAGTCTACTCCACCAAAAACGATAGCTATCATCTCATCGAAAGATCAGGACACCCTCGCCTCTATTAAATTTAATTGGCGTGCGCGAGCTCTAGTAATTGGTCCAGTATGTATAGCAGCAGGGGTTGTGGGTGTAACAATGGTATTGATGTCCTCATCAGGAACAAATTATGCCTCCGATTTTGCTCAGCTTGTGTGACCTGCACACTCAAAACACGTTGAGCAACTAAACATTCATACCTGTCAGCGTCTTCAGGAGCCATGTATTGCGTCTCATGATCAGAATCATCTCCATCGTGTTCTTCACTTGTAATAAGAGCCAAAGTCTCCTCATCATAGTCACTAGTGGACTCATACCCACCATCCTCAGTAGCAATTATAATACGCGGAGATTGTCATTCTCTCGCATAATGACCTCTTCCCTTACAACGACGACAAATAATATCATGTGTGTGCCCTGTTGATGCCATAGATGAAGAAGAGCTCTGGGCAGGCCCAGCAGGTGTACTCCTGGCAGATGGTGGTGGTGGTGCCTGTTTTCTTGTATCTCGGTTGGAATTTGCGGCTGAAGTCAGTGGTGCTGCAGTAGGACGTGTGGGAGTAGAGGAGGCACGCGGTGTCCATGATGAAGATCGACCTGCAGAAAAATTAGTTCGCGCCAATGCCTGTCGATCCTGCACTTCACGTTCAGCTTTGCAAGCAAGATGGAATAAACGAGTGATATTATTATACTCCTTATACTCTAGAATGGTCTGAATCTCTTTATTTAATCCACCCATAAAATGTGCAAGCATAGCTTCATTATCCTCAACAATACCGCATCTAATCATGCCAGATTGTAATTCCTGATAATATTCTTCTACAGAATTTTTTCCTTGTCTTAAACGCTACAATTTTTGAAGTAATTCGCGTTGATAATATGGTGAAACTCAATGAGTACGCATAGCAGTTTTCAAAGCAGCCCAAGTAGCGGGAATAGGATATAATCTACAATGTTCAGACCACCAAACACATGCAAAACTAGTGAAAGCACAAACAGCAGCAGGAACACGTCTCTCCTCAGGATATTGTAAACATGTAAAACGTTGTTCAGTTTCTAACTCCCAAGTAAGATATATATCAGGAACATATCTACCCTCAAATGGTGGAATATTCAATTTTAGTTTAGGAAGATGGTCATGATCTCGTACCTCAGGTGGTGGTGCAGCCCTACCGTTGCGATGATATGCATGAGGATGACCTGGTGGTGGTGGTGCTGGTAGGTGCACGTAGTTCTGATTTTGATCAACCTCATCCTCGTAATGGTCCTCCACCCCTGCAGTAGCAGCAGGAGCAACAGAAGTATCAACAGTAGGTACAGCGGCACCAGAAGTTTGACCAGACTCAAGGGGAACGCGCAGTGCTCGTCCCACTTGATTAGGAAGGCGATGTTGTTGTTGTTGTTGCTGTAGAGGTGCAACAGGTGCAGCAGGCGGTGGTTGTGGAAGACGCACGAGCAATTCATTAAACTTGTTATCGAGCTTTGTTTCGAATGCCTTCTCAATGCTATCTATCTTCTCCATGGCCTCTTCAAATCTGTTTAGCACATCTTCCACCTGTCCACTCATCATTTGCTGAAACTTATCATGTAACTCTTTGTTCATCATGTTCTCCCAGTCAGTCTCGTCGGCTTGTGATCCTGCCATGGTTAGCAGCAATAGAAACACACAAGAATATGATCCTACAGACTACTAGGAAGTGGTGGTGGTGGTGGTGGTGTCTCACAAATCTGTCAAGCGAATCTCAAAGTCTTACCAGTTCTTACCAAGCAGCAGGTGGTGATCGGCAACCGTTGTAATCAAAACTCTCAAAAGCTTGGATAGAGTGATTACCAGGTGGTGTCAAACGCACGATGTAGATGTATGTGGAGCTGGGAAGGCTTAATATATGGTAGCAAAAAGGGTCAGCAATAATCAATTCAGAGATGCAAAGTTTAATAAACGCTCAACGACGGTACTGTGCTGGTCCTAGGCTAGACTGTGCTAGAGACGCGAGCCTAGAACACTAACAAAATCATGGCGCTCCACGGAAACAAGGGAAAAGTACACTCCGAAGAAAAAAAAATTCGCTCTCTTTTTTTTTGCGCTCTTTTTTTGTTTTTTTTTTGCGCTCCTCTTTTTTTTTTCCGAAAATCACTATAATGGCGAGTGTCTCAAAACTCTTCCCCAGTCAAAATAACAGGATAGGCACGAAAAAAAATTGACTTTTTTTTTCGGAAATCATGGCAGCGACGACCAAAAAGTGCGATAAAAAATCACTATGATGGCGAGTGTCTCAAAACGCTCCCTGGGACCTAAAAATAGGATAGGGAAAAAATATTTTTGACTGCCGAAATTTTGGCCTAAAAACTGCCCGGGGGTCTCCAGACTTTTTTTTTCCAAAACCTACTCAGGCAAGGAAACACAAATCGAAAACTAGATGGATCTCGAAAACAAACCTAATATGAAAAGAACTCGGATTGGTGGTGGTATATGGTAGCGGTGGTGGTATATGGATACGGATCGGTGGTGGTATATGGATACGGATCGGTGGTGGTATATGGATACAGATCGGTGATGGTATATGGATTCAAAGCGGTGGCGGATAAGCGGTGGTGGTAGATGGCAGGGGCGATGATGATGGTGCGGCGGCGGCGTGACAACTTATGACCAGAACTCGAAACTCTAAAAGACAAGACGCTAAGACCAGCAGCTTGACACGACGATGCAATCGCAAATTCAACAAAGCAAATACAGAAAAGATTATGCAATGGCTCAGATTGGTTTGGATATGATGAACTACCCTAATTTTTTTTTGGCTTTTTCCAGGACTGTAGGTATGAAGAACAGACTCGATCTAAACTACGAAAAACTGTAAAATCTCACCGAGCAACCTGGAAATCTGATACCACTTGATAGAGGCAAAGGTGTCCCGTCTTTCGATGAGATGGTGGCTATCGTTTTTTGGTGGAGTAGACTTTGAGGATCCGACTACGAACGTGCGAGGATGTCGCGCCTTAGCAATCGCTAAACCAACTCCGAGAGGTTATTGACCACGCCGGAGCACGATCAACTTGACCACGAGGGTCTATTTCCTGCAAGCAAACGAAGAACAAGCAAGAAACTAAGATTTGCAATCTGGATATTGCGAATATAAGATGAAAGCTTTATTGATCAAGGTGGGGTTCTGTGACGTCTTGGTCTGGTCGTTGAACACAAACGAAGTACGCAAAGTTGCAGCTATGGCGAACTTTTAATCTAAACAAAACCCAAAGTCTAAACGACGCCCTAAGGGCTGTATATATGGAGGAGTTAGGGTTGGTTTCGGACCCCTCCTACAAGGGGCCACGAAATTCACCCCTACTTGCGATTACGCACATTTTGGCAACCGAATATGTAGAGCTCGTTGACAGTCTTTGGCAACCGAATATGCATCTTCTCCCTCATCTTGCGATTACGCACATTTGTGTGGAATGCACCAATCACAACTGCAGGGTGGATATCCGATATACTGCGGTGCACACGACTGAACCTTTGAATGTATCTGCGCAAATCCTCTCCTTCCTTTTGTGGGATCGCTTGCAAGTCGCTGGGCACCCCTAGACCTTTCTGTCCCGCGGTGAATGCACCAACAAACTCATTGCAAAGATCGGACCACGAAGAAATTGAGTTTTCTGGCAGGTTCATCAACCAGGACCTCACATTGGGCTTGAGCACTAATGGGAAGTAATTGGCTAGCCCCTTTTCATCTCTTCCTCCGGCATCCTGTACAACAATGGTGTAGACGCCTAAGAACTCTGCCGGGTTTTGACTGATGTCGTACTTTCTGGTACCTCGGGCTTGAATGCGCAGATGGATGGCCAACGGACTTGCCGCAGCTCACGTGTGAAAGCGGGGCACCCAACCTCATAGGGTAGGTACCCGCCAAAAACAGACGCTGGCTCATCAACGACTGGACCGTTGCGCTCGTCTGATTGACGGTGTGCCTTCCGGCGCCGCTGGATAGTGGTGTGAGCGTCCTCCTCTCGCCTTTCTAGCAATACTTGCCTCTGATCCTGCCGTGTCTGCGGATCTGAGGAAGCCATGGATGCATCGTCGGGCTGCGCGTCTTGGTGGTTTTGCTGCCAGGGTCGGTGTTGCCGCTGAGATTGTTGTCGAAGAGGGGATTGCACAGTGGGTGCACCACCTGCCCCACGGCCCTCAGCTTGAGCCGCAGGCACAGTTGGAGGGTGCCGCGAGGGCTCCGCCAACTGGGACATGTTCACATCGGCAAATTCGATCAAACTCCGAATGGTATCCCTCCACTCGTCCATCTTGTCAGCCACTGGAGGAAAATCCAGCAGCATATGCGCCCGCGCCATTGCCTTCATCGCCGTTTGGGGCATGTTAGAGCGCAACGAATGCGACGTCGCTCGACTCCTGGCGGAGCCAGCAGGAGCAGCACTGCCGTCTCGTTGCTGAATCATGAGGGCGGCAGTGGGTTGGCGTAGTGGGAGTGGCGCATGGGGATCTTGAGCTTGATCAACCGGCAACTTGCCATGCGGACGCTGTTGTGGAGGCACAACAGCACCGCTCGACATCACGTCATAGGAGCTAACCAGCTCCGGCATTCCTATCGCTCGCTCCCGCCATGGCGGGCACGGCGACGGCACCTCCTATGCTAGCCGCGCCCCCTCTGGCTTCCGCACCACCCACCGGAGTGGCGCCGCCTGTGCTGTCCGCAGGCGAATGTGGTGGTAGCCTGGACGAGGATGGTTTCGTCGCCACGGAGCCCATCTTCTTGGGCGCCATGGATGATGAAGACGACGCAAAACTTCACCTAGTAGATGCGCTGCTCGCTGCTTTGATTTACGCCAATGCAGAGCCCCCTGCCTGGCGTGCCAAAGATGTCGGCATGGAGCCGGCGATCTATGGGGCCGTGCAGCCCTTTTGCTGGTTTGGCAAGGGGTGACGATCGACGCAAGGAGCAAATACAACGAGGAGCACCTGATTTTACCCATGTTCGGGCCGCCCGGGGGCGTAAAACCCTACTCCTGCCTTTTTGGTGTATTGGGTGGTGTTGAGCACAAATACACGGAGCACTCTCCTCGGCAAGTGATGAGGAGAGAGCAGCTACATGAATACCTATGCGTGAGGGTTGCAAAGATTCAAACCCCTACTCCTCTTGCCCTGGCCCTCCTTTTATAGCTCAAGGGGTCACCACAGTGGCAAAAAGGTCATTACAGGGGTGATTAGACTGATAAAGAGCTATCATACCTAACTCTGCCAGTTAAGACAAAACGCATTAAATGCGCTGCTAGGTGTCATGTGCAGGTTGAATCCCGGCAAGGCTGCCACGCCGCTTATCCAGCGACCTCCTATTACCGTGACATGCCATCAGGACGGGTGTCAATAAAGGGGATTTGCCCCCCAGCAAGCTGGCACGCGCGGGTTACGTCCACTTAAACACTTGCGGGCTCGACACCTTACTAACCTCCGACTAGCTGGTCAGAGAGGCAAAGCGCTGGTGTTTGGCGGAAACTTGTGCTTCGAGGAGCTTGCCAGGCCTTGACTTGCCGGCTCGTTCCTGCCGGAGTTGGTTTCTTCCATTGTGATATTTGTAGCTTGTTCCAATGCTTGGTCTTCTTAATACTCTCCTTGATCTCACGAAGAGCGGCTTCTCTAGTTTAGTTGTATATGAGACTTGGCACTTGATGTAAGAGTCGCACCCCGCCTGTGCATAAGTCAGGGCGGCAAACACTCATGTTTGTTGCACCGACGTGAAGAAAGCTATGCGACGAGAGTTTTGGCCATCCACCTACACGGAACATCTTCAGTGCCAATTGGACAACACCATTGTGACACCCCGAGACCGATGCTCTAGTTACCTTCCATTTTTTTTGTTGCTGTGTGTTTCATTTATTTGTTGCATTCATCATCACATCATTCCCATTGCATCGACACTCATTGTCATCATTCTTTTCAAAACATGCATCCGTTCGTAGTTGCCAGTTCTCCCCATTGACTGTTCCGAAACCAACCACACTCGCACGCGCCCGCGGCACCTCCCAAATATTATTTTGTAAGTGGGATAAAAATGTTCTCGAAATGGGGTCAAAGTTGGTGTGCGGTCTTGTTATTTTGTAGCTAGACCGGCTGCCAAATTTTGTCGCATTCGGAGGTCGTTTGATAGCCCAACCGTTAATTATAGTGGCACTATAGCCGGATAAAGCGTAGGACATTTTGGTATTCCGAAACATGTGGCGGGCTGCTAACTTCCCTGTCTTCTCAGCCCATTGCTATCTACACAGCCCACTAAACTAGCCCACTATCCCCTCTCGCCAGAGTCGTCCGGTCGAGATCGAACAGCTTGAAACATCCCCAAAACCCTAAACCCTACCCCTACCTATTTAAACCCCCTGGCCCTCTCCTCGAAATCCGACGTAGGCCACCCCACCACCGCCACTTGGCTTACCCCTAGGCAGCCGCGCCGCCACCAGCCACCGCTCCCACCTCTCATGCGTTGCCACGTCGCCCAACACTGCCCCGGGCCCACCAAGCCCATCTGAGGCCCTCTCGGGCCCAGATCTGGCCGCAACACCGAGCCCGAGCGCCCAAGCCACCCAAGTGCGCCTACCTATCCACGCTGCCCTCGCTCCATCGTACCGCCTACGCCCGAGCCTCCCCGACCGCGCCACCTTCGCGCCATCGGACTAGGTCGGCACCGTCGCCCGCGCCTCCTGCTCGCATGTCCCACCCCCACCTGCCAGAGGCACCCTGCCTCGCCACCTGAGCTGCCTCGCCAGCTTCACCGAAGCTCCGTCGCCGGACCTCCATGGCCTCGCCCCGGCCAGATCTCGCAGCATCGGCATCGGCAGCCGCCGGATCCGGCCTCCCCAGCATCTGGCGCCACCTGATCTGCGTGTCCCCGATGGCCTGTCAGCCTCTACCGCGTCATAGCCTTGCCGGAGTCCCGCACCGCCGCAAGTCCTGGTGCCACCCCGAAAACCGAAGGGAACAGGTCGGTTCAGGCGAACCGGCCTGGTCCACCTCGAGCCACCCGACCGCCCGGACCGCGCGAACCACTGAAATGGGTCGGTCTGCTGAACCGCCTGCCCGACCTCCTCTTCACCGATAGGGCTAGGCCAATGGTGAGCCCCAGCTATCTCTCGCCCCCTGTGTAGTATAGCTATCCATCACCCACTATTTATCTGACTGTGAATTTTCACTAAGTCTTTTTGTGTCAGAATTTGATCATATATGCATATTGAGAGGGATGTCACTTTGTGCATGTTTGTCTGATCGAGATGATTTTTATATGTAATTTGATATACTCTTCGTTCTCTACATGATCGTGTCATTTACATTAATTTTAGGGTTCATCTACTTGTTGTAATCTTTGTTGCAGAAGTGCATCCTGATGTTAGCTGCAGAAAACTGTTAAAACTTGTCAACTTTGCTTGGTGATTGCATCAAACCGTAAGTCATATGCATATGGTTCCTGATGAGTTTTTCTCTATGTGATGTGTACATTGATGCCAGGCCCTTGGTTGCCATGTAAACTTGATGTGGCATGTCTCTTTGTTACTTTCAAGAAGCCATCATGTTTAAAACTGTCAACCTGTTAACAGCATGTTGCATTTCGTAAAAATCATATTAATTAATCCATGCATCATAGGAATTTGTGCCAATGGAGTAAGTTGGAGATTGCCATGTCTAAGGTATGCTGATGTCATTTTGATAAATAGGAAAATTGATCTGCTTGCTGTTATGTGCATCCCAAATCAGCATCATGATGTTACTATTTCCATTCCCAGATTTTCACCAAGTCTGAGAATCAACCTAGTTCACGGTTGCATACTGTTTTGATGATTACCATGAACCTGTTGCTCCTATGATTATGCCATGTTGTATGAATTGAACTCCATGATATGAACTAGCATGATATGCCTTTTGTTCCATGATCTTGTACTGTAGCATATCTGTATCATGTCTCCAATATGCCATCATGTTAACTCTGCTCATGCATATGCCCTGTTTTCATAAGTCATGATCTGTAACAGAACATTGCATTTTGCATGGATCATATTAAATTAATCGTGATGCTTACGAACATGAACATTAAAGATGAACTGGAGTATGTTAACTCTAGTTTAAGTGCATATCAAGTTTGTGCCCATCTTGTTCCTGTAGCATCAAGTTTTGTTGCCCCCCAAGTAGGCATCATACTGTTTTGGGCAGATTATCATTATAACTTGTGTTTATTGTAATTGTCTTGAAATGCATGAAGTTCCTGATAGAGGCAGAGGTGTCCCGTCTTTCGATGAGATGGTGGCTATCATTTTTGGTGGAGTAGACTTTGACGATCCGACTACGAACGTGCGAGGACGTCGCGCCTTAGCAATCGCTAAACCAACTCCGAGAGGTTATTAACCACGCCGGAGCACGATCAACCTGACCACGAGGGTCTATTTCCTGCAAGCAAACGAAGAACAAGCAAGAAACTAAGATTTGCAATCTGGATATTGCGAATATAAGATGAAAGCTTTATTGATCAAGGTGGGGTTCTGTGACGTCTTGGTCTGGTCGTTGAACACAAACGAAGTACGCGAAGTTGCGGCTATGGCGAACTTTTAATCTAAACAAAACCCAAAGTCTAAACGGAGCCCTAAGGGCTGTATATATGGAGGAAGAGGGGGGGGGGATTTCCTGGCCCTTGAAGGAGGGGTCCGAAACCAACCCTATCTCTTATTTCCCCACACATACGGACTCTAAAAACAGCCTATTGATGAGGACATCAATACCATTGTTACACCCACAGCCCCTGCTTCTATACATACTGGACCAATTACTAGAGCTCGCGCACGCCAATTAAAATATCAGGTACTTTCGTTTCTTGGTAATGATTCTAAAGTTCATAAGAATATGATGCTGCCTAAATTGGATACATTTGTTTTGCTTACAAATGAAGGGCCTAGCTTGGACAAGAAAGAGGAACCTTGGAGCAAGTTCAAGCATGGAGATGATGGCATGCACAAGGGGAACAAGAACGGAGTTACAAGTGATGATTTCAGGACTTTGAAGCCACCATAATGAGTGCAGGAAGCCTTGGACGAAATATACAAGATGTCACTTCATAAATTTCGTCCAGAGGCTATTATAGGTGCTGCGTCACCTTATTATTGGGCTAGGCCCATGTAATTTCGAAATACTTGAGTATAGGCTGTTTTTAGAGTCCGTATGTGTGGGGAAACAAGAGATAGGGTTGGTTTCGGACCCCTCCTTCAAGGGCCACGAAATCCCCTCCTCTTCCTCCATATTGATGAGGACATCAATACCATTGTTACACCCACAACCCCTGCTTCTATACATACTGGACCAATTACTAGAGCTCGCGCACGCCAATTAAAATATCAGGTACTTTCGTTTCTTGGTAATGATTCTAAAGTTCATGAGAATATGATGCTGCCTAAATTGGATACATTTGTTTTGCTTACAAATGAAGGGCCTAGCTTGGACAAGAAAGAGGAACCTTGGAGCAAGTTCAAGCATGGAGATGATGGCATGCACAAGGGGAACAAGAACGGAGTTACAAGTGATGATTTCAGAACTTTGAAGCCACCATAATGAGTGCAGGAAGCCTTGGACGAAATATACAAGATGTCACTTCATAAATTTCGTCCAGAGGCTATTATAGGTGCTGCGTCACCTTATTATTGGGCCAGGCCCATGTAATTTCGAAATATTTGAGTATAGGCTGTTTTTAGAGTCCGTATATGTGGGGAAACAAGAGATAGGGTTGGTTTCGGACCCCTCCTTCAAGGGCCACGAAATCCCCTCCTCTTCCTCCATATATACAGCCCTTAGGGCACCGTTTAGACTTTGGGTTTTGTTTAGATTAAAAGTTCGCCATAGCTGCAACTTCGCGTACTTCGTTTGTGTTCAACGACCAGACCAAGACGTCACAGAACCCTACCTTGATCAATAAAGCTTTCATCTTATATTCGCAATATCCAGATTGCAAATCTTAGTTTCTTACTTGTTCTTCGTTTGCTTGCAGGAGATAGACCCTCGTGGTCAGGTTGATTGTGCTCCGGCGTGGTCAATAACCTCTCGGAGTTGGTTTAGCGATTGCTAAGGCGCGACGTCCTCGCACGTTCGTAGTCGGATCGTCAAAGTCTACTCCACCAAAAATGATAGCTATCATCTCATCGAAAGATCGGGACACCCTCGCCTCTATCAGATATATACAGCCCTTAGGGCACCGTTTAGACTTTGGGTTTTGTTTAGATTAAAAGTTCGCCATAGCTGCAACTTCGCGTACTTCGTTTGTGTTCAACGACCAGACCAAGACGTCACAGAACCCCACCTTGATCAATAAAGCTTTCATCTTATATTCGCAATATCCAGATTGCAAATCTTAGTTTCTTGCTTGTTCTTCGTTTGCTTGCAGGAGATAGACCCTCGTGGTCAGGTTGATTGTGCTCCGGCATGGTCAATAACCTCTCGGAGTTGGTTTAGCGATTGCTAAGGCGCGACGTCCTCGCACGTTCGTAGTCGGATCGTCAAAGTCTACTCCACCAAAAACGATAGCTATCATCTCATCGAAAGATCGGGACACCCTCGCCTCTATCAAGTGGTATCAGATTCCCAGGTTGCTCGGTGAGATTTACAGTTTTTCGTAGTTTAGATCGAGTCTGTTCTTCATACCTACAGTCGAGGAAAAAGCCAAAAAAAAATTAGGGTTAGTTCATCATATCCGAACCAATCTGAGCCTTTGCATAATCTTTTTAGGGTTTTTGCTTTGTTGAATTTGCGGTTGCATCGTCGTGTCAAGTTGCTGGTCTTAGCGTCTAGTTCTTTAGAGTTTCGAGTTCTGTTCACAAGTTGTCACGCCGCCGCCGCACCATCATCATCGCCCCTACCATCTACCACCACAGCTTATCTGCTATTTCTCTGAGTCCATATACCACCACCGATCCGAGTCCATATACCACCACCGATCCGAGTCCATATACCACCACCAATCCGAGCCCACATATACTACCGTCATATACCATCACCAGTCCGAGTTCCACCAGATTCATCTCTGCCACCAGTCCTAGTCCGAGTCCAGTATTTATTCCTTTATTTTAGAGTTCCGGATCACGCGATACTACGAGTCGTGAACAAGTCGGATTCCCCAATTTTCGTGCTACCCGCAGAAGAAAAATAGTTCCAGTTTCAAAAAAAAAAAGGTCGTTGAACACAAACGAAGTACGCGAAGCTGCAGCTATGGCGAACTTTTAATCTAAACAAAACCCCACCTTGATCAATAAAGCTTTCATCTTATATTCGCAATATCCAGATTGCAAATCTTAGTTTCTTGCTTGTTCTTCGTTTGCTTGCAGGAGATAGACCCTCGTGGTCAGGTTGATTGTGCTCCGGCGTGGTCAATAACCTCTCGGAGTTGGTTTAGCGATTGCTAAGGCGCGACGTCCTCGCACGTTCGTAGTCGGATCGTCAAAGTCTACTCCACCAAAAACGATAGCTATCATCTCATCGAAAGATCGGGACACCCTCGCCTCTATCAAGTGGTATCAGAGTCCCAGGTTGCTCGGTGAGATTTACAGTTTTTCGTAGTTTAGATCGAGTCTGTTCTTCATACCTACAGTCCAGGAAAAAGCCAAAAAAAAAATTTAGGGTTAGTTCATCATATCCGAACCAATCTGAGCCTTTGCATAATCTTTTTAGGGTTTTTGCTTTGTTGAATTTGCGGTTGCATCGTCGTGTCAAGTTGCTGGTCTTAGCGTCTAGTTCTTTAGAGTTTCGAGTTCTGTTCACAAGTTGTCACGCCGCCGCCGCACCATCATCATCGCCCCTACCATATACCACCACAGATTATCTGCTATTTCTCTGAGTCCATATACCACCACCGATCCGAGTCCATATACCACCACCGATCCGATTCCATATACCACCACCAATCCGAGCCCACATATACTACCGTCATATACCATCACCAGTCCGAGTTCCACCATATTCATCTCTGCCACCAGTCCTAGTCCGAGTCCAGTATTTATTCCTTTATTTTAGAGTTCCAGATCACGCGATACTACGAGTCGTGAACAAGTCGGATTCCCCAATTTTCGTGCTACCCGCAGAAGAAAAATAGTTCCAGTTTCAAAAAAAAAAACTAAGTCTGGAAAATTCTGGCTAGGCAGTTTTTAGACCATTTGTAGACTTTTTCGAAAAAAAATTGTTGCGGAGCAAAAAAAAAAAAGAGGAAAAAAGAGTGCAAAAAAAAATATTCAGAGTGTGCTCCTCCCTTGTTTACGTGCAGCGCCGTGATTTTTGTTAGTGTTCTAGGCTCGCGTCTCTAGCACGGTCTAGCCTAGGACCAGCACAGTACCGTTGTTGAGAGTTTATTCAACATTGCATCTCTGAATTGATTATTGCTGACCCTTTTTGCTACCATATCATAAGCCTTCCCAGCTCCACATACATCTACATCGTGCGTTTGACACCACCTGGCAATCGCTCTGTCCAAGCTCTGAGAGTTTTGACTACAAAGGTTGCCGATCACCACCTGCTGCTGGGTAAGAACTGGTAAGAATTTGAGATTTGCTTGACGGATTTGTGACACCACACCACACCACACCACCCCCACTTTCTAGTAGTCTATAGGATCATATTCTTGTGTGTTTCTATTGCTGCTAACCATGGCAGGATCACAAGCCGACGAGATTGACTGGGAGAACATGACGAACAAGGAGTTGCATGATAAATTTCAGCAAATGATGAGTGGCCAGGTGGGAGATGTGCTAAACAGATTTGAAGAGGCCATGGAGAAGATAGATGGCATGGAGAAGTCGTTCGAGACAAAGCTGGATAACAAGTTTAATGAATTGCTCACGCGTCTTCCCCAACCACCACCGGCTGCACCTGTCGCACCTCTGCAACGACAACAACAACGCCCCCTTCCAAATCAGTTCGGACGAGCGAAGCGTGTTCCTCTTGAGGATGGCCAAACTTCTGGTGCTGCTGTACCTACTGTTGATGCTTCTTTGGCTCCTGCTCCTGCTGCTGCTGGTGCCGAGGAGGAGGATGATTACGCGGGCGATTATGAGGATGAGGTTGATCAAAATCATAACTACGTGCAACCACCAGCACCAGGTCGTCCACATGCAAATAATCGCAATGGTAGGTCTGCACCACCACTTCAGGTACGAGATCATGACCATCTTCCTAAATTAAAATTGAATATTCCACTATTCGAGGGTAGATATGTTCCTGACATATATCTTACTTGGGAGTTAGAAACTGAACAACGTTTTACATGTTTACAATATCCCGAGGAACGACGTGTTGCTGCTGCTGTTTGTGCTTTCACTAGTTTTGCATGTGTATGGTGGTCTGAACATTGTAGATTATATCCTATTCCAGCTACGTGGGCTGCTTTGAAAACTGCTATGCGTACTCGTTGGGTTCCACCATATTATCAACGTGAATTACTTCAAAAATTGCAGCGCTTAAGACAAGGAAAAAATTCTGTAGAAGAATATTATCAGGAATTACAAACTGGCATGATTAGATGTGGTATTGTTGAGGAGAATGAAGCTATGCTTGCACGTTTCATGGGTGGATTAAATAGAGAGATTCAGACCATTCTAGAGTATAAGGAGTATAATAATATCACTCGTTTATTCCATCTTGCTTGTAAAGCTGAACGTGAAGTGCAGGATCGACAGGCATTGGCGCGAACTAATTTTTCTGCAGGTCGATCTTCATCATGGACACCGCTTGCCTCCTCTACTCCCACACGTCCTACTGCGGCACCACTGACTTCAGCCGCCAATTCCAACCGAGATACAAGAAAACAGGCACCACCACCACCATCTGCCAAGAGTACACCTTCTGGGCCTGCCCAGAGCTCTTCTTCATCTATGGCATCAACAGGGCACACACATGATATTATTTGTCGTCGTTGTAAGGGAAGAGGTCATTATGCGAGAGAATGCCAATCTCCGCGTGTTATGATTGCTACTGAGGATGGTGGGTATGAGTCCGCTAGTGACTATGATAAGGAGACTTTGGCTCTTATTACAAGTGAAGAACACGGTGGAGATGATTCTGATCATGAGACGCAATACATGGCTCCTGAAGACGCTGACAGGTATGAATGTTTAGTTGCTCAACGTGTTTTGAGTGTGCAGGTCACACAAGCTGAGCAAAATCAGAGGCATAATTTGTTCCATACAAAGGGAGTTGTGAAGGAACGTTCTGTTCGCGTCATCATAGATGGAGGGAGCTGCAACAACTTGGCTAGCATGGAGATGGTGGAGAAGCTATCTCTCACCACAAGACCACATCCACATCCTTACTATATCCAATGGTTCAACAACAGCGGCAAGGTTAAGGTAACACGTACTGTTCGTGTGCATTTTAGTATCTCTACATATGCTGATTATGTTGATTGTGATGTGGTACCCATGCAAGCATGTTCATTATTACTTGGCAGACCATGGCAATTTGATAAAAATTCTATACACCATGGTAGAAACAATCAGTATACTCTTGTTCATAAGGATAAACATATTACTTTGCTTCCTATGACTCCTGATTCTATTTTGAAAGATGATATTAATAGAGCTAGTAAAGCAAAACAGGAGAAAAATAAGAGTGAAAATCAGATTGTGGCAAAAGAATTTGAGCAACAAATGAAGCCTAATAATAAACCATCTAGTGTTGCTTCTGAAATTAAATTGAAAAGTGCATGCTTACTTGCCACCAAATCTGATATTGATGATCTAGATTTCAGCAATTCTGTTTGCTATGCTTTTGTGTGCAAAGAGGCGTTATTTTCATTCGAGGACTTGCCTTCCTCTTTGCCTCCTGCGGTCACTAACATTTTGCAGGAGTTCGCTGACGTCTTTCCACAAGACGTGCCACCGGGATTACCACCTATTCGCGGGATTGAGCATCAGATTGACTTAATTCCCGGTGCTTCGTTGCCAAACCGTGCGCCATACCGTACCAATCCAGAGGAGACGAAGGAGATTATGCGTCAAGTACAGGAGTTGCTCGACAAAGGTTATATACGCGAATCCCTTAGTCCTTGTGCTGTTCCTATTATTCTAGTGCCGAAAAAGGATGGTACATCGCGTATGTGTGTTGATTGTAGAGGCATTAATAATATTACTATTCTTTATCGTCATCCTATTCCTAGACTAGATGATATGCTTGATGAATTGAGTGGCTCTACAATATTCTCCAAAGTTGATTTGCGTAGTGGATACCATCAAATTCGTATGAAATTGGGGGATGAATGGAAAACAGCATTTAAAACAAAGTTTGGATTATATGAGTGGTTAGTCATGCCTTTTGGGTTAACTAATGCACCTAGTACTTTCATGAGATTAATGAACGAAGTTTTACGTGCTTTCATTGGACGATTTGTGGTAGTCTATTTTGATGATATACTGATTTATAGCAGATCTTTGGAGGAACATTTGGAACATTTACGTGCTGTTTTTATTGCTTTACGTGATGCACGTTTGTTTGGTAACCTTGGGAAGTGCACCTTTTGCACCGACCGAGTATCTTTTCTTGGCTATGTTGTTACTCCACAGGGAATTGAAGTTGATAAAGCCAAGATTGAAGCTATTGAGAGTTGGCCACAGCCCAAAACGGTCACTCAAGTGAGGAGTTTTCTTGCACTCGCTGGTTTCTATAGGCGTTTTGTGAGAGATTTCAGCACCATTGCTGCACCTCTCAATGAGCTTACAAAGAAGGATGTGCCTTTTGTTTGGGGTACCTCACAGGAAGAAGCCTTCACGGTATTGAAAGATAAGTTGACACATGCTCCTTTACTCCAACTTCCTGATTTTAATAAGACTTTTGAGCTTGAATGTGATGCTAGTGGAATTGGATTAGGAGGTGTTTTATTACAAGATGGCAAACCTGTTGCATACTTTTCTGAAAAATTGAGTGGGCCTAGTCTGAACTATTCTACTTATGATAAAGAATTATATGCTCTTGTTCGGACCTTAGAAACATGGCAACATTATTTATGGCCCAAAGAATTTGTTATACATTCTGATCATGAATCTTTGAAACACATTAAAAGTCAAGCAAAACTGAACCGTAGACATGCTAAATGGGTTGGATTTATTGAGACTTTCCCTTATGTCATTAAACACAAGAAGGGTAAAGAAAATGTTATTGCTGATGCATTGTCTCGTCGTTATACTATGCTTTCACAACTTGACTTTAAAATATTTGGTTTGGAGACCATCAAAGATCAATATGTGCATGATGCTGAATTTAAAGATGTATTGCAGAATTGTAAGGAAGGGAGAACATGGAACAAGTTCGTCGTTAACGATGGATTTGTGTTTCGTGCTAACAAGCTATGCATTCCAGCTTGCTCCGTTCGTCTTTTGTTGTTGCAGGAGGCGCATGGAGGAGGATTAATGGGACACTTTGGCGTGAAGAAGACAGAGGATATACTTGCTACACATTTCTTTTGGCCAAAGATGAGACGGGATGTTGAGCGTTTTGTTGCTCGCTGCACTACATGTCAAAAAGCTAAGTCACGACTCAATCCTCATGGTTTATATATGCCTTTGCCTGTACCTAGTGTTCCTTGGGAGGATATATCTATGGACTTTGTTTTAGGTTTACCTCGAACAAAGAAGGGGAGGGATAGCATATTTGTTGTCGTGGATAGGTTCTCGAAAATGGCACACTTTATACCATGTCATAAAAGCGATGATGCTGTTAATGTTGCTGATTTGTTCTTTCGTGAAATTATACGCTTGCATGGTGTGCCAAATACTATTGTTTCAGATCGTGATACTAAATTTCTTAGCCACTTTTGGAGATGTTTATGGGCTAAGTTGGGGACTAAACTGCTTTTTAGTACTACATGTCACCCCCAAACTGATGGACAAACTGAAGTAGTCAATAGAACATTGTCTACTATGCTTAGGGCTGTTTTGAAGAATAACAAGAAAATGTGGGAAGAATGCTTGCCTCATATTGAATTTGCTTATAATCGTTCATTGCATTCTACTACTAAGATGTGTCCTTTTGAAATTGTGTATGGTTTCCTTCCTCGTGCACCAATTGATTTGATGCCTCTTCCATCTTCGGAGAAGGTTAATTTTGATGCTAAACAACGTGTTGAATTGATCTTAAAAATGCATGAGTTAACTAAGGAGAACATTGAGCGTATGAATGCTAAATATAAACTTGCTGGAGATAAGGGTAGAAAACATGTTGTGTTTGCACCTGGAGATCTTGTTTGGTTACATTTGCGTAAGGATAGATTTCCTGATTTGCGCAAATCAAAGCTAATGCCACGTACTGATGGTCCTTTTAAGGTGTTAGAGAAAATAAATGATAATGCATATAAACTTGAGCTGCCTGCAGATTTTGGGGTTAGTCCCACTTTTAACATTGCAGATCTGAAGCCTTATTTGGGTGAGGAAGATGAGCTTCCGTCGAGGACGACTTCATTTCAAGAAGGGGAGGATGATGAGGACATCAATACCATTGTTACACCCACAACCCCTGCTTCTATACATACTGGACCAATTACTAGAGCTCGCGAACGCCAATTAAAATATCAGGTACTTTCGTTTCTTGGTAATGATTCTAAAGTTCATGAGAATATGATGCTGCCTAAATTGGATACATTTGTTTTGCTTACAAATGAAGGGCCTAGCTTGGACAAGAAAGAGGAACCTTGGAGCAAGTTCAAGCATGGAGATGATGGCATGCACAAGGGGAACAAGAACGGAGTTACAAGTGATGATTTCAGGACTTTGAAGCCACCATAATGAGTGCAGGAAGCCTTGGACGAAATATACAAGATGTCACTTCATAAATTTCGTCCTGAGGCTATTATAGGTGCTGCGTCACCTTATTATTGGGCCAGGCCCATGTAATTTCAAAATACTTGAGTATAGGCTGTTTTTAGAGTCCGTATGTGTGGGGAAACAAGAGATAGGGTTGGTTTCGGACCCCTCCTTCAAGGGCCACGAAATCCCCTCCTCTTCCTCCATATATACAGCCCTTAGGGCACCGTTTAGACTTTGGGTTTTGTTTAGATTAAAAGTTCGCCATAGCTGCAACTTCGCGTACTTCGTTTGTGTTCAACGACCAGACCAAGACGTCACAGAACCCCACCTTGATCAATAAAGCTTTCATCTTATATTCGCAATATCCAGATTGCAAATCTTAGTTTCTTGCTTGTTCTTCGTTTGCTTGCAGGAGATAGACCCTCGTGGTCAGGTTGATTGTGCTCCGGCATGGTCAATAACCTCTCGGAGTTGGTTTAGCGATTGCTAAGGCGCGACGTCCTCGCACGTTCGTAGTCGGATCGTCAAAGTCTACTCCACCAAAAACGATTGCTATCATCTCATCGAAAGATCGGGACACCCTCGCCTCTATCAAGTGGTATCAGAGCTCCAGGTTGCTCGGTGAGATTTTACAGTTTTTCATAGTTTAGATCGAGTCTGTTCTTCATACCTACAGTCCACGAAAAAGCCAAAAAAAAATTAGGGTTAGTTCATCATATCCGAACCAATCTGAGCCTTTGCATAATCTTTTTAGGGTTTTTGCTTTGTTGAATTTGCGGTTGCATCGTCGTGTCTAGTTGCTGGTCTTAGCGTCTAGTCCTTAGAGTTTCGAGTTCTGTCACAGTTTGTCACGCCGCCGCCGCACCATATACCACCACCGCTGCCATATACCACCACCGCTGCCATATCCTACCACCGCTGCCATATACCATCACCGCTGCCATATTCTACCACCATATATCCACCACCAATCCGAGTTCTTTTTATATTAGATTTGTTTTCGAGACCCATCTATTTTCCGATTTGTGTTTCCTTGCCTGAGTAGGATTCTGGAGACCCCCGGGCAGTTTTTAGGCCAAAATTTTGGCAGTCAAAAATATTTTTTCCCTATCCTATTTTTAGTTCCCAGGGAGCGTTTTGAGACACTCGCCATCATAGTGATTTTTTGTCGCACTTTTTCGTCGTCGCTGCCCTGATTTCCGAAAAAAAAATTTGTCAAAAAAAATTTCATGCCAATCCTGATAGTTTGACTTGGGAAGAGTTTTGAAACACTCGCCATTATAGTGATTTTTTTTGCAAAAAAAAAAGGAGCGCAAAAAAAAAAGAGCACAAAAAAAAAAGAATTTTTTTTAGAGTGTGCTCTTCCCTTGTTTATGTGCCGCGCCGTGATTTTGTTAGTGTTCTAGGCTCGCGTCTCTAGTACGGTCTAGCCTAGGACCAGCACAGTACCGTCGTTGAGCGTTTATTCAACTTTGCATCTCTGAATTGATTATTGCTGACCCTTTTTGCTACCATATTGATAGAGGCGAGGGTGTCCCGATCTTTCGATGAGATGATAGCTATCGTTTTTGGTGGAGTAGACTTTGACGATCCGACTACGAACGTGCGAGGACGTCGCGCCTTAGCAATCGCTAAACCAACTCCGAGAGGTTATTGACCACGCCGGAGCACAATCAACCTGACCACGAGGGTCTATCTCCTGCAAGCAAACGAAGAACAAGCAAGAAACTAAGATTTGCAATCTGGATATCGCGAATATAAGATGAAAGCTTTATTGATCAAGGTAGGGTTCTGTGACGTCTTGGTCTGGTCATTGAACACAAACGAAGTACGTGAAGTTGCAGCTATGGCGAACTTTTAATCTAAACAAAACCCAAAGTCTAAACGGTGCCCTAAGGGCTGTATATATGGAGGAAGAGGAGGGGATTTCGTGGCCCTTGAAGGAGGAGTCCGAAACCAACCCTATCTCTTGTTTCCCCACACATACGGACTCTAAAAACAGCCTATACTCAAGTATTTCGAAATTACATGGGCCTGGCCCAATAATAAGGTGACGCAGCACCTATAATAGCCTCTGGACAAAATTTATGAAGTGGCATCTTGTATATTTCGTCCAAGGCTTCCTGCACTCATTATGGTGGCTTCAAAGTCCTGAAATCATCACTTGTAACTCCGTTCTTGTTCCCCTTGCGCATGCCATCATCTCCATGCTTGAACTTGCTCCAAGGTTCCTCTTTCTTGTCCAAGCTAGGCCCTTCATTTGTAAGCAAAACAAATGTATCCAATTTAGGCAGCATCATATTCTCATGAACATTAGAATCATTACCAAGAAACGAAAGTACCTGATAATTTAATTGGCGTGCGCGAGCTCTAGTAATTGGTCTAGTATGTATAGCAGCAGGGGCTGTGGGTGTAACAATGGTATTGATGTCCTCATCAGTTTCAATCATGTCTTCTTGCATCCTTGATTTGAGGGTTTGTGGTTGATGTTTGCATGAATTTTGCATCAATGCCATGTTATACTTGTGTGGTTCATATCTTCTAAACCGTAGCTCTGAATTAAATGATCTACATATGTAACTTGACTAGAAAAACATGTAGATCGCCATTTGTGCATGTTAAATTGATGTTTAACAACTTTAACATTGTGGTTAATTCAGAACAATAACAATTTCAAATTTGCATAAGGGGACTTTCCAGAATTGTTATGTGTTGTTTCCGGCCTCATTTAAGTTGCCTAGATGTGTAGTATCATTGTGCATCATCTTCTTGTCATTAGTAACAACATTTAATATTGTCATGCATCATACTTGGTTGTGCATCATGCTATGCTTATGCTTGTGTGTTTACCGTGTTGTTTGCTTTTTTCCTGTTGTGCTTTTTCTCGATAGTTGCCAGTTTCGTTCCGACTATGAGGATTCGTTTGACTACATTGGCTCGTCTACTTCATGGACTCGATCTTCTTCCGAGCAGGATTTCAGGCAAGATGGCCATTACCATGGATATCACTACTATCTTTGCTTGCTAGTTGTCTTGATGCTATCGCTATGTCGTGCTACCTACCACTTGTTTGTCAAGCCTCCCAAATTGCCATGATAAGCGTCTAACCTTCCACCATCCCAGCAAACTGTTGTTTGGCTATGTTACCGCTTTGCTTAGCCCTTCTTATAACGTTGCTAGTTGCAGGTGCAGTGTAGGTTGTTCCATGTTGGGACATGGATATCATGGGATATCACAATATCTCTTATTTAATTAATGCATTTAGATCCTTGGTAAAGGGTGGAAGGCTTGGCCTTTTTCCTGGTGTTTTGTTCCACTCTTGCCACCCTAGTTTCCGTCATACCGGTGTTATATTCCATGATGAGCGCTCCTAACACAAGTGGGGTATTATGCCCCCCCCCCCAGACCATTCGCTTAGGCTAAAACTCCTCCAGCAAGGCCCAACTTGGTTTTAAAATTTGCCAACATAATAATACTGATAAATAATTAGTTTGCATAGGAGTTAGCACTACCCGAGGATTCTTAATTCCACATAATACAGGTGGGCCAGTGCCGATGGTGTTGTTCCAAAATGGGTAGACTGAATGACCACCACGAGGAAACTCGAGAACCGGTATTACTCGTACGATGTCCCATCCGGTCATGTCCTGAGAATGAGATATGTGCGGCTCCTATCGGGATCATCGACACGCCGGGAGGTCTTACTGGTTTAGTTTTACCTTTGATGAAAGGCCTGTCCACCGGGATTCCTTATCGTAAGCATCGTGCTATCACGGTGTGAGGATGTTCCATCGGATGCGCGTGGTAATTTATACTGGACCACTTGGAGCACCCCTGCAGGGTTATATTTTTTCAGAAGCCGTGCCTGCGGTTATGTGGCGACTTGGAAATTTATAGTTTCCATTTGTAGAGAACTTGACACTAAACCCGAATTAAAATACACCAACCGCGTGCGTAACCGTGACCGTCTCTTTTCGAGGGAGTTCGGCAAGAGAACATGGTGGAGTTATGTTTGACTCGTAAGTAGTTCAGGATCACTTCTTAATCATTACTAGTTTGCGACCGTTATGCATAGTTTACTCTTCTTATTCTTGTACTCGTAAGTTAGCCACCATACAAATGCTTAGTGCTTGCTGCAACCTCACCACTTATCCATTCCATACCCATTAAGCTTGGCTAGTCTTGATACCCATGGTAATGGGATTGCTGAGTCCTCGTGGCTCACAGATTACTACTGCAACAGGTGCAGGTACATGTAATGCGATGATCTGACGTGAGAGCGAGGCTTGCTTGTTTTGGAGTTCTTCTTCTTATATGATCAAGGGATAGGTTCCTGGTCGGTAGCCTGGGCTAGCAGGGCGGATCTCGTTCGTGTTTTTCATTTGATTTTATCCGTAGTCAGATTCTATTCTTCTGTATGATGTTTTCTTTGTATTGATGTATTCATGTGGCACTTGTACGCCTTTGTATGTATCCCCATCTATTATGTACATGGTATGATGTAATGATATCCACCTTGTAAAGCGTCTTCAATATGTGCTTCTATCCTTGATGGGACCTGCGAGTTCCTTGAGGATAGGATCGCACATTGTGATGTGGAGCATCCTACGGTCATCCCCATGTACACTATGACTACTCCCCGAGCCCCAAGTGTCCATACGATGAGACCTCGAGCATACGTCATTGGACCTAAAGTGAACTTGCTCCTTTCCGAATCTTCCCTTCCCGCATGTAAGACATGGATGCTACCTCAAGCGCGGACCTGGTGCATACTCAGGTACACCCGAGGAGACCACGGAGAGCCCAAGGACCAAGGCCAAGTGTGCGCGGGAGTGAAGGAAGAAGAGCCAGCTGCTACAGGCTCCGGACATCCGGCCCCAGCCCGGACATCCGGCCCCTTCCTATCCAGAGAGCTCCGGAAGTGACCCTGACAGCCCGCACATCCGGCCCCATGCCCCGGACATCCGGCTCCTCCCGAAGCCCCGGACATCCTGCCTCGCCTATCCAGAGAGCATAGGAATCAGGCTAGTCCAGCCCGGACATCCGACCGAGGCCCGGACATCCGGCTCCTCACGAGCCGCCAGACATCCGGCGCCTGTCTACGCACAGTGAACGGCCAAGGGCCTATGTACCCCTCCAACTCGTCCCACTTTGCACTACGACTATATATAGACTCCTACCCCCTCCTAGTTAGGGTTAGCATTGTGATAGCTCATTTGAGAGATAGAGCTTTGCTCATCCATCCGGATCTACTCCACCGAGAGAGACCGCGGCCTCTACGGAGAAGATCCACCTTGGATTCAAGACCCCTAACGGGAAGACCCTCAAGACCTCCTCACGGAGAAGAACTTGCTACTTGTATCGTCCTTTGTTGTGTTTGGATCATGTATCACTCGTTATGTTCGAGGACCTAGCACATGTGTGATCGTTCTCCGTTGATTTGAGTGTTTCCTCTTGTTTCCCCTCATGTTCTTTGTAGGATCCGCTCCAATCATGAAAGATCGGCCTTAGGGTTTCTACCCTACATCATCTTGGATCAGAGCAAGGTTGATCATGAATTTGGAGTCCCTACCCCTCTTTTTCTAGCCTTCTTTTGTTGATTTTGTCCCAGTTTCGAAAATTCCCCACCAAAAATAGCCCCAATTTTCTTTGTGATTTGTTGGTTTGATGAGGTTTTGTTGATTTTGATCCATGGATTTGCTTGGTTTGAAGTGGATCTCACTTTCCCCCATCTTTTCCCCCTTTCCATCCACGAAATTCGTCAAATTTTGCCCCCAAAATTGAGTTCCTCGAGTTCATCCTCGAATTTGGAGCCCAGACATCCGGCGCGTGGCCCCGGACATCCGGCCCATAGCCCGGACATCCGGTTCCTAGAGCGCATTTTCGCGCAAGTTTCTGGACATCAGGTCCCGGATTTCCGGCCCAAGCCCTGGATGTCCGGCCCCTGTAACTTCAGTCTTTCCCGTTTCACCGTTTTGTCCATAACTAATTCATCCGGAGTCCGATTTTGACGTTCTTTAGCTCGTTTTGAAGCTATTAACATCCCCCATCCCATAAAAATACTACCACCTTCATTTGACTCCATCAAATTTTTGGAACTTTGGCATCTTTGCCTAGGGCTTCCACCATATCCTCCGCTATACCACCACCAACTTCCGCAACCTAACCCATTTTGTCCCCCATCGCATTTGAGGTTGTTTTAGTTGTGATTCGAGTCTCCTAAGGTGTTTCGACTACTTAGGGATGGTTGCTTCTTCATCAACCACCACCATAACTTCCGCATAGGCTTTCCCACCATACACTTCCACCACCCCAACTTAACCCAATTTTGTTTGTGTTGTGAGTTGTGTCTCCTAAGGTTTTTTGGCTACTTAGGGACCGTGCTTTCAACTCCGACACCGTGTATAGCCCATCATACCCTTCCACCACCTTAACCCATTTTGACCGGGTTTCCACCAATAGTTCTGCAACCACCACCGCATTCCGCTACCACCATTTAACATTTGCCTTTGGATATTTTGAGTTTGCGGTTTTTCCGTTTCCTAGGGTGTTTCGGCTAACTAGGAACGGGTCGACATCGGCAACACCGCCGCTCATCATCACCACGGACGGTAACCTCGACGACATCATTGTATATTCCCCTTGCCATTGCATTGAAAACCCCTAGCCATTTTGCGTCACTTGCCTATCGAGACTAGCCTTTGAGTATTGCCGACAACGTTACTTGTGCACATTAGTGATCATCGATCTACACCTTCCATTGCATCCATACCATATCATCTTGGGATCATATCATCTCTTGTGTCACAAGATTGTTCCCGCATATACACAATTGCTATCTTCGTTTGTGCATTTCGCATAGTGGCCATATCAAAAAAAAAGAATAAGCTTTTAAGCAAAAGAAAGAGTGAACAAAGAGCCTGTAAGCAATAGCCATAGCATTGCCACATTATATATCATATGCCATCATTGATCATCTTGGATCATTGTGAATACAACACCGGGAACCATACATACATAGCATACTTGGGATAGAAAGTTTATCCATTTTGCATCTTGTAGGTTGTGCGCAAGTGTCGTATCCGCCTATTGAGCAATCGTGCTAGCGTCTGTCTAGAGTTGTGCAACACGAGCGTTTTCCGTGGATTCCACATTTTGTGCTCATTCCTTGGTTGCACGACCCCATTTATCTATCCGTGTGTGTGTTTCCGTGTGCCTCATATTGCTATTGGTCTACTTGTTTCACTTGTGAATTTGTGAATCTCTTCAACATTATTGACTCTTGCTATCATTTTGCATCAAATTTTTGTGCCACTACCCTCACCAAGCTACTCCATAAGCCTTATTTGTGTAGGTGTGAGAAATTGACGAGATCCGTACCAATTGTGCTATTTCCTTGTTACATCATTGAGTGATCATTGATCCATTCTCAACATCGGTCAAGGTACATTTGGTATAGTTCTCTCCTTTCTTCCACTCATATTTGCTCGAGTCTTGTGATGGATAGGCAAGGCATTTCATCTTCGGTCTTCGACGACAACGACGGCGCGAACAACTACATCACCAAAACGTCCATCTTCGATCTACAACGAGCAACAAAAGGCGCACAATCAAGATTGCGAGAGCGCATCGACAACCTCACCATCGATATGGGACAATCCGAGCTATGTATACGAGACTACCTCGACCACAACCTCTCCACACTAAAGGAGGAGAAAGATGAAAGGATGGATGACATTCGGGCCTTGTTGGTCAACCATTCTTCCCCTTCGTCATCTTCAAGGCAGCGGTGAGCAAGTAGAACATCTTCGGAGTGCCCACGCGATGCAAGCGCAATTCGTCCACGTCCACATCTACATGGCGACCATCATCACATTTGTGATCCACATCGTCATGAAGGGCAAGTCACCTCCAAGCATCATGTGCACGACGACGACGAACGATATCTACTACGAGCTCAAGTACGACAACGACACCATCAACATGAAGATGCTCGAGATGCACAAACCTACAAGTACCAACAAGCTCTACATCAAGCTACGGCCAACCTTCATGAGCACAAGAGAAGACCGCGAGACAAGCACCACCAAGAGGAAGCTACGGCTACTACCACCACTTTGGCATCTTCGCCAAGTGCTATCAAGGCATCTTCGCCTTTGGACGTACGGCATCTTCACCTACTTCCCATGGGTACGCCTACATTGACTTCATCAAGTCCAAGGCGACCACCTACAAGCGAGGGCGACACTTCCATCTTAGGAAGCCCCTCAAGGAAGATGGTCGAGCATGGGAAATTCCCTTCGGTCATGGAGACGAGCTACGAGGTGCCACATCATATGGGCCTCCTACAACAAGATGACGACAAAAAGGTTGAGCTAGGGCCATTCCCTTCGGCCACGGCGACAAGCGCGAACCTCTTCAACAATATGAAGACGGCGCCCATATTGGACTCATACTCCGAGTCAAGCTACGCGAGCACACATGAGACATTATCTTTGGTCTCAGAGGAGAGTGATGTTTTGCCACATCCTACGGCATTCATCTTTGGAGGTGTTATGGATGAGGAGGTTGAGCATGGGACTATCCCTTCAACCAAGGCGGCGATAGGAGTTGAGCATGGAGACATTTGCACCTACATCTCTCCGACACACACATATCATGAGATGCCCCAATTGCCATGTGAGGAGAGCCATCACCACATGAGTGACATGAGTGACTCCACCATACGTCACATTGAGAGCATTTCCTATGAGAGGATGAGTGTGACCACCATTAGCCCCACACATGAGAGCATGCCACACATCCTATGTGAGGTTGAGAGCCATTTGAGTGACTCCACCAACCATATGAATGAGAGCATCTTACCGGTAGTGAGTGAGCTACAACACTTAATGAGTGAGGTAGTTGAGAGGGCATGTGAGGCCACTATGATTTCTAACGACTTAACCTCTACTACGAGTGTGTTTTCTTTGGTGCTAGGTCTCATACATGATGACGCGCCAATCCTCGACGAGTCCATCCCTCCAATGGGCAAACCGATGGCCATGGTGGAAGAAGATGCACCCCCACATGGTACCATCAAGTTGCAACCTCACCTACAACACATGAGCGACGCTCCAAAGGTAACATAGCTGATGGTACTTCTCTTGTCCCACTAGTGGACTATCTTGACATCGATTGCTCCCATGATGTTGATCACCATATGGATTCATCACATACTACGTCTTGTTTCGATATGCCACCCATTTATGATGAATATGATGATGAGCATGTTGAATTGCCTAGTTGTGATGCTTTGCCTGTCCTCCAGGACTCACCGTTGGCCTTGACGCGCAAGAGGGTCGGACGAAGCCATCGAGACGTCATCGGGTTCTTGATCGCGTGGCTCTGGCTGTGGCCCCTGCGCAGGCTGCCGCTGATGAGGACATCAATACCATTGTTACACCCACAGCCCCTGCTGCTATACATACTGGACCAATTACTAGAGCTCGCGCACGCCAATTAAATTATCAGGTACTTTCGTTTCTTGGTAATGATTCTAATGTTCATGAGAATATGATGCTGCCTAAATTGGATACATTTGTTTTGCTTACAAATGAAGGGCCTAGCTTGGACAAGAAAGAGGAACCTTGGAGCAAGTTCAAGCATGGAGATGATGGCATGCGCAAGGGGAACAAGAACGGAGTTACAAGTGATGATTTCAGGACTTTGAAGCCACCATAAGGAGTGCAGGAAGCCTTGGACGAAATATACAAGATGCCACTTCATAAATTTCGTCCAGAGGCTATTATAGGTGCTGCGTCACCTTATTATTGGGCCAGGCCCATGTAATTTCGAAATACTTGAGTATAGGCTATTTTTAGAGTCCGTATGTGTGGGGAAACAAGAGATAGGGTTGGTTTCGGACCCCTCCTTCAAGGGCCACGAAATCCCCCCCTCTTCCTCCATATATACAGCCCTTAGGGCACCGTTTAGACTTTGGGTTTTGTTTAGATTAAAAGTTTGCCATAGCTGCAACTTCGCGTACTTCGTTTGTGTTCAACAACCAGACCAAGACGTCACAGAACCCCACCTCGATCAATAAAGCTTTCATCTTATATTCGCAATATCTAGATTGCAAATCTTAGTTTCTTGCTTGTTCTTCGTTTGCTTGCAGGAGATCGACCCTCGGGGTCAGGTTGATTGTGCTCCGGCGTGGTCAATAACCTCTCGGAGTTGGTTTAGCGATTGCTAAGGCGCGACGTCCTCGCACGTTCGTAGTCGGATCGTCAAAGTCTACTCCACCAAAAACGATAGATATCATCTCATCGAAAGATCGGGACACCCTCGCCTCTATCAAGTGGTATCAGATTCCCAGGTTGCTCGGTGAGATTTACAGTTTTTCGTAGTTTAGATCGAGTCTGTTCTTCATACCTACAGTCCAGGAAAAAGCCAAAAAAAAAGTCTAAATGGTGCCCTAAGGGCTGTATATATGGAGGAAGAGGGGGTGATTTCGTGGCCCTTGAAGGAGGGGTCCGAAACCAACCCTATCTCTTGTTTCCCCACACATACGGACTCTAAAAATAGCCTATACTCAAGTATTTCGAAATTACATGGGCCTGGCCCAATAATAAGGTGACGCAGCACCTATAATAGTCTCTGGACGAAATTTATGAAGTGGCATCTTGTATATTTCGTCCAAGGCTTCCTGCACTCCTTATGGTGGCTTCAAAGTCCTGAAATCATCACTTGTAACTCCGTTCTTGTTCCCCTTGCGCATGCCATCATCTCCATGCTTGAACTTGCTCCAAGGTTCCTCTTTCTTGTCCAAGCTAGGCCCTTCATTTGTAAGCAAAACAAATGTATCCAATTTAGGCAGCATCATATTCTCATGAACATTAGAATCATTACCAAGAAACGAAAGTACCTGATAATTTAATTGGCGTGCGCGAGCTCTAGTAATTGGTCCAGTATGTATAGCAGCAGGGGCTGTGGGTGTAACAATGGTATTGATGTCCTCATCAGCCGCGGAGGGGACTGCGCCGTGGGGGGTGGCCCCTGTGGCACGGCCAGCAGCGCGGGCCGTCGTCATCACCTGGGGAGGCCATGACGGGCCAGCTCGCTGTGATCCTCCCGCCTCGGCGAAATCAATCAGGCTTTGAATGGTGGCTCTCCACTCATCCATCTGATCGGCTGCCGGCGAAAATCTCAACAGCAGTTGGGCCCGCGCCATGGCCTCCGAAGCGGTGCTTGGCATGGATGACAACGTAGACCGTAGCGTCGCCTGGCTCCTTATGGTGCCGGTAGTAGCCGCGCCGTGTTCTCGTCAGGGTGGCGTGGTGATGAGGTGGAGGCGCTTGAGGGCCAGCGGCTCCGTTTGGCGCATCGGCTGGGTCACCTCGTTCCGGGAGTGGCGCACGCCCTGCGGCCGCGCCCGCAGTGGGAGTGGCCGGAGAGTTGCGATTCGCCCCAAAGCGAGTGCCACTGCTGCGGCTGTTCCCTTCGGCCGGGCGAAGAGGTGCAGACGGAATGATTTCTCCACCCGTACCTCGTGGAGCGTGGCTACTGGGATGTTGTTGGTGCTGTCCTTCCCCGGTGCCTTCTAGCCTCATTTCGGCTGCAGGGGAGGTGGTGACGACGCCTCCTGCGCCGGCCACGTCCCCCGCAGCGTCCATGTCTCCGTGCGTCCCCGTAGCCCCCGCGGCGATGACGGCCGTGTGTGACGGGGCCTTCGAAGTGGACGGATGGGCCGCAGCACCGGGCTTCTTCTTGGGCGCCATGGAGGATGGAGCCGTCAATGAAGATGGTGAAGATGATGAAGATAATGACACGCTGCGTACGCTTCTCGGGTTCGTGCAAGCGCTTCCCCCTACCTGGCGCGCCAAAGATGTCGTGGGAAACCACGGCCACCTATGGGGCCATCAGCCCCTTGTGGTTCGGCAGGGGGGATGAGCACATTGCACAAAGAGCGGAGAACATAGCACAACACGGCAGAGATCATACGGGCAGTTTTACCCAGGTTCGGGCCGCCGCGAGGCGTAAAACCCTACTCCTGCTTTGGTGGATTGATGGTGGGTTGTGGTGGAAACGCAGCGCTCTTGCCCGGCAGGGTTGCCTCGGGGCGAGGGCAGCTACGCGCGTACGATTGTACAAGGGTCCGAATCCTTTCTATGGTTGCCATGGTCCTCCTTTTATAGATCAAGGGGACACCACAATGGCAAATCAGTCATTGTGTACTGATTAGATAGCGAACAGTGCTATCAGACCTAACTCTGCAAACAGAGCAGAGCGCATTAAATGCGCCGCTTAGTGTCACATCGTGGCATGCCCGGCAAGCCTTGCCGGGCTGCTCGGCCACCTTCTCATCTGTCTGCTTGACACATCTCTAGACGAGTGTCATTTGGAGGTGATTTCCATAGGAAGTGGCTACCACGTGCCAAATAACAGCCACTTAGTCACTTGGGGGCTTGACACCGCACCGATCAATGACTTGCGTCGCTGTGAGGTGGAGCGGTGGAGCCTTGGCGGGGTAGTTTGCCTTTGTCGCGCCCGGCAGGCCTGCCGGGACGGTCTTGAGGCTTGTCTTCGGGGCCACCTCGACCTCGCCAGGCTCGCCTGCCCGGCAAGGGAGGCTTTCCCTTAGTGGTGTCTTGCTCATTTAGCTTGTCTTGGCCTTCTTAATCTACCCTTTGATTCCTCAAAGAGTTATCTCTTCAACTCGATCTCGTCTTGGATGTTGCAACCTTGCTCTTTTAGGCCTGTGCACGGTCTGGGCAACAGACCCAGGGTTTGTTGCACCGACAATAAGTACACCCACGCAGGGTTAATGATTTATTTGAATAGCCGCGTCCACGGATATGGACTACTTGGAAAGCTTACATTGTTCATAGATAACTTGAAGTGGATACTCTAAAATGTGCAAGATAAGCGTGAGTGCTATGCATTACCTTCTTGTAGGGAGACGGGAGAAGATCCATAGTTGTGTATTGATATGGTGAATATGTGGACTCGTGTGTGCTTTCTCACCTCAAGGAAAATACTGGTAGTCGTAGTACAGGATAGCCACTGAGTCAAATCTGGCTTGCTACAGTTAAACTGCACAACCCCTTGTTGACACTGATGCATATGTAGATAGTTCTAATGTAAGTCTTGCTAAGTACAATTGTACTCATGTTTGCTTAATTTATGTTTTTGCAGAGGATACTTCAGTCTCACTAGTAGTTTCACATGGGCTTTGACGTTTAGCGTGGGAATCCCTGACAGAGGTCTGGTTCCTATGGAGGGTCTTCTAGATAGACAGGCTTTCCAGCTTTCTTTCTTTTCAACTGTCTGTACTCAGACAGGATAAGCTTCTGCATGTACTAGTTGCTTGTATTACTTTGTATGTTGGGTCATGAGACCCATGTTTGTAATATCATACTATGTATAGCTCTTCGGAGCCTTTCAAATAAATACTTTGAGTCGTAGAGTTTTGTTGTGATGCCATGTTGTATTTACACATATCGAGCATATTGTGTGTATGTCATTGAAATACTTGGTATGTGTAGGATCCGACACCTAGTTGTTTATTCTTGATAGCCTTTCTTATGGGGAAATGACTCCTAGTGCTTCCACCCGGAACACATGGACTGACTGCCATGTGTCCTTCTTTGCTCCTGTGTCTTTCCCTTCGGGGAAATGTCACGTGGTGTTTTCGGGAGTCCTGATAGCTTGCTACAGCCCGGTTACACTCGCTGCTGATAGAGGCGAAGGTGTCCCGATGTTTCGATGAGATGGTGGCTATCGTTTTCTGTGGGAGTCGACCTTGACGATCCGACTACGAACGTGCGAGACGTCGCGCCTTAGCAATCGCTAAACCAACTTCCAAGGGGTTATTGACCACGCCGGAGCACGATCAACCTGACCACGAGGGTCTGTTTCCTGCGAGCAAACGAAGAACAAGCAAGAAACTGAGATGGCAATCTGGATATTGCGAATATAAGAGGAAAGCTTTATTAATGAAGGTGGGGTTCTGTGACGTCTTGGTCTGGTCGTTGAACAGAAACGAAGTACGCGAAGTTGCAGCTATGGCGAACTTTTAATCTAAACAAAACCCAAAGTCTAAACGGTGCCCTAAGGGCTATATATATGGAGGAAGAGGGGGGGGGGGAATTTCGTGGCCCTTGAAGGAGGGGTCCGAAACCAACCCTATCTCTTGTTTCCCCACACATACGGACTCTAAAAATAGCCTATACTCAAGTATTTCGAAATTACATGGGCCTGGCCCAATAATAAGGTGACGCAGCACCTATAATAGCCTCTGGACGAAATTTATGAAGTGGCATCTTGTATATTTCGTCCAAGGCTTCATGCACTCATTATGGTGGCTTCAAAGGCCTGAAATCATCACTAGTAACTCCGTTCTTGTTTCCCGTGCGCATGCCATCATCTCCATGCTTGAACTTGCTCCAATGTTCCTCTTTCTTGTCCAAGCTAGGCCCTTCATTCGTAAGCAAAACAAATGTATCCACTTTAGGCAGCATCATATTCTCATGAACATTAGAATCATTACCAAGAAACGAAAGTACCTGATAATTTAATTGGCGTGCGCGAGCTCTAGTAATTGGTCCAGTATGTATAGCAGCAGGGGCTGTGGGTGTAACAATGATATTGATGTCCTCATCATCCTCCCCTTCTCGAAATGAAGTCGTCCTCGACGGAAGCTCATCTTCCTCACCCAAATAAGGCTTCAAATCTGCAACGTTAAAAGTGGGACTAACCCCAAAATCTGCAGGCAGCTCAAGTTTATATGCATTATCATTTATTTTCTCTAACACCTTAAAAGGACCATCAGCACGTGGCATTAGCTTTGATTTGCACAAATCAGGAAATCTATCCTTACGCAAATGTAACCAAACAAGATCTCCAGGTGCAAACACAACATGTTTTCTACCCTTATCTCCAGAAAGTTTATATTTAGCATTCATACGCTCAATGTTCTCCTTAGTTAACTCATGCATTTTTAAGATCAATTCAGCGTGTTGTTTAGCATCAAAATTAACCTTCTCCGAAGATGGAAGAGGCAACAAATCAATGGGTGCACGAGCTAGGAAACCATATACAATTTCAAAAGGGCACATCTTAGTAGTAGAATGCAATGAACGATTATAAGCAAATTCAATATGAGGCAGGCATTCTTCCCACATTTTCTTATTATTCTTCAAAACAGCCCTAAGCATAGTAGACAAAGTTCTATTGACTACTTCAGTTTGTCCATCAGTTTGGGGGTGACAAGTAGTACTAAAAAGCAGTTTAGTCCCCAACTTAGCCCATAAACATCTCCAAAAGTGGCTAAGAAATTTAGTATCACGATCTGAAACAATAGTATTTGGCACACCATGCAAGCGAATAATTTCACGAAAGAACAAATCAGCAACATTAGCAGCATCATCGGTTTTATGACATGGTATAAAGTGTGCCATTTTCGAAAATCTATCCACGACAACAAATATGCTATCCCTCCCCTTCTTTGTTCGAGGTAAACCTAAAACAAAGTCCATAGATATATCCTCCCAAGGAACACTAGGTACAGGCAAAGGCATATATAAACCATGAGGATTGAGTCGTGACTTAGCTTTTTGACATGTAGTGCAATGAGCAACAAAACGCTCAACATCTCGTCTCATCTTTGGCCGAAAGAAATGTGTAGCAAGTACATCCTCCGTCTTCTTTACGCCAAAGTGTCCCATTAATCCTCCTCCATGCGCCTCCTGCAACAACAAAAGACGAACAGAGCTAGCTGGAATGCATAGCTTGTTAGCACGAAAAACAAATCCATCATTAACGACGAACTTGTTCCATGTTCTCCCTTCTTTACAATTCTGTAATACATCTTTAAATTCAACATCATGCACATATTGATCTTTGATGGTCTCCAAACCAAATATTTTAAAGTCAAGTTGTGAAAGCATAGTATAACGACGAGACAAAGCATCAGCAATAACATTTTCTTTACCCTTCTTGTGTTTAATGACATAAGGGAAAGTCTCAATGAATTCAACCCATTTAGCATGTCTACGGTTCAGTTTGGCTTGACTTTTAATATGTTTCAAAGATTCATGATCAGAATGAATAACAAATTCTTTGGGCCATAAATAATGTTGCCATGTTTCCAAAGTCCGAACAAGAGCATATAATTCCTTATCATAAGTAGAGTAATTCAGACTAGGCCCACTGAATTTTTCAGAAAAGTATGCAACAGGTTTGCCATCTTGTAATAACACACCTCCTAATCCAATTCCACTAGCATCACATTCAAGCTCAAAAGTCTTATTAAAATCAGGAAGTTGGAGTAAAGGAGCATGTGTTAACTTATCTTTCAACACCATGAAGGTTCTTCCTGTGCGGTACCCCAAACAAAAGGCACATCCTTCTTTGTAAGCTCGTTGAGAGGTGCAGCAATGGTACTGAAATCTCTCACAAAACGCCTATAGAAACCAGCGAGGCCAAGGAAACTCCTCACTTGTGTGACTGTTTTGGGCTGCGACCAACTCTCAATAGCTTCAATCTTGGCTTTATCAACTTCAATTCCCTGTGGAGTAACAACATAGCCAAGAAAAGATACTCGGTCGGTGCAAAAGGTGCACTTCCCAAGGTTACCAAACAAACGTGCATCACATAGAGCAATAAAAACAGCACGTAAATGTTCCAAATGTTCCTCCAAAGATCTGCTATAAATCAATATATCATCAAAGTAAACTACCACAAATCGTCCAATGAAAGCACGTAAAACTGCGTTGATTAATCTCGTGAAAGTACTAGGTGCATTAGTTAACCCAAAAGGCATGACTAACCACTCATATAAACCGAACTTAGTTTTAAATGCTGTTTTCCATTCATCTCCCAATTTCATACGAATTTGATGGTATCCACTACGCAAATCAACTTTGGAGAATATTGTAGAGCCACTCAATTCATCAAGCATATCATCTAGCCTAGGAATAGGATGACGATAACGAAAAGTAATATTATTAATGCCTCTACAATCAACACACATACGCGACGTACCATCCTTTTTTGGCACTAGTATAATAGGAACAGCACAAGGACTAAGTGATAGAGGCGAGGGTGTCCCGATCTTTCGATGAGATGGTAACTATCGATTTGGTGGAGCCGACTTTGACGATCCGACTACAAACGTGCACGACGTTGCGCCTTAGCAATCGCTAAACCAATCTCCTGAGGTTACTGACGATGCTGGAAGCACGATCAGCCTGACCACGAAGGTCTATTCCTGCACGCAATCGAAGAACAAGCAAGAATATGATAATGCAATCTGAATATTGCGAATATAGATGAAGTATTGATAATGGTGGGGATCCGAAAGCGGTCTTGGTCTGGTCGTTGGACACAAACGAAGTACACGAAGTTGCAATGGCTAACTTTTAACTAAACAAATCCCAAGCAAAAAGCTACTAGATGGATCTACTTATATAGGAGCAAGGGGTGGCGGCCAAGGAGGTGGGAGGACGTCCCAAGGCAGCCTAAAACTAACCCTAGGTCGTACAAGGCCAATGGGCCCAAGTGGAGGTGATGCAACACCTTTGGACTTGTAGTTTGACTCGGATTCTGCTACAGCGTCAGATTGTTTCGACGACAACTCAACGCTCCAGATGAATTTGAAGGTGAAACCAATTGGGTTAGAAAGAGCACGAAATCTACTTTCCAACAAAAAAGAATCACCCAATTCGGAGTCCGTATGAAATAGTTCTTGGCGTTTTGAGTCAGGTATGTCTGTGCAGTCCGAATCTGAATCCAGAACGTGAGAGACTTGGACTCTATCTTCTCTTGACCCAAAAGTGACGTGAGATGACTTTTTGAACAGCACATAAACTTCTCTTTTTCCCTTATGTTCATATGTGGATTGTACAAATCTCCCATACACCTGCAATTAGACATGGCACAAAAGTTTGTGAAGTATTTTTGTCTTGGATGACATAAATAAATTATTGCATAGTTTGCATTAGAAATCACCTCACAAATATACATGTATGCAATATTTTTGGTCGTATCCAAGGTAGTCATGTCCTCATCATCCTCCCCTTCTTGAAAACAAAGCCGTCCTCGGCGTTGCTTAAGCTGAAATGTGGCTAACAAAAGAGACAAGGCGTACATGTTGTATATGTATATGTCATCCAGTTTTACTTCCCTTAGTTTTTGCATATATGACACATGTATACATGAGTAACCTTCATAGTTCATAAAATCTAAAGCCAAAATATTATCACAAGTATTAGAAGACATGAAAATATTGTAACTCAATTTGCACATATAAGTGAAGCTCTTATTCATATCAAAGGATTGACAATGTTCATCATTAAACCATCCCAACATTGGTGAATAAACCTTACTTGCATCAAATTTACATGCTACAACATGCTTAAATAAGCAAACATGCAATAAGTCATTTGACACAAAATCGTCACCAAGATTAGAGGTCATATCAAAATGATTAAACATTGTTTCTTTTTCATCAACAGTTAATTCATTGGGTGCACTCAAAATTGTTGATACTTCAACTCTTTGATCACATGACGCATTCATGACAGTAACACGATTCTCTAAAATAGTTGGTGTGCTCAAATCAATAGGTAACACAACACATGATGTATTCAAGTTAACTAGGCATGCATCATTCTCATGTGAAAGTTGAAAATCTGTACCTTTGTCATTACCTCTTATGATCAACTCAGATGATGTAGGCACTCTTGGAGGTGATGTGTCACATGATGGAGATGATGTAGTCCTCGCAACAACGGATGTGGTTGTCATAGTACGCCTAGTAGTTGAAGAAACATCTGTATCAACACTTGGAATGTGCACCGTGCGCTTGTTCTCCTTGTGGCCAACACGTCGTTTTATTTCCTGTTCAGCTTTGCAAGCAAGACGAAACAAATGGTCCATATGATAGAGGCGAGGGTGTCCCGATCTTTCGATGAGATGATAGCTATCGTTTTTGGTGGAGTAGACTTTGACGATTCGACTACGAACGTGCGAGGACGTCGCGCCTTAGCAATCGCTAAACCAACTCCGAGAGGTTATTGACCACGCCGGAGCACAATCAACCTGACCACGAGGGTCTATCTCCTGCAAGCAAACGAAGAACAAGCAAGAAACTAAGATTTGCAATCTGGATATTGCGAATATAAGATGAAAGCTTTATTGATCAAGGTGGGGTTCTGTGACGTCTTGGTCTGGTCGTTGAACACAAACGAAGTACGCGAAGTTGCAGCTATGGCGAACTTTTAATCTAAACAAAACCCAAAGTCTAAACGGTGCCCTAAGGGCTGTATATATGGAGGAAGAGGAGGGGATTTCGTGGCCCTTGAAGGAGGGGTCCGAAACCAACCCTATCTCTTGTTTCCCCACACATACGGACTCTAAAAACAGCCTATACTCAAGTATTTCGAAATTACATGGGCCTGGCCCAATAATAAGGTGACGCAGCACCTATTGATGAGGACATCAATACCATTGTTACACCCACAGCCCCTGCTTCTATACATACTGGACCAATTACTAGAGCTCGCGCACGCCAATTAAATTATCAGGTACTTTCGTTTCTTGGTAATGATTCTAAAGTTCATGAGAATATGATGCTGCCTAAATTGGATACATTTGTTTTGCTTACAAATGAAGGCCCTAGCTTGGACAAGAAAGAGGAACCTTGGAGCAAGTTCAAGCATGGAGATGATGGCATGCACAAGGGGAACAAGAACGGAGTTACAAGTGATGATTTCAGGACTTTGAAGCCACCATAATGAGTGCAGGAAGCCTTGGACGAAATATACAAGATTTCACTTCATAAATTTCGTCCAGAGGCTATTATAGGTGCTGCGTCACCTTATTATTGGGCCAGGCCCATGTAATTTCGAAATACTTGAGTATAGGCTGTTTTTAGAGTCCGTATGTGTGGGGAAACAAGAGATAGGGTTGGTTTCGGACCCCTCCTTCAAGGGCCACGAAATCCCCTCCTCTTCCTCCATATATACAGCCCTTAGGGCACCGTTTAGACTTTGGGTTTTGTTTAGATTAAAAGTTCGCCATAGCTGCAACTTCGCGTACTTCGTTTGTGTTCAACGACCAGACCAAGACGTCACAGAACCCCACCTTGATCAATAAAGCTCTCATCTTATATTCCCAATATCCAGATTGCAAATCTTAGTTTCTTGCTTGTTCTTCGTTTGCTTGCAGGAGATAGACCCTCGTGGTCAGGTTGATTGTGCTCCGGCGTGGTCAATAACCTCTCGGAGTTGGTTTAGCGATTGCTAAGGCGCGACGTCCTCGCACGTTCGTAGTCGGATCGTCAAAGTCTACTCCACCAAAAACGATAGCTATCATCTCATCGAAAGATCGGGACACCCTCGCCTCTTCATATGTGGATTGTACAAATCTCCCATACACCTGCAATTAGACATGGCACAAAAGTTTGTGAAGTATTTTTGTCTTGGATGACATAAATAAATTATTGCATAGTTTGCATTAGAAATCACCTCACAAATATACATGTATGCAATATTTTTGGTCGTATCCAAGGTAGTCATGTCCTCATCATCCTCCCCTTCTTGAAAACAAAGCCGTCCTCGGCGTTGCTTAAGCTGAAATGTGGCTAACAAAAGAGACAAGGTGTACATGTTGTATATGTATATGTCATCCAGTTTTACTTCCCTTAGTTTTTGCATGTATGACACATGTATACATGAGTAACCTTCATAGTTCATAAAATCTAAAGCCAAAATATTATCACAAGTATTAGAAGACATGAAAATATTGTAACTCAATTTGCACATATAAGTGAAGCTCTTATTCATATCAAAGGATTGACAATGTTCATCATTAAACCATCCCAACATTGGTGAATAAACCTTACTTGAATCAAATTTACATGCTACAACATGCTTAAATAAGCAAACATGCAATAAGTCATTTGACACAGAATCATCACCAAGATTAGAGGTCATATCAAAATGATTAAACATTGGCACAATTATTTTCAAACGTATTTGATCCAAATCTGATTTATTCCCTGATTCACATGGTTCTTTCATATTAATAGTTAATTCAATGGGTCCACTCGAAATTGTTGATCTTTTAGTTGTTTGGTCACATGGCAAAGTCAAATTATCAACATAGTCCTCTAAAATAGGTGGTGTGATCAAAGTATTGGGTAGCTGATCAGATGGTGCATTTAAATTGACAAGGCATTCCTCATTCTCATGTAGAGGTGGAAGATCAGTACCTTTGTCATTACCTCTTATGATCAACTCAGCTGATGTAGCCACTCTCGGGGGTGATGTGTCACATGGTGGAGGTGATGTAGTCCTCATAACAATGGATGTGGTTGTCAAAGTACAACTAGTAGTTGAAGGAACAACCGTATCAACTCTTGGAATATGCACCGTGCGCTTGTTCTCCTTGTGGCCAACACGTCGTTTTATTTCCTGTTCAGCTTTGCAAGCAAGACGAAACAAATGGTCCATAGGATAACACTCTTCATGAATTAGAATCTCTTGAATATCACGGTTTAATCCTCCCCAAAATCTATCCATAAAATCTTCTTCACTTTCTTCTAAAAATGAGTGCAATAATGTAGTTTGTAAATCATCATAGTATTTTGTTACCGTGTCAGTGCCTTGTTTTAAATGTTGTAATTTTTTAATCATGCCACGAGTATAATAAACATCAACGAATCTATCTCTCATGACAAGTTTTAAATCATCCCAAGTAGTAGGTATAAGATCAGGGTTTAACCGACAATATTCACTCCACCAAACTAAAGCAAAGCTACTAAAAGTACTAACAGCAGCTTGAAATTTTTCACGCTCATCAAAATTATGGGAAGCAAATATAGCATTTATTTCGTACTCCCATTCAATATATAAATCAGGCCTAAAATGACCAGTAAATGGTGGCATGGAAACATTAACCTGATTATGTGCATTCTGATGTAATTGCTCCTCTTGTGGTGGTTGTTGTATTTTCTTAGGTGATGGCAAATCTCCCACGATCGATGAAGCCCAAGAACTAACAACTCCGGAACCTGCCATGATTAGTAGAAACAAAAAATAAATCGAGAATAATGTTCCTATGAACTACTAGGATGTGGTGGTAAAGCGCTCACAGTAAAGCAAATATCAATATCTTACAAGTTCTTACCATGCAGCAGGTGGTGACGGGCAACCAGCGGTGTCAAATAACTCCGAAGATTGAGTAAAGCGATTGCCAGGTGAACGTACGTATACACGGTGTAGAAATATGTGGAGTTGGGTTGGCTATATATGGTAGCAAAAGATTAGCAATAATCAATTCAGAGATGCAATGTTGAATAAACGCTCAACGACGATACTGTGCTGGTCCTAGGCTAGACCGGACTAGAGACGCGAGCCTAGAACACTAATGACGTCACGGCGTAGCACAACTAGCATCAAGAAAGGATATGAAGTAGCTCCGGACAACAAGATATAAGTGAAGATCACAATGGCAGTAAAGATAATGATGAGAAACAACTACCAAGTAGCATATACCAACACTTCTCTCTCCAACTTTACTCTATAAAAGTTTGTGCCAATTTTATGATAATTTTTCTCAAGAAAGGCACTGACTCAAGCTTTCAAATGCAAAAAGAATCACTCAATTCCGAGTTGATATGAGGAGTCAAAAAATTCTAAAACTGGCCTGAAAAACTGGAATAAGCTGTGTTCGCGAACTTCGGAGGGCAAAAAGACCTATTTAGAAGCCGATTTTGAGGTGTCAAATATTGAACTAGCTTCTGCAACTATTTAGATGCGGCTTGTCGCTAGCTTTAATTTGAGTACTCACGAAGCCAAAACAGACTTCGTATGAAAAAGATATGCCTGTTTTACTGAACACTGCGCAAAACAGATT
Organism: Thinopyrum elongatum; assembly: GCA_011799875.1. Lineage (NCBI taxonomy): Eukaryota > Viridiplantae > Streptophyta > Magnoliopsida > Poales > Poaceae > Thinopyrum > Thinopyrum elongatum. The sequence goes on along the minus strand of JAAAXO010000157.1, from coordinate 24,649 downwards.
CCAATCCGAATTCAGCTACGAGATTGAGTCTAGATATATCCGAATTTTGTTTTTTTTTTCTTCTCTCTTTTTTTTTCTCACACTTTTTCTTTTCTTTTTCTTTCTCTGACTTTTTTTTAAACTTTTTTTCTCTTTTTTTTTTCTTGCTCCCACTTTCCAAAACAAACTAGATAAGATGTAGATTGGATCAAGCACAGATGTGAACGACCTCAACTATGATTATGACAATGAACAGTGGGTAGCACGATGTGGAAATTGATGGATGGGATGGTGGACAGCGGAAGGAATAACGATGCAGCGGCGGCGTGCTAATGTGAACAGAACTCGAAACTCTAAACGAACTAGACACTAAGACCAGCAACTGAACACGACGATGCAACCGATAATTCAATAATGCAAACAATGAAAAGAAAATTGCGAAGGCTCGGACTGGCTTGGACAAAGGATGAATAGATCTAACTTTTTTTAGTGGTTTTTTCTTTGGACAATAGGTAAGAAAATAAATCTAATCTACGGAAAACTGAAAATTCTCACCGAGCAACCTGAAAACTGATACCACTTGATAGAGGCGAGGGTGTCCCGATCTTTCGATGAGATGGTAACTATCGATTTGGTGGAGCCGACTTTGACGATCCGACTACAAACGTGCACGACGTTGCGCCTTAGCAATCGCTAAACCAATCTCCTGAGGTTACTGACGATGCTGGAAGCACGATCAGCCTGACCACGAAGGTCTATTCCTGCACGCAATCGAAGAACAAGCAAGAATATGATAATGCAATCTGAATATTGCGAATATAGATGAAGTATTGATAATGCTGGGGATCCGAAAGCGGTCTTGGTCTGGTCGTTGGACACAAACGAAGTACACGAAGTTGCAATGGCTAACTTTTAACTAAACAAATCCCAAGCAAAAAGCTACTAGATGGATCTACTTATATAGGAGCAAGGGGTGGCGGCCAAGGAGGTGGGAGGACGTCCCAAGGCAGCCTAAAACTAACCCTAGGTCGTACAAGGCCAATGGGCCCAAGTGGAGGTGATGCAACACCTTTGGACTTGTAGTTTGACTCGGATTCTGCTACGGCGTCAGATTGTTTCGACGACAACTCAACGCTCCAGATGAATTTGAAGGTGAAACCAATTGGGTTAGAAAGAGCACGAAATCTACTTTCCAACAAAAAAAGAATCACCCAATTCGGAGTCCGTATGAAATAGTTCTTGGCGTTTTGAGTCAGGTATGTCTGTGCAGTCCGAATCTGAATCCAGAACGTGAGAGACTTGGACTCTATCTTCTCTTGGCCCAAAAGTGACGTGATATGACTTTTTGAACAGCACATAAACTTCTCTTTTTCCCTTATCTTCATATGTGGATTGTACAAATCTCCCATACACCTGCAATTAGACATGGCACAAAAGTTTGTGAAGTATTTTTGTCTTGGATGACATAAATAAATTATTGCATAGTTTGCATTAGAAATCACCTCACAAATATACATGTATGCAATATTTTTGGTCGTATCCAAGGTAGTCATGTCCTCATCACTAAGAGATTCGCGTATATAACCTTTGTCGAGCAGCTCCTGTACTTGACGCATAATCTCCTTCGTCTCCTCTGGATTGGTACGGTATGGCGCACGGTTTGGCAAGGAAGCACCGGGAATTAAGTCAATCTGATGCTCAATCCCGCGAATAGGTGGTAATCCCGGTGGCACGTCTTGTGGAAAGACGTCAGCGAACTCCTGCAAAATGTTAGTGACAGCAGGAGGCAAAGAGGAAGGCACGTCCTCGAATGAAAATAATGCCTCTTTGCACACAAAAGCATAACAAACGGATTTGCTTAAATCTAGCTCATCAATATCAGATTTGGTGGCAAGTAAACACGCATTTTTCAATTTAATTTCAGAAGCAACACTAGACGGTTTATTATTAGGCTTCATTTGTTGCTCAAATTCTTTTGCCACAATCTGATTTTCACTCTTATTTTTCTCCTGTTTTGCTTTACTAGCTCTATTAATATCATCTTTCAAAATAGAATCAGGAGTCATAGGAAGCAAAGTAATATGTTTATCCTTATGAACAAGAGTATACTGATTGTTTCTACCATGGTGTACAGAATTTTTATCAAATTGCCATGGTCTACCAAGTAATAAGGAACATGCTTGCATGGGTACCACATCACAATCAACATAATCAGCATATGTAGAGATACTAAAATGCACACGAATAGTACGTGTTACCTTAACCTTGCCGCTGTTGTTGAACCATTGGATATAGTAAGGATGTGGATGTGGTCTTGTGGTGAGAGATAGCTTCTCCACCATCTCCATGCTAGCCAAGTTGTTGCAGCTCCCTCCATCTATGATGACGCGAACAGAACGTTCCTTCACAACTCCCTTTGTATGGAACAAATTATGCCTCTGATTTTGCTCAGCTTGTGTGACCTGCACACTCAAAACACGTTGAGTAACTAAACATTCATACCTGTCAGCGTCTTCAGGAGCCATGTATTGCGTCTCATGATCAGAATCATCTCCACCGTGTTCTTCACTTGTAATAAGAGCCAAAGTCTCCTCATCATAGTCACTAGCGGACTCATACCCACCATCCTCAGTAGCAATCATAACACGCGGAGATTGGCATTCTCTGGCATAATGACCACTTCCCTTACAACGACGACAAATAATATCATGTGTGTGCCCTGTTGATGCCATAGATGAAGAAGAGCTCTGGGCAGGCCCAGAAGGTGTACTCTTGGCAGATGGTGGTGGTGGTGCCTGTTTTCTTGTATCTCGGTTGGAGTTGGCGGCTGAAGTCAGTGGTGCTGCAGTAGGACGTGTGGGAGTAGAGGAGGCACGCGGTGTCCATGATGAAGATCGACCTGCAGAAAAATTAGTTCGCGCCAATGCCTGTCGATCCTGCACTTCACGTTCAGCTTTACAAGCAAGATGGAATAAACGAGTGATATTATCATACTCCTTATACTCTAGAATACTCTAGAATTTTTTCCTTGTCTTAAGCGCTGCAATTTTTGAAGTAATTCACGTTGATAATATGGTGGAACCCAACGAGTACGCATAGCAGTTTTCAAAGCAGCCCACGTAGCTGGAATAGGATATAATCTACAATGTTCAGTCCACCATACACATGCAAAACTAGTAAAAGCACAAACAGCAGCAGCAACACGTCTCTCCTCGGGATATTGTAAACATGTAAAACGTTGTTCAGTTTCTAACTCCCAAGTAAGATATATATCAGGAACATATCTACCCTCAAATGGTGGAATATTCAATTTCAGTTTAGGAATATGGTCATGATCTCGTACCTGAGGTGGTAATGCAGCCCTACCATTGCGATTATTGGCATGTAGACGACCTGGTGCTGGTACGTAGTTCTGATTTTGATCAACCTCATCCTCGTAATCGCCCGCATAATCGTCCTCCTCAGCGGCAACAGGAGCCATAGAAGCATCAACAGTAGGTGCAGCGGCACCAGAAGTTTGACCAGGCTCAAGGGGAACGCGCTGTGCTCGTCCCACTTGATTTGGAAGGCGACGTTCTTGTTGTTGTAGAGGTGCGACAGGTGCAGCGGGCGGTGGTTGTGGAAGACGCGCGAGCAATTCATTAAACTTGTTATCGAGCTTAGTTTCGAACGTCTTCTCAATTCCATCTATCTTCTCCATGGCCTCTTCAAATCTGTTTAGCACATCTTGCACCTGTCCACTCATCATTTGCTGAAATTTATCATGTAGCTGTTTGTTCGTCATGTTCTCCCAATCAGTCTCATCGGCTTGTGATCCTGCCATGGTTAGCAGCAATAGAAACACACAAGAATATGATCCTACAGACTACTGGGAAGTGGTGGTGGTGGTGTATCACAAAACCGTCAAGCGAATCTCAAATGCTTACCAGTTCTTACCCAGCAGCAGGTGGTGATCGGCAACCGTTGTAGTCAAAACTCTTAAAGATTGGACAGAGCGATTGCCAGGTGGTGTCAAACGCACGACGTAGATGTATGTGATGCTGGGAAGGCTTATGATATGGTAGCAAAAATGTCAGCAATAATCAATTCAGAGATGCAAAGTTGAATAAACGCTCAACGACGGTACTGTGCTGGTCCTAGGCTAGACCGTACTAGAGACGCGAGCCTAGAACACTAACAAAATCACGGCGCGGCACGTAAACAAGGGAAGAGCACACTCTAAAAAAAACGTTTTTTTTTTGCGCTTGTTTTTTGGGCTCTGATAGAGGCGGGGGTGTCCCGATCTTTCGATGAGATGATAGCTATCAATTTGGTGGAGTCGACTTTGATGATCCGACTACAAACGTGCACAACGTTGCGCCTTAGCAATCGCTAAACCAATCTCCCGAGGTTACTGACGATGCTGAAAGCACGATCAGCCTGACCACGAAGGTCTATTCCTGCACGCAATCGAAGAACAAGAAGAATATGATAATGCAATCTGAATATTGAGAATATAGATGAAGTATTGATAAAGGTGGGGATCCGAAAGCGGTCTTGGTCTGGTCGTTGGACACAAACGAAGTACACGAAGTTGCAATGGCTAACTTTTAACTAAACAAATCCCAAGCAAAAAGCTACTAGATGGATCTACTTATATAGGAGCAAGGGGTGGCGGCCAAGGAGGTGGGAGGACGTCCCAAGGCAGCCTAAAACTAACCCTAGGTCGTACAAGGCCAATGGGCCCAAGTGGAGGTGATGCAACACCTTTGGACTTGTAGTTTGACTCGGATTCTGCTACAGCGTCAGATTGTTTCGACGACAACTCAACGCTCCGGATGAATTTGAAGGTGAAACCAATTGGGTTAGAAAGAGCACGAAATCTACTTTCCAACAAAAAAAGAATCACCCAATTCGAAGTCCGTATGAAATAGTTCTTGGTGTTTTGAGTCAGGTATGTCTGTGCAGTCCGAATCTGAATCCAGAACGTGAGAGACTTGGACTCTATCTTCTCTTGGCCCAAAAGTGACGTGATATGACTTTTTGAACAGCACATAAACTTCTCTTTTTCCCTTATCTTCATATGTGGATTGTACAAATCTCCCATACACCTGCAATTAGACATGGCACAAAAGTTTGTGAAGTATTTTTGTCTTGGATGACATAAATAAATTATTGCATAGTTTGCATTAGAAATCACCTCACAAATATACATGTATGCAATATTTTTGGTCGTATCCAAGGTAGTCATGTCCTCATCATCCTCCCCTTCTTGAAAACAAAGCTGTCCTCGGCGTTGCTTAAGCTGAAATGTGGCTAACAAAAGAGACAAGGTGTACATGTTGTATATGTATATGTCATCCAGTTTTACTTCCCTTAGTTTTTGCATATATGACACATGTATACATGAGTAACCTTCATAGTTCATAAAATCTAAAGCCAAAATATTATCACAAGTATTAGAAGACATGAAAATATTGTAACTCAATTTGCACATATAAGTGAAGCTCTTATTCATATCAAAGGATTGACAATGTTCATCATTAAACCATCCCAACATTGGTGAATAAACCTTACTTGAATCAAATTTACATGCTACAACATGCTTAAATAAGCAAACATACAATAAGTCATTTGACACAAAATCATCACCAAGATTAGAGGTCATATCAAAATGATTAAACATTGTTTCTTTTGCATAAACAGTTAATTCATTGGGTGCACTCGAAATTGTTGATACTTCAACTCTTTGATCACATGATGCATTCATGACAGTAACACAATTCTCTAAAATAGCTGGCGTGCTCAAATCAATAGGTAACACAACACATGATGTATTCAAGTTAACTAGGCATGCATCATTCTCATGTGAAAGTTGAAAATCTGTACCTTTGTCATTACCTCTTATGATCAACCCAGACGATGTAGGCACTCTTGGAGGTGATGTGTCACATGATGGAGATGATGTAGTCCTCGCAACAACGGATGTGGTTGTCATAGTACGCCTAGTAGTTGAAGAAACATCTGTATCAACACTTGGAATGTGCACCGTGCGCTTGTTCTCCTTGTGGCCAACACGTCGTTTTATTTCCTGTTCAGCTTTGCAAGCAAGACGAAACAAATGGTCCATAGGATAACACTCTTCATGAATTAGAATCTCTTGAATATCACAATTTAATCCTCCCCAAAATCTATCCAGAAAATCTTCTTCACTTTCTTCTAAAAATGAGTGCAATAATGTAGTTTGTAAATCATCCTAGTATTTTGTTACCGTGTCAGTGCCTTGTTTTAAATGTTGTAATTTTTTAATCATGCCACGAGTATAATAAACATCAACGAATCTATCTCTCATGACAAGTTTTAAATCATCCCAAGTAGTAGGTATAAGATCAGGGTTTAACCGACAATATTCACTCCACCAAACTAAAGCAAAGCTACTAAAAGTACTAACAGCAGCTTGAAATTTTTCACGCTCATCAAAATTATGGGAAGCAAATATAGCATTTATTTCGTACTCCCATTCAATATATAAATCAGGCCTAAAACGACCAGTAAATGGTGGCATGGAAACATTAACCTGATTATGTGCATTCTGATGTAATTGCTCCTCTTGTGGTGGTTGTTGTATTTTCTTAGGTGATGGCAAATCTCCCACGATCGATGAAGCCCAAGAACTAACAACTCCGGAACCTGCCATGATTAGTAGAAACAAAAAAAAATCGAGAATAATGTTCCTATGAACTACTAGGATGTGGTGGTAAAGCACTCACAGTAAAGCAAATATCAATATCTTACAAGTTCTTACCATGCAGCAGGTGGTGACGGGCAACCAGCGGTGTCAAATAACTCCGAAGATTGAGTAAAGCGATTGCCAGGTGATAGAGGCGAGGGTGTCCCGATCTTTCGATGAGATGATAGCTATCGTTTTTGGTGGAGTAGACTTTGACGATCCGACTACGAACGTGCGAGGACGTCGCGCCTTAGCAATCGCTAAACCGACTCCGAGAGGTTATTGACCACGCCAGAGCACAATCAACCTGACCACGAGGGTCTATCTCCTGCAAGCAAACGAAGAACAAGCAAGAAACTAAGATTTGCAATCTGGATATTACGAATATAAGATGAAAGCTTTATTGATCAAGTTGGGGTTCTGTGACGTCTTGGTCTGGTCGTTGAACACAAACGAAGTACGCGAAGTTGCAGCTATGGCGAACTTTTAATCTAAACAAAACCCAACGAAAAAGCTACTAGATGGATCTACTTATATAGGAGTAAGGGGTGGCGGCCAAGGAGGTGGGAGGACGTCCCAAGGCAGCCTAAAACTAACCCTAGGTCGTACAAGGCTCATGGGCCCAAGTGGAGGTGATGCAACACCTTTGGACTTGTAGTTTGACTCGGATTCTGCTGCAGCGTCAAATTGTTTCGTCAATAACTCATAGCTCCGGATGAATTTTAAGGTGAATCCAATTGGGTTGGAAAGAACACGAAATCTACTTTCCAACAAAAAAAGAATCACCCAATTCGGAGTCCGTATGAAAAAGTTCTTGGCGTTTTGAGTCAGGTATGTCTGTGCAGTCCGAATCTGAATCCAGAACGTGAGAGACTTGGACTCTATCTTCTCTTGGCCCAAAAGTGACGTGAGAGGACTTTTTGAACACCACCTAAACTTCTCGTTTTCCCTTATCTTCATATGTGAATTGTACAAATGTCCCATACACCTGCAATTAGACATGGCACAAAAGTTTGTGAAGTATTTTTGTCCTGGATGACACAAATAAATTATTGCATAGTTTGCATTAGAAATCACCTCACAAATATACATGTATGCAATATTTTTGGTCGTATCCAAGGTATTCATGTCCTCATCATCCTCCCCTTCTTGAAAACAAAGCCGTCCTCGGCATTGCTTAATCTGAAATGTGGCTAACAAAAGAGACAAGGTGTACATGTTGTATATGTATATGTCATCCATTTTTACTTCCCTTGATTTTTGCACATATGACACATGTATACATGAGTAACTTTCATAGTTCATAAAATGTAAAGCCAAAATATTATCACAAGTATTAGAAGACATGAAAATATTGCAACTCAATTTGCACATATAAGTGAAGCTCTTATTCATATCAAAGGATTGACAATGTTCATCATTAAACCATCCCAACATTGGTGAATAAACCTTACTTGCATCAAATTTACATGCTACTACATGCTTAAATAAGCAAACATGCAATAAGTCTTTTGACACAAAATCATCACCAAGATTAGAGGTCATATCAAAATGATTAAACATTGGTTCTTTTGCATCAATAGTTAATTCAATTGGTGCACTCAAAATTGTTGGTATTTCAGTTGTTTGATCACATGACGCATTCATGACAGTAACACAATTCTCTAAAATAGGTGACGTGCCCAAATCAATAGGTAACTCAACACATGATGTATTCAAGTTAACTAGGCATGCATCATTCTCATGTGAAAGTGGAAAATATGTACCTTTGTCATTACCTCTTATGATCAACTCAGATGATGTAGGCACTCTCGGTGGTGATGTGTCACATGGTGGAGATGATGTAGTCATCGCAACAACGGATGTGGTTGTCATAGTACGCCTAGTAGTTAAAGAAACATCTATATCAACACTTGGAATGTGCATCGTGCACTTGTTCTCCTTGTGGGCAACACGTCGTTTTATTTCCTGTTCAGCTTTGCAAGCAAGACGAAACAAATGGTCCATAGGATAACACTCTTCATGAATTAGAATCTCTTGAATATCACGGTTTAATCCTCCCCAAAATCTATCCATAAAATCTTCTTCACTTTCTTCTAAAAATGAGTGCAACAATGTAGTTTGTAAATCATCATAATATTTTGTTACCGTGTCAGTGCCTTGTTTTAAATGTTGTAATTTTTTAATCATGCCACGACTATAATAAACATCAACGAATCTATCTCTCATGACAAGTTTTAAATCATCCCAAGTAGTAGGTATAAGATCAGGGTTTAACCGACAGTATTCACTCCACCAAACTAAAGCAAAGCTACTGAAAGTACTAACCGCAGCTTGAAATTTTCCACGCTCATCAAAATTATGGGAAGCAAATATAGCATTAATTTCGTACTCCCATTCAATATATAAATCAGGCCTAAAACGACCAGTAAATGGTGGCATGGAAACATTAACCTGATTATGTGCATTCTGATGTTGTTGCTCCTCTTGTGACGGTTGTTGTATTTTCTTAGGTGATGGCAAATCTCCCACGATCGATGAAGCCCAAGAACTAACAACTCCGGAACCTGCCATAGTTAGTAGAAAACAAGAAACAAAATCCAAGAATAATGTTCCTATGAACTACTAGGATGTGGTGGTAAAACGCTCACAGTGTAGCAAATATCAATATCTTACAAGTTCTTACCATGCAGCAGGTGGTGACAGGCAACCAGCGGTGTCAAATAACTCCGAAGATTGAGTAAAACGATTGCCAGGAGAACGTACGTATACACGGTGTAGAAATATGTGGAGCTTGGAAGGCTTAAATATTTTACTAAACAGACTTCGTATGAAAAAGATATGCCTGTTTTACTGAACACTGCGCAAAACAGATTCCAATCCGAATTCAGCTACGAGATTGAGTCTAGATAGATCCGAATTTTGTTTTTTTTTCTTCTCTCTTTTTTTTTCACATTTTTTTATTTTTCTTTCTCTCTTTTTTTTCTCTAACTTTTTTTTACTTTTTTTTCTCTTTTTTTTTTCTTGCTCCCTCTTTCCAAAACAAACTAGATAAGATGTAGATTGGATCAAGCACAGATGTGAACGACCTCAACTATGATTATGACAATGAACAGTGGGTAGCACGATGTGGAAATTGATGGATGGGATGGTGGACAGCGGAAGGAATAACGATGCAGCGGCGGCGTGACTAATGTGAACAGAACTCGAAACTCTAAACGAACTAGACACTAAGACCAGCAACTGAACACGACGATGCAACCGATAATTCAATAATGCAAACAATGAAAAGAAAATTGCGAAGGCTCGGACTGGCTTGGACAAAGGATGAATAGATCTAACTTTTTTTTTGTGGTTTTTTCTTTGGACAATAGGTAAGAAAATAAATCTAATCTAGGGAAAACTGAAAATTCTCACCGAGCAACCTGAAAACTGATACCACTTGATAGAGGCGGGGGTGTCCCGATCTTTCGATGAGATGATAGCTATCGATTTGGTGGAGTCGACTTTGATGATCCGACTACAAACATGCACGACGTTGCGCCTTAGCAATCGCTAAACCAATCTTCCGAGGTTACTGACGATGCTGAAAGCACGATCAGCCTGACCACGAAGGTCTATTCCTGCACGCAATCGAAGAACAAGCAAGAATATGATAATGCAATCTGAATATTGAGAATATAGATGAAGTATTGATAAAGGTGGGGATCCGAAAGCGGTCTTGGTCTGGTCGTTGGACACAAACGAAGTACACGAAGTTGCAATGGCTAACTTTTAACTAAACAAATCCCAAGCAAAAAGCTACTAGATGGATCTACTTATATAGGAGCAAGGGGTGGTGGCCAAGGAGGTGGGAGGACGTCCCAAGGCAGCCTAAAACTAACCCTAGGTCGTACAAGGCCAATGGGCTCAAGTGGAGGTGATGTAACACCTTTGGACTTGTAGTTTGACTCGGATTCTGCTACAGCGTCAGATTGTTTCGACGACAACTCAACGCTCCGGATGAATTTGAAGGTGAAACCAATTGGGTTAGAAAGAGCACGAAATCTACTTTCCAACAAAAAAAGAATCACCCAATTCGAAGTCCGTATGAAATAGTTCTTGGTGTTTTGAGTCAGGTATATCTGTGCAGTCCGAATCTGAATCCAGAACGTGAGAGACTTGGACTCTATCTTCTCTTGGCCCAAAAGTGACGTGATATGACTTTTTGAACAGCACATAAACTTCTCTTTTTCCCTTATCTTCATATGTGGATTGTACAAATCTCCCATACACCTGCAATTAGACATGGCACAAAAGTTTGTGAAGTATTTTTGTCTTGGATGACATAAATAAATTATTGCATAGTTTGCATTAGAAATCACCTCACAAATATACATGTATGCAATATTTTTGGTCGTATCCAAGGTAGTCATGTCCTCATCAGGCTCCTTTTTTTTTGCAAAAAATCACTATAATGGCGAGTGTCTCAAAACTCTTCCCAAGTCAAACTAACAGGATTGGCAGGAAAAAAAATTTTGAATTTTTTTTTTCCGGAAATCAGGGCAGCGACGACGAAAAAGTGCGACAAAAAATCACTATGATGGCAAGTGTCTCAAAACGCTCCCTGGGACCTAAAAATAGGATAGGGAAAAAATATTTTTGACTGCCAAAAGTTTGGCCTAAAAACTGCCCAGGGGTCTCCAGACTCTTTTTTTTTTCCGAAACCTACTCCGGCAAGGAAACACGAATCGGAAACTAGATGGATCTCAAAAACAAACCTAATAGGAAAAGAACTCGGATTGGTGGTGGATATATGATGGTGGTATATGGCAGGGGCGATGATGATGGTGCGGCGGCGGCGTGACAACTTATGACCAGAACTCGAAACTCTAAAGGACTAGACGCTAAGACCAGCAACTAGACACGACGATGCAACCGCAAATTCAACAAAGCAAAAACCCTAAAAAGATTATGCAAAGGCTCAGATTGGTTCGGATATGATGAACTAACCCTAAATTTTTTTTTGGCTTTTTCGTGGACTGTAGGTATGAAGAACAGACTCGATCTAAACTACGAAAAACTGTAAAATCTCACCGAGCAACCTGAAAATCTGATACCACTTGATACAGGCAAAGGTGTCCCGATGTTTCGATGAGATGGTGGCTATCGTTTTCTGTGGGAGTCGACCTTGACGATCCGACTACGAACGTGCGAGACGTCGCGCCTTAGCAATTGCTAAACCAACTTCAAAGGGGTTATTGACCACGCCGGAGCACGATCAACCTGACCACGAGGGTCTGTTTCCTGCGAGCAAACGAAGAACAAGCAAGAAACTGAGATTGCAATCTGGATATTGCGAATATAAGAGGAAAGCTTTATTAATGAAGGTGGGGTTCTGTGACGTCTTGGTCTGGTCGTTGAACACAAACGAAGTACGCGAAGTTGCAGCTATGGCGAACTTTTAATCTAAACAAAACCCAAAGTCTAAACGGTGCCCTAAGGGCTGTATATATGGAGGAAGAGGGGGGGAATTTCGTGGCCCTTGAAGGAGGGGTCCGAAACCAACCCTATCTCTTGTTTCCCCACACATACGGACTCTAAAAACAGCCTATACTCAAGTATTTCGAAATTACATGGGCCTGGCCCAATAATAAGGTGACGCAGCACCTATAATAGCCTCTGGACGAAATTTATGAAGTGGCATCTTGTATATTTCGTCCAAGGCTTCATGCACTCATTATGGTGGCTTCAAAGTCCTGAAATCATCACTAGTAACTCCGTTCTTGTTTCCCGTGCGCATGCCATCATCTCCATGCTTGAACTTGCTCCAATGTTCCTCTTTCTTGTCCAAGCTAGGCCCTTCATTCGTAAGCAAAACAAATGTATCCACTTTAGGCAGCATCATATTCTCATGAACATTAGAATCATTACCAAGAAACGAAAGTACCTGATAATTTAATTGGCGTGCACGAGCTGTAGTAATTGGTCCAGTATGTATAGCAGCAGGGGCTGTGGGTGTAACAATGGTATTGATGTCCTCATCAGCTGCTGACCGACACGTGAATTGCTGGGTCATGTATGCCTGTCCCTGTATGTTTGTGCCACCTTGGTTTATGACTAGTCATGTCGGCTTGGGTTCTCTGTCATATGGATGCTAGCGACACAATCATATACATGAGCCAAAAGGCACAAACGGTCCCGTCCTAACTAAGGCTGCAGCCGAGGGGATATGTGCGTGAGGCCGCAAAGTGATATAATGTGTTACATGCTATATCGGTGTGACTTAGGATCGGGGTCCTGACAAAGGGGTGGCTGGACTAGGCTCATACACAAATCAACATCAAGGTGTTTGATTAGTGGTGTGAGCAGTGTATAAGCCTATTGGGTCTGAGTTTTGGCTGAGAGTGATAAATCACTAAGTATACTGTCTATGCAAATTTCTAGCTCAAATGGATGGGTCTAGCTAGCACTTGCTTCACAATATGCCCTACTGGACAGAAACATAAAAGTTTAAGCTGTGCTCAAATGGATGAATGGATTGAGATGAAATTAGCGGTAGGATTATAAATTGGGCATATGAAGGCACTGTAAAAATTTCATACCATTTGGACATACTAAAATGGTACTTCCTTCAGAGTGGTCCACTTTGGACAGAAACTTAGGAAAATTCTAGAGAATTATTGGCAAGTTGAAATAAGCCCAAATTTGGTGGAGAGAGATTATATAGGTAGAAGAATATCCTGGTAAATTTTCAATAATTATGGAGCAATATAAAATATAGTTGCTTCACAATATGAAAATATGACCAGAAGCAAAGATTGGATGGTGTGCTGATAGAGGCGAGGGTGTCCCGATCTTTCGATGAGATGATAGCTATCGTTTTTGGTGGAGTAGACTTTGACGATCCGACTACGAACGTGCGAGGACGTCGCGCCTTAGCACTCGCTAAACCAACTCCGAGAGGTTATTGACCACGCCGGAGCACAATCAACCTGACCACGAGGGTCTATCTCCTGCAAGCAAACGAAGAACAAGCAAGAAACTAAGATTTGCAATCTGGATATTGCGAATATAAGATGAAAGCTTTATTGATCAAGGTGGGGTTCTGTGACGTCTTGGTCTGGTCGTTGAACACAAACGAAGTACGCGAAGTTGCAGCTATGGCGAACTTTTAATCTAAACAAAACCCAAAGTCTAAACGGTGCCCTAAGGGCTGTATATATGGAGGAAGAGGAGGGGATTTCGTGGCCCTTGAAGGAGGGGTCCGAAACCAACCCTATCTCTTGTTTCCCCACACATACGGACTCTAAAAACAGCCTATACTCAAGTATTTCGAAATTACATGGGCCTGGCCCAATAATAAGGTGACGCAGCACCTATAATACCCTCTGGACGAAATTTATGAAGTGACATCTTGTATATTTCGTCCAAGGCTTCCTGCACTCATTATGGTGGCTTCAAAGTCCTAAAATCATCACTTGTAACTCTGTTCTTGTTCCCCTTGTGCATGCCATCATCTCCATGCTTGAACTTGCTCCAAGGTTCCTCTTTCTTGTCCAAGCTAGGCCCTTCATTTGTAAGCAAAACAAATGTATCCAATTTAGGCAGCATCATATTCTCATGAACTTTAGAATCATTACCAAGAAACGAAAGTACCTGATATTTTAATTGGCGTGCGCGAGCTCTAGTAATTGGTCCAGTATGTATAGAAGCAGGGGCTGTGGGTGTAACAATGGTATTGATGTCCTCATCATGGGGTTGGATGAGATTTATCATGTAGTTGGGTCAATTTGTTAGGGCTTGATACCTAGTATCCACTACATTCTGAGATTGATGTTCCTTTGACTTTGCTATGCTTAATGCTTGTCACTAGGGCCCGAGTGCCATGATTTCAGATCTGAACACTTTATATTTTCATGAATATATTTGAGTTATTGATCCTATCTTGCAAGTTATACACACCTATTGATGCGGAGCATCCTTTGGTCATCCCCATGGACCTATCTTCGTCTCACCAAGTGCCAAGAGGACCCATGACACGAGCACGAGCTAGAGCTCTCGAGACCGAGGTGACATCTCTCCTTAATGAACTTCCATATGAATCATGTGAGTTATGGCTACTACCTCAAACGGAAATGCTATGCGTGCTCAGGTACTTAGAAGACCCTCTCGGAGACGCTCGTGAAGACGGACAAGTCTCCAAGTTCACGGACGAAGAGGAACAACGGAAGGAACGGAAGGAACCGGAGAAGTCTCCAGGGCCCGGACATCCGGCCCCAGGCCACGGACATCCGTCCCCAGGCCCCGGACATCCGGCCCCTGGAAGTGTCATCAGCAGCAAGGAACCAGCGGCCAGGTCTACAGGGCTCGGACATCCGGCGACCAGCCCGGACATCCAGCCTCCGGCCTGGAAATCCGGCCTTCTTCCCGGATATCCAGTGCCCCCATCATCCGAACCTGAAAAACGGCCTCCGACAGCCCAGACATCCGGCGCCAGCCCGGACATCCGGCATCCCGGGAATGCCCGGACATCCGGCCCGACGCCCGGATGTCCGGCTCCGCCTGCCTGCGCGCAGTAACGGGCTTAGACCCATGTATCCCCCCTCTCTCCCTAGACTATAAATACCCCTTCACTTGGACAAACTAGGGTTAGCGATGTGATAGCTCATTTTACGTGTGAGAGCTTCGCTCATCCACTTGGTTACCTTCTCCTCGGAGAGTGCGCCTCTTCGGAGAAGATCCCCCAAGCGGATTCAAGACCCCATCACGGGAAGAACCTCAAGACCTCCTCACGGAGAAGATCGTGCTACTTGTATCGTCCTTAGGTGATTGTGGATCATGTATCTCTTTGTGTTTTCAAGGATCTAGCATATGTGTGACCTAATCTTGTTGGTTTGAGTGATTTCTCTTGTGTTTTCTCTCGTTTCCCCTCGTGTTCCTCGTAGGATCCCTCCAAACATGAAAGATCGGGCCCTAGGGTTCTACCCTACATCATCTTTTGGTACCATGAGCCTCGGTTGATCACGATTTTGGAGCCCCTACCCTTGTTTTCTAGCCTAATTTTGTTGTGTTCTTCCCCAATTTTGAAAATCCCCACAAAAATAGCCCCCCAAATTTTTTTGTGATTTGTTGGTGTGATGAAGTTTTGTTGGATTTGATCCGCGGATTTCGTGTGTTGCAGGTAGATCTAGCTCTCCCCCCCCCCCCAATTTCCATCAACACAATCTTCAGAATTTTGCCCCGGATTTGACCTATCCACGTGGAGTTCATCGAGTTCATCCACGGATCCATACCCCGGACATCCGGCCGTGAGCCCCGGACATCCGGCCACCCCCGGACATCCGGCCATCCAGCCCAGACATCCGGCCCCTGGCAGCAAAAAGCTCCATCCACCGCCCATTTTCCGCCTAACTTTCCCCAATTTTGTTCGGTGCCCATTTTCACTTCCGCATACCACCACCACTTCCGCATAGCACCACCATCGTTACCCGCTACCAACTCCGACACTTTTGACACATTTTGCATGAGAATTTGAGTTGCGGTTCCCGTGTCCTATTGTGTTTCGGCTATTTCGGTACGGTGCGACGTCAACTTCACCCGCTCATCTTCGCCACGGACTCGTCATCGACACCTTCAACCGCACGTAAGGACAGTAACCTCGACGACATCTTTGGTCTACTCCTTGCATACATTGATAAACACCATAGCCTTACTTTCGCGTTCTTACCCATTGGGACTGCCTTTGAGTATTGCTGGCAACGTGACTTGTTCACATTAGTGATCAGCATATACCATACCATCGTGGTGCATATCTTGGTATCATCTATTGTGTCACAAAGTTGTCATCGCACATACTCAATAGCTATCTTGGTTCGTGAAGTTTTGCATGAGAAAAGAGCTCAAAGAGAAGAGCCAACCAAGCTTTTAAGCAAAAAGAGAAAGATAAGCAAAGACCTTATACGCAAGAACCATAGCATCATACTACATTAAGATTGTCATACTCGATCATCTTGGATCATATCACCGAAACACCAACAAAGCATAATTGGGATAGAAGTCGTTGCATTTTTGCTTAGTAGGTTGTGCACAAGTCTCGTATCCGCCTATGTGCAATCGTGCTAGCTCTCTCGTGTTGTGCAACAAGAGCATTTTCGTGGATTCCACATTTTTCGCTCATACCTTGGTTGCACGACCCCATCTATCTATTTGCGTGTGTTGTTTCTTGCTATGTGTACGTACTTGTGCTATGTTCTTTGCATTTGCGAATTTGTGAATCTTTTCCAACATTTTTGAGGCTCACTAACAATTGCAACAAATTTTGTGCCACCATCTAACCAAGCTCCACTATAAGCTTTATTGTGTAGGTGTGAGGAAACCGACAAGAATTGGTACCAATGTGTTATTCCTTGTCCACATTTGAGTGATCATTGATCATCTTCAACTTCGGTCAATGTACATTGGTATCGTTCTTGATAGAGGCGCGGGTGTCCCGATCTTCGATGAGATGATAGCTATCATTTTTGGGGAGTAGACTTTGACGATCCGACTACGAACGTGCGAGGACGTGGCGCCTAGCAATCGCTAAACCAACTCCGAGAGGTTATTGACCACGCGGAGCACAATCAACCTGACCACGAGGGTCTATCTCCTGCAAGCAAACGAGAAGAAAGCAAGAAACTAAGATTTGCAATCTGGATATTGGAATATAAGATGAAAGCTTTATTGATCAAGGTGGGGTCTTGTGAAGTCTTGGTCTGGTCGTTGAACACAAACGAAGAACGCGAAGTTGCAGCTATGGCGAACTTTATCATCTAAACAAAACCCAAAGTCTAAACGGTGCCCTAAGGGCTGTATATATGGAGGAAGAGGAGGGGATTCGTGGCCCTTGAAGGAGGGGTCCGAAACCAACCCTATCTCTTGTTTCCCCACACATACGGACTCTAAAACAGCCTATACTCAATATTTCGAAATTACATGGGCCTGGCCCAATAATAAGGTGACGCAGCACCTATAATAGCCTCTGGACGAATTTATGAAGTGACATCTTGTTATTTCGTCCAAGGCTTCCTGCACTCATTATGGTGGCTTCAAAGTCCTGAAATCATCACTTGTAACTCCGTTCTTGTTCCCCTTGTGCATGCCATCATCTCATGCTTGAACTTGCTCCAAGGTTCCTCTTCTTGTCCAAGCTAGGCCCTTCATTTGTAAGCAAAAAAAAATGTATCCAATTTAGGCAGCATCATATTCTCATGAACTTTGAATCATTACCAAGAAACGAAAGTACTGATAATTTAATTGGTGTGCGCGAGCTCTAGTAATTGGTCCAGTATGTATAGAAGCAGAGGCTGTGGGTGTACAAATGGTATTGATGTCCTCATCATCCTCCCCTTCTTGAAATGAAGTCGTCCTCGACGGAAGCTCATCTCCTCACCCAATAAGGCTTCAGTCTGCAATGTTAAAGTGGGACTAACCCAAAATCTGCAGGCAGCTCAAGTTTATATGCATTATCATTTATTTTCTCTAACACTTAAAAGGACCATCAGCACGTGGCTTAGCTTTGATTGCGCAAATCAGGAAATCTATCCTTACGCAAATGTAACCAAACAAGATCTCCAGGTGCAAACACAACATGTTTCTACCCTTATCTCCAGCAAGTTTATATTTAGCATTCATACGCTCAATTTCTCCTTAGTTTAACTCATGCATTTTTAAGATCAATTAGCACGTTGTTTAGCATCAAAATTAACCTTCTCCGAAGATGGAAGAGGCAACAAATCAATGGTGCACGAGGAAGGAAAACCATACACAATTTCAAAAGGACACATCTAGTAGTAATGCAATGAACGATTAATAGCAAATTCAATATGAGGCAAGCATTCTTCCCACATTTTCTTGTTATTCTTCAAAACAGCCCTAAGCATAGTAGACAATGTTCTATTGACTACTTCAGTTTGTCCATCAGTTTGGGGTGACATGTAGTACTAAAAAGCAGTTTTAGTCCCCAACTTTGCCCATAAACATCTCCACAAAGTGGCTAAGAATTTAGTATCACGATCTGAAACAATAGTATTTGGACACCATGCATGCGTATAATTTCACGAGAAGAACAAATCAGCAACATTAACAGCTCATCGCTTTTATGACATGGTATAAAGTGTGCCATTTTCGAGAACCTATCCACGACAACAAATATGCTATCCCTCCCCTCTTTTGTTTGAGGTAACCAAAACAAAGTCCATAGATATATCCTCCCAAGGAACACTAGGTACAGGCAAAGGCATATTAAACCATGAGGAATGAGTCGTGACTTAGCTTTTTGACATGTAGTTGCAGCGAGCAACAAAACGCTCAACAGCCCGTCTCATCTTTGGCCAAAAGAAATGTGTAGCAAGTATATCCTCCGTCTTCTTCACGCCAAAGTGTCCCATTAATCCTCCCCATGCGCCTCCTGCAACAAAAAGACGAACGGAGCTAGCTGGAATGCATAGCTTGTTAGCACGAAACACAAATCCATCGTTAACGACGAACTTGTTCCATGTTCTCCCTTCCTTACAATTCTGCAATACATCTTTAAATTCAGCATCATGCACATATTGATCTTTGATGGTCCTCCAAACCAAATATTTTATAAAGTCAAGTTGTGAAAGCAGTATAAAAACGAGACAATGCATCAGCAATAACATTTTCTTTACCTTCTTGTGTTTAATGACATAAGGGAAAGTCTCAATAAATTCAACCCATTTAGCATGTCTACGGTTCAGTTTTTGCTTGACTTTTTAATGTGTTTCAAATGGCAATCGAATCACCGGTCATCATCGCAATAGACTGAGTCGTAGCACCCAGCACCTATTGTCTTTGGGCTTAAATCATGTGCCAAGATTCATTCTGGTTCGCAGAGTATACTTTATCTAAGAATAGTTCACATAGGCCCGAACAATCACTATTTCAGAAGTCGCAACCCATCTTCCCACTATGTCTCGAACAACACCTCCGTTTCCCCAATTGTGTGCACAACGACTCCTCCGAGCCCCGAGACGTCGTTCGATTCAATATCAGGGTCTGGGACCGTTACTCAAGCGCGAAGGTCAGACTTATCCTTCGGGACCGCGAAGGCTGTCTTGTCCGCTTGGGTATCCCAAACTAAGCCACATCCTTCTGTAAGCCATGTGCAGCAATGTGCGAATCCTCCTACGCCTTGGCCAGTCCGAGCCTCCAGATTTCCCCCCTCTGGGCCACTATAGTACCGTTGGTTCGGGCTGATAGCCGCCTACTCTCTACTTTGCCTGCTTTTTGGCTGGTTTCTAATGGTCCGAACAAGAGCATATAATTCTTATCATGTAGAATAGTTCAGACTAGGCCCACTCAATTTTTCAGAAAAGTTGCAACAGGTTGCCATCTTTAATAAAACACCTCCTAATCCAATTCACTAGCATCACATTCAAGCTCAAAAGTCTTATTAAAATCAGACAAGTTGGAGTAAAGGAGCATGTGTCAACTTATCTTTCAATACGTGAAGGCTTCTTCCTTGGGTATCCCAACAAAAAGGCACATCCTTCTTTGTAAGCTCATGAGAGGTGCAGCAATGGTGCTGAAATCTCTCACAAAACGCCTATAGAAAACCAGCGAGTCCAAGAAAACTCTCACTTGAGTGACCGTTTTGGCTGTGGCCAAATTCATAGCTCAATCTTGGCTTTTAACTTCAATTCCCTGTGGAGTAACAAACTAGCCAAGAAAAAGATACTGGTCGGTGCAAAAGGGGCACTTCCCAAGGTTCCAAACAAACGTGCATCACGTAAAGCAATAAAAACAGCACGTAAATGTCCAAATGTTCCTCCAAAGATTGCTATAAATCAGTATATCATCAAAATGACTACCACAAATCGTCCAATGAAAGCACGTAAAAACTTCGTTCATTAATCTCATGAAAGTACTAGGTGCATTAGTAACCCAAAAGGCATGACTAACCACTCATATAAACCGAACTTAGTTTAAATGCTTTGTTTCCATTCATCTTCCAATTTCATACGAATTTGATGGTATCCACTTACGCAATCAACTTTGGAGAATATTGTAGAGCCACTCAATTCATCAAGCATATCATCTAGCTAGGGATAGGATGACGATAACGAATAGTAATATATTAATGCCTCTACAATCAAACACACATACGCGACGTACCCATCTTTTTTGGCACTAGTTATAATAGGAAACAGCACAAGGACTAAGAGATTCGCGTATATAACCTTTGTCGAGCAGCTCCTGTACTTGACGCATAATCTCCTTCGTCTCCTCTGGATTGGTACGGTATGGCGCACGGTTTGGCAACGAGAAGCACCGGGAATTAAGTCAATCTGATGCTCAATCCCGCGAATAGGTGGTAATCCCGGTGGCACGTCTTGTGGAAAGACGTCAGCGAACTCCTGCAAAAATGTTTAGTGACCGCAGGAGGGAGGCAAAGAGGAAGGCACGTCCTCGAATGAAAATAACGCCTCTTGCACACAAAAGCATAGCAAACAGAATTGCTGAAATCTAGCTCATCAATACAGATTTGGTGGCAAGTAAGCATGCACTTTTCAATTTAATTTCAGAAGCAACACTAGATGGTTTATTATTAGGCTTCATTTGTTGCTCAAATCTTTGCGCACAATCTGATTTTCACTCTTATTTTCTCCTGTTTTGCTTACTAGCTCTATTAATATCATCTTTCAAAATAGAATCAGGAGTCATAGGAAGCAAAGTAATATGTTTATCCTTGGAACAAGAGTATACTGATGTGTTATCCATGGTGTACAGAATTTTTATCAAATTGCCATGGTCTACCAAGTAATAATGAACATGCTTGCAGTGGGTACCACATCACAATCAACATATCAGCATATGTATGGATACTAAAATGCACACGAACAGTACGTGTTACCTTAACCTTGCCGCTGTTTGAACCATTGGATATAGTAAGGATGTGGATGTGGTCTTGTGGTGAGAGATAGCTTCTCACCATCTCCATGCTAGCCAAGTTGTTGCAGCTCCCTCCATTATGATGAGACGCGAACAGAACGTTCTTCACAACTCCCTTGTAGGAACAAATTATGCCTCTGATTTTGCTCAGCTTGTGTGACCCGCACACTCAAAACACGTTGAGCAACTAAACATTCATACACTGTCAGCGTCTTCAGGAGCCATGTATTGCGTCTCATGATCAAAATCATTCCACCGTGTTCTTCACTTGTATAAGAGCCAAAGTCTCTCATCATAATCACTAGCGGAATCATACCACCATCCTCAGTAGCAATAAAACACGCGGAGATTGGCATTCTCTCGCATAATGACCTCTTCCCTTACAACGACGACCAAATAAATCATGTGGTGCCTGTTGATTGCCATAGATGAAGAAGAGCTCTGGGCAGGCCCAAGAGGTGTACTCTTGGCAGATGTGGTGGTGGTGCCTGTTTTTGTATCTCGATTGGAATTGGCGGCTGAAGTCAGTGGTGCCGCAGTAGGACGTGTGGGAGTAGAGGAGGCACGCGGTGTGGGCCATGATGAAGATCGACATGCAGAAAAATTAGTTCGCGCAATGCCTGTCGATCCTGCACTTCACGTTCAGCTTTCAAGCAAGATGGAATAAACGAGTGATATTAATTATACTCTCGTAACTCTAGAATGGTCTGAATCTCTCTATTTAATCCACCCATGAAACGTGCAGCATAGCTCATTCTCCTCAACAATACCACATCTAATCATGCCAGTTGTAATTCCTGATAATTCTTCTACAGAATTTTTTCCTTGTCTTAAGCGCTGCAATTTTTGAAGTAATTCACGTTGATAATATGGGTGGAACCCACGAGTACGCATAGCCATTTTCAAGCAGCCCACGTAGCGGAATAGGATATAATCTACAATGTTCAGACCACCATACACATGCAAAACTAGTGAAAGCACAAACAGCAGCAGCAACAACTTCGTCCGGGATATTGTAACATGTAAAACGTTGTTCAGTTTCTAACTCCCAAGTAAGATATTTCAGGAACATATCTACCCTCGAATGGTGGAATATTAATTTTAAATATTTAGGAAGATGGCATGATCTCGTACCTGAAAGTGGTGGTGTGCAGACCTACCATTGCGATTGTTGCATGTGACGACCTGGTGCTGGTTGTTTGGCAGTAGTTATGATTTTGTCGAACCTCTAATTATAATCGCCCCGACGTAACTCATCCTCCTCATCGGCACCAGGCATAGCAGCAGGAGAGGTTGACCAAGAAGCATCAACGTAGGTTACAGCAGCACCAGAAGTTGGGCATCCCAGAGGACACGCCTTTTTTTTTAACAATCGCTCGTCCGAACTGATTTGGAAGGGGGCGTGTGGGCCTTGGTGTCATGGCAGAGGTGCGAAAGGGCAGCGGTGGTGTTGGTGGAAGACGCGGTGAGCAATTCATTAACTTTGTTACCAGCTTTGTCTCGAACGGACTTCCATGGCCATCTATCTTCTCCCCAGGGCCTCTTCAATATCGTGTTTAAGACATCTCTCCACCTGGGCCACTCATCATTTTTTCTGAAAGTTTATCATGCACTTCCTGTTCGTCATGTCCTGCTCCAGAGTCAAGCTCGTCGGCTGTGGATCGCTGTCCATGGTGTAGACAGCAATAGAAACACACAAGAATCTGATCCTACCAGACTCTAGAAAGGTGGTGTGCCTGGTGTGGTGTGGTGTCACAAATCGTCAAGCAAATCTCAAATTCTTAACCAGTTCTTACCCAGCGAGCAGGTGGTGTACGGCAACCTTTGTAGTCCAAAACTCTTAGAGCTTGGACAGAGCGATTGCCGTGTGGTGCAAACCCCGATGTAGATGGTTATGTAGCTGGGAAAGAGCGAGATATCAGGTGAAGCAGGAAAAGAAGGTCAGCGACGTAATCAATTCAGAGATGCACTGTGGAATAAACTCTCAATCTCAACGATGGTACTGGTGGTCTAGGCTAGACCGTTGCTAGAGAACGCGAGCCTGAAACACTAACAAAAATCACGGCGGCTGCACGTAAACAATGGGAGGAAGCACACTCTCTGAATTTTTTTCTTTTCTTTTTTTTTGCACTTTTTTTTCGTCTTTTTTTTTTTTTTTTTTTTTGCTCCGCAACAATTTTTTTTTCGAAAAAGTCTACAAATGGGGGTCCTAAAAACTGCCTACCAGAATTTTCCAGACTTATTTTTTTTTTTGGAAAAACTGGAACTCAATTTTCTTCTGCGGATGAGCCTGAAAATTGGGGAAATCCGACTGTTCACGACTCGTAGTATCGCGTGATCGGCACTCTAAAATAAAGGAATAAATACTGGACTCTGCCTAGGCCTGGTGCAGAGATGAATCTGGTGAAGAACTCCGGACTGGTGGATGGTATATTATGACGTTAGTATATGTGGGGCTCGGATTGGGTGTGGTATATGGACTCTCCGGATCTCGTGGTGGTATATGGACTCGGATCGGTGGTGGTATTGGACTCTAGAGAAATAGCATATAAGCTGTGGTGGTATATGGTAGGGGCATGATGATGTGCGGCGGGGCGTGAAACTTGTGAACAGAACTCGAACTTTCCTCTAAAGAACTATAACGCTAAGACCAGCAACCTACACATCGATGCAACCGCAAATTCAACAAAGCCAAACTAAAAGATTATCAAAGGCTCAGATTGGTTCGGATATGATGAACTAACCTAATTTTTTTTTTTTGGCTTTTTTCCTGGACTGTGGTATGAAGAACAGACTCGATCTAAACTCGAAAACATGAAATCTCACACCGGCAACCTGGTAATCTATACCACTTGATATAGGCGAGGTTGTCCGATCTTTCGATGAGATGATAGCTATCGTTTTTGTGGAGTAGACTGACGATCCGACTAACGAACGTGCGGGACGTCGCGCCTTAGCAAATCGCTAAACCAACATCCGAGAGTGTTGACCACGCTGGAGCACAACAACCTGACCACGAGGTCT
>JAAAXO010000156.1:86073-112006 GCA_011799875.1 Thinopyrum elongatum | reverse complement strand
ATGAACTTAGTCCTGATAATTTTTGCATATCTATGTTGTAGATCAATGGCCCGTGCTACTGTTCCCTTGAATTTTAATGCGTTCCTAGAGAAAGCTAAGTTGAAAGATGATGGTAGCAACTACACGGACTGGGTCCGTAACTTGAGGATTATCCTCATTGCTGCACAGAAGAATTATGTCCTTGATGCACCGCTAGGTGAAAGGCCTGCTGCAGGAGCAGATGCTGATGTTATGAACGTCTGGCAAGCTCGATCTGATGACTACTCGATAGTTCAGTGTGCCATGCTTTACGGCTTAGAATCGGGACTTCAAAGATGTTTTGAACGTCATGGACCATATGAGATGTTCCAGGAGTTGAAGTTAATATTTCAAGCAAATGCCCGAGTTGAGAGATATGAAGTCTCCAACAAGTTCTATAGCTGCAAGATGGAGGAGAACAATTCTGTTAGTGAACACATACTCAGAATGTTTGGATATCATAATCACTTGACTCAGCTGGGAGTTAATCTTCCGGATGATAGTGTTATTGACAGAGTTCTTCAATCACTACCACCAAGCTACAAAGGCTTCGTGATGAACTATAACATGCAAGGGATGGATAAGACAATTCCCGAGCTCTTCGCTATGCTCAAAGCTGCGGAGGTAGAAATCAAGAAGGAGCATCAAGTGTTGATGGTTAACAAGACCACTAGTTTCAAGAAAAAGGGCAAAGGAAAGAAGGGGAACTTCAAGAAGAATGGCAAGCAAGTTGCCACTCCCGGGAAGAAGCCCAAGTCTGGACCTAAGCCTGAAACTGAGTGCTTCTACTGCAAAGGGACTGGACACTGAAAGCGAAACTGCCTCAAGTATTTGGCGGATAAGAAGGATGGAAAAGTGAACAAAGGTATATTTGATATACATGTTATTGATGTGTACCTTACTAATGCTCGTAGTAGCACCTGGGTATTTGATACTGGTTCTGTTGCTCATATTTGCAACTCGAAACAGGGGCTACGGATTAAACGAAGATTGGCTAAGGACGAGGTGACGATGCGCGTCGGGAATGGTTCCAAGGTCGATGTGATCGCCGTCGGCACGCTACCTCTACATCTACCTTCGGGATTAGTTTTAGACCTGAATAATTATTATTTGGTGCCAGCGTTGAGCATGAACATTATATCTGGATCTTGTTTAATGCGAGACGGTTATTCATTTAAATCAGAGAATAATGGTTATTCTATTTATATGAGTAATATCTTTTATGGTCATGCACCCTTGAAGAGTGGTCTATTTTTGTTGAATCTCGATCGTGGTGATACACATATTCATAATATTGATGCCAAAAGATGCAAAGTTGATAATGCTAGTGCAACATATTTGTGGCACTGTCGTTTAGGTCATATTGGTGTAAAGCGCATGAAGAAACTCCATGCAGATGGGCTTTTGGAATCACTTGATTATGAATCATTTGATGCTTGTGAACCATGCCTCATGGGCAAGATGACTAAGACTCCGTTCTCCGGAACAATGGAGCGAGCTACTGACTTATTGAAAATAATACATACTGATGTATGCGGTCCGATGAGTGTTGAAGCTCGCGGCGGGTATAGTTATTTTCTGACCTTCACAGATGATTTGAGCAGATATGGGTATATCTACTTAATGAAACATAAGTCTGAAACATTTGAAAAGTTCAAAGAATTTCAGAGTGAAGTGGAAAATCATCGTAACAAGAAAATAAAGTTTCTACGATCTGATCGCGGAGGCGAATATTTGAGTTACAAGTTTGGTTTTCATTTAAAACAATGTGGAATAGTTTCGCAACTCACGCCACCTGGAACACCATAGCGTAATGGTGTGTCCGAACGTCGTAACCGTACTTTATTAGATATGGTGCGATCTATGATGTCTCTTACCGATTTACCACTATCGTTTTGGGGTTATGCATTAGAGACAGCTGCATTCACGTTAAATAGGGCACCATCTAAATCCGTTGAGACGACACCGTATGAACTGTGGTTTGGCAAGAAACCTAAGCTGTCGTTTCTTAAAGTTTGGGGTTGCGATGCTTATGTGAAAAAGCTTCAGCCTGATAAGCTCGAACCCAAATCGAAGAAGTGCGTCTTCATAGGATACCCAAAAGAAACTGTTGGGTACACCTTCTATCACAGATCTGAAGGCAAGATCTTTGTTGCTAAGAATGGATCCTTTCTAGAGAAGGAGTTTCTCTCGAAAGAAGTGAGTGGGAGGAAAGTAGAACTTGATGAGGTAGTTGTACCTTCTCTCGAATTGGAAAGTAGTTCATCACAGAAATCAGTTCCAGTGATGCCTACGCCAATTAGTGAGGAAGTTAATGATGATGATCATGAAACTTCAGATCAAGTTACTACCGAACCTCGTAGGTCAACTAGAGTACATTCCGCACCAGAGTGGTACGGTAATCCTGTTCTGGAAGTCATGTTACTAGACCATGACGAACCTACGAACTATGAGGAAGTGATGATGACACTTAATTGGACTTTCACAAAGCACATACCTTGATAAAGTTTTGAAGAAGTTCAAAATGGATCAGTCAAAGAAAGGGTTCTTGCCTGTATTACAAGGTGTGAAGTTGAGTAAGACTCAATGCCCGACCACTGCAGAAGATAGAGAGAAAATGAAAGTCATTCCCTATGCCTCAGCCATAGGTTCTATCATGTATGCAATGCTGTGTACCAGACCTGATGTGTGCCTTGCTATAAGTTTAGCAGGGAGGCACCAAAGTAATCCAAGAGTGGATCACTGGACAGCGGTCAAGAACATCCTGAAATACCTGAAAAGGACTAAGGATATGTTTCTCGTTTATGGAGGTGACAAAGAGCTCATCATAAATGGTTACGTCGATGCTAGCTTTGACACTGATCCGGATGACTCTAAGTCACAAACCGGATACGTATTTATATTGATTGGTGGAGCTGTCAGTTGGTGCAGTTCCAAGCAAAGCGTCGTGGCGGGATCTACGTGTGAAGCGGAGTACATAGCTGCTTCGGAAGCAGCGAATGAAGGAGTCTGGATGAAGGAGTTCATATCCGATCTAGGTGTAATACCTAGTGCATCGGGTCCAATGAAAATCTTTTGTGACAATACTGGAGCAATTGCATTAGCGAAGGAATCCAGATTTCACAAAAGAACCAAACACATCAAGAGACGCTTCAACTCCATCCGCGATCAAGTCAAGGAGGGAGACATAGAGATTTGCAAAATACATACGGATCTGAATGTTGCAGACCCGTTGACTAAGCCTCTTCCACGAGCAAAACATGATCAGCACCAAGACTCCATGGGTGTTAGAATCATTACAATGTAATCTAGATTATTGACTCTAGTGCAAGTGGGAGACTGAAGGAAATATGCCCTAGAGGCAATAATAAAGTTGTTATTTATATTTCCTTATATCATGATAAATGTTTATTATTCATGCTAGAATTGTATTAACCGGAAACTTGATACATGTGTGAATACATAGACAAAAACAAAGTGTCCCTAGTATGCCTCTACTTGACTCGCTCCTTAATCAAAGATGGTTAAGTTTCCTGACCATAGACATGTGTTGTCATTTGATGAACGGGATCACATCATTAGGAGAATGATGTGATGGACAAGACCCATCCATTAGCTTAGCATAATGATCGTTAAGTTTTATTGCTATTGCTTTCTTCATGACTTATACATATTCCTCTGACTATGAGATTATGCAACTCCCGAATACCGGAGGAACACCTTGTGTGCTATCAAACGTCACAACGTAACTGGGTGATTATAAAGATGCTCTACAGGTGTCTCCGAAGGTGTTTGTTGGGTTGGCATAGATCAAGATTAGGATTTGTCACTCCGAGTATTGGAGAGGTATCTCTGGGCCCTCTCGGTACTACATATCATGATAAGCCTTGCAAGCAATGTGACTAATGAGTTAGTTACGGGATGATGCATTACGGAACGAGTAAAGAGACTTGCCGATAACGAGATTGAACTAGGTATGAAGATACCGACGATCGAATCTCGGACAAGTAACATACCGATGACAAAGGGAGTAACGTATGTTGTCATTACGGTTTGACCGATAAAGATCTTCGTATAATATGTAGGAACCAATATGAGCATCCAGGTTCCACTGTTGGTTATTGATCAGAGATGTGTCTCGGTCATGTCTACATAGTTCTCAAACCCATAGGGTCCGCACGCTTAACGTTCGATGACGATTTGTATTATGAGTTTTGTGTTTGGTTACCGAAGATTGTTCGGAGTCCCGG
The DNA here is from genome assembly GCA_011799875.1 of Thinopyrum elongatum. Lineage (NCBI taxonomy): Eukaryota > Viridiplantae > Streptophyta > Magnoliopsida > Poales > Poaceae > Thinopyrum > Thinopyrum elongatum. The sequence goes on along the minus strand of JAAAXO010000156.1, from coordinate 107,738 downwards.
ATGAGATCACGGACATAATGAGGAGTCTCGAAATGGTCGAGAGGTAAAGATTGATATATTGGAAGGTTATATTCGGACACCAGAATGGTTCGGGTATTTTTCGGAGTACCGAGGGGTTACCGGAACCCCCCGGGGAATTATTGGGCCTACATGGGCCATAGGGGAGAGGGGAGGTAGCCCACAAGGGGTGGCTGCGCCCCCCTCCCATGGGGAGTCCGAATTGGACTAGGGGAGGGGGCGCCCCCCCTTTCCTTCTCCTCTTCTCTCTCCCTTTCCCCTTTCCCACTCCGGAAAAAGGAAGGGGGGGGGGGGGGCGAATTGGACATGGAGTCCAAGTAGGACTCCTCCCCCTTGGGGGCGCGCCTAGGCCGGCTCTCTCCCCTCTCCTCCTTTATATACGGGGGCAGGGGGGAACCCCATAGCACATCAATTGTTCTTAGCCGTGTGCGGTGCCCCCCTCCACAGTTTACTCCTCCAGTCATATTGTCGTAGTGCTTAGGCGAAGCCCTGCGCAGATCACATCACCATCACCGTCACCATGCCATCGTGCTGATGAAACTCTCCCTCGACACTTTGCTGGATCAAGAGTTCGAGGGACGTCATCGAGCTGAACGTGTGCAGAACTCAGAGGTGCCGTACGTTCGGTGCTTGATCGGTTGGATCGTGAAGACATTCGACTACATCAACCGCGTTAAGCTAACGCTTCCGCTTTCGGTCTACGAGGGTACGTGGACACACTCTTCCCCTATCGTTGCTATGCATCTCCTAGATAGATCTTGCGTGATCGTAGGAAATTTTTTGAAATTGCATGCTACGTTCCCCAACAATGATTTGTGTTTTTTATTTTCTATGCAGGACCTTGATCATACAAAGCAAACACTGAATCATGTGCATAACATGTATGAACTAAAAACAACTTAATTCAATAATTTAATTAAATAGCATAATGATAACCACCTATCAAAAATACAATGTGTTTATAGAGAACAATTATCTAATTTTGTAGATGACCAGCTCTTAGGAAATGAGAGAGTCCTACACTAGACTGATGCAACAAATTTCCACAGCAACACACCTACAAAGTGGCGATGTAGACACAAGTGTACCTTTGTATATGGAGTTTCTGCAAAGCACAGTCCTCTTACGGGTAGCTTAAGAAAATAAAACTGTCAAAAATATTTGAGATTAAACTAATGAAAACTAAAAAAAATGAATACTTCTTCTTTTGCAGGAGATATCACAAGAATATTTAACAGAGAGTACAAAAGGCATGCATGAATTCACTGGAAATTAGGATGATCATCATGAGCAGCCATATAACATGATGAATATTGTATTTAAACAACATGAGCAGGAAGAAAACATATTCTCTTTAGCAGATACAACAGATTCAAGTAACTACACAATAAGTGAAGATGAGCAGGAGTTCCTAGAAGATATTACAATTGATATGATTGGAAATACAAGTTCAGAAGCATGCTCACACAACAAGAAGCAACTAAGTTCGATTGTGCATAACAATCACACAGAGTCATCAAAAACATTAGAGAATAGAGCATGCCCATTGCAAGAAAAAGAAATTGAAGAACTTGAAGAAAAGGAAAATGAATTAGGTGAAGATGACATTGCTGTGTACATTGAGAACGAAAGCATAGAAAAAGCTCTAAAATTAAGTCAAATTAAGTCAGGAAGGGGATAGCCATCATGTCCCAATGTTGGGAATGACTTTTCAATATGAAAATAAAGCTCACAGGTTCTGTAATGCTTTTGCAAGTATAACATGATTCTTAGTCATTGAGCAAGCAAATTACCGGTCAAGGAAGATAGGAAGTGATCACTCAGTCTCTAGTCTCCAGGATAACCATGAAATGCAACAAATCGGGAAAACCATGACAACAGAAAGATCTGAGTACCAGAGAGAACAAGCCAACTGGGGTTGCAGTCAAAAGAAGAAAATACAACAAAGACAGAAAAGTGCCTAAAAAAAGAAATGACAAAAGGAAGAAGAGAAACCTTAATTACAAGGACAAACCGCAGAGCAGAAATGATTGCTACAAAAGTAAATGGAGTATGGACCATAATAGGAATCATACTGGACCATAACCATGAGTTGGGTCCACCTTGTGAAAAAAGATTTTCGAGATCGCGCAAGTTTATGACATCAGATGGAAAATTAATGATAAGGACATGCAACTTAGTATATATACCAAACAGGAAGATCATGGCAATACTGTCGTTCATGAGTGGACAACTTAGAGATCTACCATACACAGCTAAACATGTCAACAATGAGAGGACAAAGATAAGAAGCGAATCAGGCCTGACATGAGGCAGGTTCAAGAACATAAACAAGCAGAAGACCCCATTTTCTACCACACAATTGATAAGACCGAGGATGGAAAAGCAAAAAAAATATTTTCTGGGAAGATGGGGCTGGAATCAGAAATTACCAGCAATATGGAGATTGTGTTAGCTTTGATACAACATACAAGACAAACAAGTACGGGCTGAAGTTTGCTCTATTTGTAGGAATAAATGGTCATGTAGAAAATTGCCTATTTGCATGTGGTTTGATGTAGAATGGAAACATTCCAAGATTCAAATGGTTGTTTGAGAAATTCTTGCTATGCATGTCAGGGAAACCACCAAACTGAATCAACATAAACTAGGACAAAATCTATGAAAGAAGCTGTCAAACAGGTTTTCCCACAAGCAAATCATAGAAATTGCCTAGTCCACATACTCGGAAAAGCTCAAGGCGAAGACAGAAGAAGATTTGCAAGAAGACCAGGCCTACATGCTGAGTTTCATGACATCATACTTAAATCTCAAATAATTGCTGGATTTGAAACTAAATAGCCACAACTTATGCAAAAATTTGAAGTGCAAGATGTCAAGTATTTCAAAACAATGTAGAAGAATAGAAGAATATTTGTACCTGTGTACTACAACATGCAAATTTATCCATTTATTCAGACAGCTGCAAGAAGTGGAGGAACAAACTCGGTATTCAAGGAAAATGTAGGATCAACATTCAGTGTCATAAGCTTCATGACAGAATTCAACAGAGCTTTAGAGACTATAGAAGAAAAGAAAAGGCAAAATGATTCTATTACAAGGAACACGGATCCCAAATGGTGGTGTGACTGGGCATTAGAACGACAAGCTGGCAAACCCTATAATAGAAGCATTTTTTTTACAGATTTCAAGATGAACCGACGAAATCAAGCAAATTCCACATGGTTGAAATAGAAAGGATGAAGGCATACAATGTATACAAGGCACCGCTTCATGCACAATACGATTTTAACCCTAGAAGCTTCCTAGTGTCGATTGAACCTGAAGAACAAAACATAGGATGCATTTGTTGCAAATTTCAGAAAGATGGCATGCTATGCTGCCATTTACTCAAGGTACTACAAGGATTAAACATTGATGAATTACCAGACAAGTATTTCATTGACAGATGGAGACCTAAAGAAAAAAGAGTAAGCCAAAGCAGATTTGAAATAACAAAAGAGGGACAATTAAGTACACAAGCAAGGTTCTTATCAATGTCAAGAAGGTCGATAGAATTGGCATTAGAAGCTGCGAAGAACGCACAATGATATGACGTTCTTGATGTTGAGATTGACAGGGTAGAAATACTAGTGCTAGCCATACCTTATGATGAACCTCCTGAAAAATCAAAGAGCACTATTTCAAGGCAATCTGAGGGTTAACCTGAAAGAACAATTATCCTTGATCCAGATTACATAAAATCCAAAGGCAGATAAAAAAAGACAGGAAGACAAAAAGGATTGGTAGAAGAAGTAATAGCAACATCTACAGTAATTTGCTCTGGGTGTCATGTCAAAGGTCACAACATTCAAACTTGCATAAATATAAAAAAAGGCATTGAAAACGGGGACTTTTATTAAATTTTCTAGGGATTTTGTAAGAATGGTTGTGTTTTTCTTTTTTGAAAATTTTAGAAAATGCTTCGAATACTTTCTAAAAGATGTTCACATTTTATGAATTTTTTTTATAATTTTTTTATAAGTTCTCAAATTTTCAGACTTGCAAAAATATTGTTTGAAAAAATGGTTGTATTTTTCTTTTAGAAAATGTTTGGAATTTTTTGAAAATGCTTTGAATACTTTAAAAAAAATGCTCACATGTTTTTGAAACACTGTTCCAAAATTGAGGAAAAAAGTCTTAGATTTTCAGAAATGTTCAATTTTTTATAAATAAATAAACATCTTTTTTTTTGGTTTTCTAGGAAATCAAAATAAAAAAACCGAAAAACAAAAGAGAAGGAGAAAAAAAAAACTCGCCTAGATACAGTTGACTGTTACGGCCGGCCAATTAGAGCAACGCCCGTTCGCGATTGGCTGCCCGGAAGAAAACCTAGAGTAGGGTGGGGTTCCCATTTCCTCGCCTCCCTCCCCTCGAATAAGAAAAAAACACTCCTCGCCTCCATTCCGAGCCCCGCCGCCACCTCCCAAAATCCCGAGCGCTTCCAACTCCGAGATCTGAGAGCTCCGCCACCGCCACCTCCCAAAATCCCGAGCGCTTCCGACTCCGAGATCTGAGAGCTCCGCCTCCGCCACCGCCACCGCCGCCGCCGTCCCCGTCCCCATCCCCACCCCCGGATATGCTGCGTCTTTTGTCGAGGTCCCTCTCGACGGTCGCCCGCGCTGGGCCGGCGACCTCTGGCTCCCTCCTTGCTGGCCGGCGAGATCCTCCCGGGGCCGATTCCCACCTACGGCCTGCTCGCTCGTCGCCGCGGGATCGCCACGGGGCGAACGAAGCATATGATGTAAGCCAAAATCCTTAACCCTGGCACTCGAGTTTCGGATCTGGTTAGGGCATCTACAACGCGAGTCGATTAGCAGGGGCGCCAGGATTGGTTTGCCAGTCGGTTAGAGCGTCAAATCCTGACGCTCGGGATGGCATCGGCGCAAAAGTAGGTGCGGGCGCTTGGGGTATTCTTGTTCGCACGAGATTAAAAAACGCTGTGCAGCGGCCGATTTTGCTGGCGCCTGTGAATAGTGTCTACCGTTGGAGTAGATATTCTCTTTTCCTAAGCGTCTATATAGATGGTTTTCTTGTGAAGACTGTTGCCATCTCCTTGATAAACCCAGATTATTTTAGAAGTATCCAGCCTAGTTCTCTGGGTGTATGTTGTCCTGATCAAACCCACTAACGCTTGGACATAGATTGTATTATTTGGGTTATGATCTGCATGAGCGACGTAATCAACTGTTTGTAGGAAGCACTAAATCTATCGAACACTTGCATTTTGGCTGAATCCATGGGTAATTGATTCAAAAGGCAGTCTCATGATTAGTTTTCAATCAAGAGAAAGTCAATTTTATTTCGTACGAGCATCTATTGATTCATTTCCTGTTTTAGCATGTTTTGGGTGGTACTCCCTCCGTCCGGAAAAGCTTGTCCCTCAAATGGATGTATCTAGCACCAAGTTAGTGCTAGATACATCCATTTGAGGGATAAGTTTGGGACAAGCTTTCTCGGACGGAGTGAGTACAAATATTGTTCGCTGCACACACATTTACTAGGCAAGTACCTTCTGCATGATTGCTTAAAAATTCTATCTCTCTGACAGAGCCTACGGAGATGCCAACCTCGAGGACATGGGGATGGTGATTGCAGAAGACTACTACAGGAAGAACAAGAAGAAGGTGATCTACCGTGCGCCCAACAAGCTGGTCACAAAACCGGAGGATGTCACAAAACCGAAGGGTGGCTTGTTCAATAGTGTATGATGATACTGCCTTCACCTTCCACTCGGGCACTGGACTTGTGATTCAGAACCAGCTCAACCATGTCTCTGTCACCGAGGCGTTGCTTGATAAAGATAATTGGCTGATATCTGAGAAGACTGGCGAGTATGCCTTTGCGGAGCTGGATGACTGGAACACTGCCCCATTGACCCCAGAGCGAGAGCTGGCCGACTTCAGAGCATTGCACTCGAGGTTTGTGAAGATCCTGCGGCAGACGAATGGCAGAGACTATGAGGACATGTTGCCATTCGACCTGAAGGACTTTCTGGAGAAGCTGATCGCTGATGACCTCAAGGTCCAGCACATCCTTTGCCATTCGTTCTTCTTACCATGCCTCTCTAGGTTCCTTCTCAGGGTACTTCTTGACGTGAAACTGAAGAGGCCACTGCTAACTGGTGACTACCAGAAGCGAGACAACATCAAGAAGATGTTTGTCGAGATGCCCTATGTTGATGATGAAGGCCGTGTGCTCCGGAAGATTGTGGAAAAGAATGTCTTCCTCAGTTCCTGGCAGCAGCGCATCGATGAAGAAAAGGCAAGATGGAGCTCGGTGGAGCCAGAGAAGACCGAGAGAGCACTGGGCATTGATGAAGAAAAGGACAGATGGAGCTTTATCGAGCCAGAGAAGATGACACTGAGCATGGATCAAGAAGAGGCCAGATGGGGCTTGATCGAGCAACAGAGGACTGGGAGACCAGTGGATCCTAAAGTTCAGGTTGCGAGTAAGCTTATTGGTGTGCTGAGGGCTGGCTGCCTTCACTATCATAAGCCAAACCTTCCCGAGGGATGTGAGGGACTGCTGCAGGGGATAAGCATCGGCAAAATCATTCATATGATGAACGTTGAGTTCCCAGAGTTTGAGCAGAGGACGCTCGAACTGTTGGCCCGGCACGGCCTCTGGGATCACCTTGAGATCGTCAAACTGTTTGGCAAGTACGCTGCGAGGCTCCAGGAGGTAATTGAGAGGGACAAGCTCCGCCCAGCGGAGAAGGCTGCAAAGTCGGCGGAGGCACACCAGTAGCTCCTCCTGCGCCGCCTCTTCTTCTCCTGCGCCTCCACATGGTAGGCAAATATCCCTATCCCTGCCCTTCCCCCCGGACACATGCAAGAACTAATATTTGATTAATCAAGATTTTTTTTACCTGTGATTGCTTGTTGAATTGGATTGCTTACCGAGTTCGCTTCTTTCCGTACTTAATTGCAGTGGTATCTGGAGCAACTATAGTGTGGTGATGTCTGTGAAGCTGGAGTTTGGCCGTTTGTCTTGACCGAGGATCAAGCCATGAACTTCCAGCAGCCCAGAATTGTTGTGCGTGTGTGCCTTATCTTGTCAGTTTCAGTAATTCGTAAAAAAACTGATTGCTTTTGTGCAATTCATGAATTTGTGGTCTCTGGCACTTAAAAGTCAAATTTGTCTGTATAACATTCAATCGTCGCCAAGATTCTGCTTCATCAAATTTTGCATGTACAGTCTTATAGTTGCTTGTTGCTTGTGTGCGAGGTCCATGTTGCATCTTTATACAAGATGCCATTCAAATTGTTAGGTTGTGTATTATGCGCAGAGGTGAGGCAGGGAAGGCAAGGAGAATTCAACATAAGAAACGCCAGGAGGATCCCGCCTGAGGATTGGTTGATGCCAGTCTCCAGCGCTTAGCCAGTCGTACACACCCCAGTTGACGTTGACTGTCGTACAATTCGGCGCTGACGTCAAAAAATCTGTAACCACGACCGGCAAGTTCAAGTTGGTTGTGGCCGCCTCATCCGCTTGAGCTCCATGAGAGCAAGATGCATATCAAACAATCACCCTCGCCCGCACCCCGCTAGACATTCCCTTGGTAAACACACTATTCTAGTATAACTAGACCGGAAGCGCGCCCTGGCGGGCGGTGCCCGGTTGACCAAGCGCGCGTGCCAGCCGTGTAAGTTTAGCATGTTTAGTTGTACATGTATCTATCCTGACTAAAAACAGCAGGAGCTGAGTATTTATCTTGACTAAAAACAGCAGGAGTCAAGCACAAAGTAAAAGTATACAGCTTGATTGAAAGAAGCAGGACATATAGTTCAGTGCGATAGAGTGAGATGAATATTGAGCAAGTAAACCACATACAGGCCTAACAGGGACTGCCATTTTCCATATTAAGCATAACATTCAGTGGTAGGTGTTAGTACAAAAGGCTCAGGCATCAAACAATTTTCATGAAGCACAAGGCACTATTGCAACAGGTGAACCCTCGAATAGATTGCAAAAGGTGAACCCTAATCTATTACAGATTGTGTATGATGAAAATAAGAATCATATGCACCACACACATCCAAGTGAAATACAACAGGACACTATCCTGCCATGGTTTGTGGACGATCAAAATAAAAGACTTATGCAGCATACAACCAAGTAGCAGGCAATAGGATAATAATAACCCACTACAGATTGTGTATGATCAAAACAAGAAGCGTATGCATCACACGCAAGGGACAAGCAACAGGATCATTTTCATAATATCCTTATTAGGTCTACCTGTGAAATACGGCGGTACATTCGTAAGCAACACATGGCTAAACGAATGGAATTCTTAAGCACAAATCCATTACAAACCAAGCTCTAACTATAGAGAATGCTTGTTCATAGATAATAAGGTAAGGTCAGCCATGGACGGCAAAATAGAACACTGCACTATAAGTGACAGGGCATAAGGAAAGCGATGGTAGATAGAAGCGGTCTTTCAATCCAACATGCGCCGAAGCACCAATCCATCAAGTCAGTGTTCTCTTGAACTCTGTACTGGACATGACATGATTCTGCAGAAACAGAATTCCAAAGGGAAATCAAAATGACATAAACTATAAGGAGCAGGTAGTTAGCAAGCAAAGGATCGAATAAACGAACCAAAAGGGTATGTCGCCTAAAGGCACTTGGTCTAGAGCTTGGCTTTTTTGCTGTCAGGGGGCACATCAGCTTTCCCTGCCACCTTTTCATTTGCTTTCCTTCAAGGGTAAATAGCATTCAGATGCAAACAGACAACTCCAATGCAACTCGGCGAAAACATATTTTCAAATGAACGTAAATACCTTAGCTTAGCAGCATCTTCCTCGCTCAAAGCATGGATGTTATCCTCCAGAGGCCCACTTTCCTGGACAGAAGTTTAGAACAATTGGTCATTGACCAACACATGGTTGAGTTTTTTGCGCTAGGCAAGGGAAAAGAAATACCTGGGCGCTATCGTTTGGAAATAAGGGCTTGCGCAGCTGAGTACTGGCCACCTCATGTTTTGTCAGTCCCCTCTTATTGCCACTGCAAATGATGTAATTAGCAAGGTAAAGTCTGCGGTTGTAAAATCATTTGCAAGCAAAACTTAGACATATTAACTGGAACCATATGGACAACATAGCAGCAGCTCCACCTTTTGTTCACAGTCTGGGGAAGCATTAGTTGATTTGCCTTTAGGAGTGCTAGGGGCCTGGCATACAGCAAGGTGAAGGATGAGCACAGTACAGTCACAACAAAGGACAGTAGCAGAGAAGAAAACAGTAATCATAGAAGGCCTCAAAATTTAACATGTCCTTTAGGCAACTTTTCTGCTAAATTTAACATTTGCCTCACAATTACATCAGTAATCATAGAAGGCCACTTTTCTGCTAAATTTAACATTTGCCTCATAATTACAGTATACCTGCCACTTTTTCAATTTAAGTGACAAATTGCGATTTAACATGTCCTGATGTTCCAAGTTAGAAGGCCTCAAAATTTTCATCAGTAGCTTAGCTTTGTTAGAGTGAGTAGAAAGTAAGAAGTAAAATGTACAGACCAATAAATGTTCCTTTGTTGAAAATGCCCTTCTCCTTTCAGTTCAATCGTACCATGCATCTGGTCAGTCCACTGAAAATGAAAGCGAACATTTAATAAAAGGAAAAGGTTTAGAAAAGTTAAACTTCTGTTAAATGGATCAGTTGAAGACAATCAAATTAAAACTTCTGTTATTATCTGCCAAACTCCAAGTTATTCATATTTTGGACCCTAAATATGCAGTAGTTGTTGTCAAGCTTATTCTATCTAAACTCCAAATATCTATGTTATCTTCAGTATTTGTAAATCAACCCATCACTCTATACTCCAGTGAGCTTGACAATTTGTACTGCCAAATTGAGAACTGTCAAATTCAGTGATCCTCTCAATATGACAATACTGCTAACACTAATATGACAACAACAAATAATTTCTTTGACAGTAATTCAGTTAACACTAATGTAATGTTAACAAATGTGCTCACCAAATGGAGTATAAAATCTTTGACATCAGCCATGTACTGAACATTTATATGCACATTTATAAATGCTGAAATCTTTGACAACAGCCACTTACTGAAGATTCGTCAGTTAACACTGATTTCTACTCCCAGCAAATGTGCTCACTAAATGGAGCTAATGTGCTCACAGCAAAGATTTTCTTTGATAGCAGCATAGAATGACAGCGGCAAAGAACATCAATGATTATGTAGGCATTCAGGATTTCTGTGAGCATTCAGGCCTCTTTGTAACAGGAAGGTACGCTTACTCTGATGAGCTCGCGGTTGCTAGGAGCCGCTACTGCACCGTCAGGCTGTAGTGCCATGAAGCTCGTCACCGGTGCTACAAGGCCGGTGCTCGGCTACTATGGCCACCGGTGCTCTGCAACAATCGTGGGAGACCTCCCGCAGGAGACAGGCTCTCGAGCAGGTCCGCAACTGAGTTTTTGCATGACATCATCTGGCACTAATGGAGGCTCTCCCTTGCATCGTCCACTATCACCCGCCACGACAGGTGCAGGTAATTTGGTAGGTGGGGTGGTGTTCATACCTTCTTGAGAAGCTGTCGTTGGTGTGATACTGGGCGCCTCGACACGAAGAAGAGTCTTCGACCAAGGCAAGAACCAGCTCTTGCATGCGCCAATCTGTTTAGGGGTCTCCTCATCATCGACTGGTACCGGAGGAGGCAAATCCTCGAAGCTCGCTAAGACACTGGCCACATTAACCTTGAAGATGCCATCGGGCATCTCTCCTATGTGGAACATGCGGTCCTTCGGCTTCACGATCGTTGCCTTTCCCACGGCCACCTTCTGGCCGTTGATGTCGTACAGTAGGGTGCACGGGGTATCGTCGGCCTACGAAGACATGTTTGCGACGTCAAACTTCTGAAAGGCAATTGAAACGGAAGACTATAGACATGCTGGTGAAAAGGGTATGACGCGTAATTACCGTGAGGGCGTTGAGCTCAGCCATAGACGAAGCCCCGCCACGCATGTCAGAGACGGTGGTCGGGCTGCTATGAACAGGAGCGGGACCTTTTGCGGTTGCTTGAGCAGGTGCTGGTGGTGTGATGTTCACCGAATTGCTCCCGACGTAGCTGGGAAGGGGAAAGTCCGCTGGCCCTTTACCTGGATTGCTCTTCGACGAATCGATAATTGCCGGAATCAAGCTGGTAATAATTGAAGATTGGAAGTGAGCCGTGACGCCAGCCACCGCTTCATTGACCGCTGCATTGACTACCCCGAGCAACTCTTCTTTGGTCTCAGCTTTGGTCTTATTGACCGCAATCACGACCTTCTCGTCGATGGTCTGTTGAGTAAGCAACTGTCTCTTCCTTCTTTCCTCTGGCTGCTCGTGGTAGCACGTCTTCCACGAGGCGCCATCTCCGATGCCGTGCACACGTCCATAGGACGGCGGTTTGTCTTCCGGGACCTTTTTCAGTATGTTCAGGGCCCGGTTGAAGTGGGTGTCCCACTTGGGCCTCGCCGATGACTGTGATGACTCGTCGCTTTCGGCTGCCTTTTGGTGTTGCTCTTTCTGCAAAAGGAACGTGGATGGTTTACTAATGTGACAAAACTTGTAGTCGAATTGATTGGAAGCTAATATAATAAGGTGGTAATATAACAATTACTAGAAGTCTCATGAACTCCCTCGTGTTCGGGTCTGTGTAAAAGATCTTATTGACGCGGTCCCACTTATACCAGGCCCTGATCCAGTCACACTCCAGCGGGTCGGTGAACTCCGCCAAGGGGTCTGGGATTCCGTGACTTTCACGTTCGGCGTCCTCCTTGGCCCATACGTGCCTCTTCCCCTCGTAACCATGGCTTCTGAGGCGATGGGGAGCGGTGTTCCTGGCCTAGAGCATCTTCATTTTCTCCGACCTTTGCTTGACTTCTTCTTTAGCGCAAGTCTCCTTGAATTTTTCAAAGTTCTCTTCCTTTATTGACGGATTGTCAGCATGAATCTTGGACCACGATTCATTCTTCGCAATCGCTTTTTTCACCCGAACTTTCCAGGCGGACAAGTCATTGGTGAACGTCACCATCGCCTTGCCGTTTATCTTTGTCATGGCGCCGTCGTCCCACGGATCTTTGCTTTCATCCCGGCCGGGGAACAGGAACCTATTGTGCAACTTCTTTAGGAGCATGTGCTTCATATGTGGTATCTTCTTCAACTTCTCGCCGTTGATGTTGGCGGTTTCCCTGAGGATGCATCCTAGTTGATTGCCCCAGCACGAGCGCGCTTCCTCCGGCGTCGTTGGCTCTAATTTCTTGGGGTGCATCTCCGTGACCACAATTTGTCCGATGCCGAGCTCGTTTGGTCTTCGTGTCCTCTTCTGCTTCGGTGCTTTACCGGCTACGACAGCATCGTTGCCGGTCTCGGGGGTGGTGTCGGTGCCGGTGCCAGTGCCGGTGTCGGCATCGGTGTTGGGGTTGGTGCCACTGCCACCACCCTGCACCCGCAACTGGTGTTCATCCAGGTAATCGAAATAATGATTTGCTGCCTCGACGGGGTCTTCTTTGAGGCAACCAGAACCCCCGGCTTCGGCGTGGCTAGACATGTTTCCTATTCAACAATTGTAAATAAAAGATATAATGAAGAGAAAAAAGGGCCCTATATTTGGTCAGAATGTTGATTCATTCCCCTTCCGGCAAATCCAGGGCACTCCATATGTCCTAGTTTCTAGCACAAATCACGAATTTTTTTGGCATGACCTTTGCTAAAACGTGGACATATGGAGCGCCTGAAATTTGCCGGAACGGAAATGAATCAACATTCCGGCAAAACATATGCCACTTGGATATTCTTCGACATTCAACCAACATTGCAAAATCATATAACATCAATGACATATATCATTTGCAAAATATATCATTCAACCAAGTACATAGAGTGAAATGACTCACTAAACATTGCAAAATAGTGGTCTTTTCAAAAACCAAAAACCTTTGCAACATGACCTCACTAAACATTTGCTACTGTTTTTTATTTATAGCTATTATATATGCCTACAAAAATTTCTAAATGCTCTCTCTCTATGCTACTGCCCTAACCAACTAAATTGCCCTAAACTAATTTGCTACTGTTTTTTTCCTAAATGATCTCTCTCCGCTACTGCCCTAAGCAAAAATTTGCTACTGTTTTTTCTTGATAGGTATTTTATATACCCTAATTTTCCTAGCTAAATGCCCTAGCTAAAAAATTTGCCCTAGCTAAATGCCATAGCTAATTTTCCCTAGCTAAATTCCCTAGCTAAATGCTACTGTTTTTTATAGCTAAATGCCCTAGCTAATTTTCCTAGCTAAATGCCCTAGCTAAATTTGCTAAAAATGCCCTAGCTAAATGCCATAGCTAATTTTCCCTAGCTAACTACTCTCTGTTAACTACTCTCTATTAACTCAAAAATGTACTAATTTTGTTTAAAGCAGCAACAACATCACCTAATTGTTGCGGTTAAAGAAATTTCTATAACTTTTGACATATGAACCCTAGAACCCTAGAAATTTTCTTTGCTAATAAATATTTTTCCTAATAAAAATTCCTAAATTGAACCCTAAAATTGATTCCTACTGCCTACCTAATTGAACCCAAAATTGAAAACCTAGTTTCATTTCTAAAAAAAAAGAAAATCTAATTGACAGAGAGAGGGGGAGGTGGGGGGGGGGGGTCGGCCAGTACCTGAAGGGAGGCAGAAGGGGACGCTGGCTACCGGGGGGTGAGGTCGACGGCGGCGGCGCAGACGAGGAGCCGAGCGGCGGCGGGGCGCGGACGAGGAGGAGTCAGAGCGGCGCGGGCACGGATGAGGAGGAGGTCGAGCGGCGGCAGACTCGGCCGCGTCGGGCGAGCGCGGCAGGGCTCGCCAGCGTCACCCGGGCGGCAAGGCGATCCGCCCGGGCCCCGACGCGCGACAACAGAGAGGAGGGGGAGAGGTGGGAGAGTGGGGGGGGGGGGGCATGGGACTTGGCAAAATTTTGAGCCCGCGCGGTGGTTAACTCAAAATAGCGGTAGCGCTGGATTAGGATCCAGCGCTATGCGCTACTGCTAACTTTTCCAATTTTTATTTTTTTAATTCTAAAATACAAATAGCAGTAGCACTGGATCCTAATCCATCGCTATAGCTAAGTTAGCTATAGCGCTGGTTCCGAATCTAGCGCTACCGCTATCTTTCTTTTCTTTTTATTATTTTCCGTTTCTAGTTTTTAGTTTTCTTTTCTTTTTATTATTTTCCTTTTCTTTTTTGTTTACTTTTCTTTTTCTTTTGTATTGCTTTCTCCCTGTTGTTTTTTTCTCTCCCGACGACGGTGTCTCCCTCTCACACTGCGCGAATATCACCGGAACCATGCATGTGGTGGTAATTGAAGGGGATACGATGTATACATCATTTGACCGATAAGGTTACTTAAGTGCGTACACAAAATAGATACATATATATAATGATGGTTTCTCAGCTGCGTCGACGACATTTCACAGTGAGCTTCTTCCCTTTCGTGTTCATTGTCGAATAATTGAGCCCCTCCTTGTGACTTTTCCGACCCCATGGAGTACGATCTTTCTTAGGTAATGTAGTATTGATTCTTCTTTTCATATATGCTTCATCGTCATCGTCATCTTCCCTCACCAGGGTTGCCGTATTGGTCGTAGTCTTCCTGTTGGCGACTCCATCCATTCCGACATGCTCCTTTTGGCCTCCCTCACGACAACACGGCTGGGATTGGTCGGGTCGGTTATGAAGAAGCATTGTGTCCCGTGCTTAGCATGTACCCATGGCTCAGTTTTTGGCGATGACGTTAACATTCACGTATGCGCTCTTCGCGCCAGGTATAGACATGTGTGAAATACTTGTTTTCTCTTATGACGTCCTTAGCCCATCTGACACGAACATCTTCGCATCATGCATTCCAGCGTAGTCAAGCTCCCAGATCTCTTCGACCCTTCCGTAGAATCTTTCATTTGTGCCGTTGGCGTCGGTCACGCATTCAATCGTCACCCCTAGTTCTGGTAATCACTGTCCATGTCTTTGGCCTCCGTGTAGAACGTTACCCGTTGATATCGTATGCTCTATAGGTCACGAGTTTGGGGCGCGGGGCCATGTGCTAAGGCGTGTATGAGCAATCCGTCCGAACTGCCCTCTTCCGGTGGATTAGCAAGAACTTTCTCTTTGAACAACGCAAGAAAGTGGTGTTGTGCTCTACAGTAACTTCGTCATCAGTCCTGCGCATCCCCTTATCACGGTACTTCTTTGCGATGGTTTCTTTGTGCTGTGTCACATAATCATCTACCACATCTAGGTGTTGTAGCACTACTAAGTTAGCCCGGTCAAAGTTGTTCCGTCGATCCGAGTAGTCCACGTGAAATTCCTTCCGTGTGTTGTGACCTCTTCCGAGCCTCCCATCGTGCTTCTTGACGAAAACCAACAACAGGGTCTCCGACGCCTATATAATTCTCGCAAAAGGAGATGCACTCATGCGTCAGATACCCCTGACGATGCTCCCATCGGGACGGGGCATGTTACGAACAAATCCTTTGATGACCCCATTCATCCCTCGAACGGCATCATGCTGTGAAGGAATGTCGGCCCAAGGTCGATGATGTCATCCACGATGTGGACACACAAAGCACCATGACGTCAAAGAACGTGGGCGGGAAGTACATCTCAAGCTCACATAGTATGACAATGATCTCTTCCTATAGCCTTTGGAGCTGCTTCACACTGATGGACTTTCGAGGATAACGTCGAAGAAGTTGCAGAGACCAGTAAGTGTGTCACGGACGTGCTTCTCTGTCGGATTCGGGGTTCCGCAGACCCTTGAGAGGTTCAAACTCTGGGGTGCGTCCGAAGAACTCTCCCTCCCAGCCTGCCTGCTCAACGATTCCACAGCCTAGCTCGACAACCCAAGGGACAGAGACACAAGCAGTTTATCCTGGTTCGGGCCACCTTGCGGGTGTAACCCTACTCCAGCTTTGTGGTGGATTGCCACGAAGGGCTGAGGATGAACTAGTACAGAGGTGGAACGACCTCAAGAGGTGAGGTGTTCTTGAGCTTGATGAGCTGGTGAGGTGGTGGTGATCTGAATGATCCGTCCTCCGTCTCTATGGTGGTGGCTAAGTCCTATTTATAGTGGCCTTGGTCCTCTTCCCAAATGTAGGCGGGAAGGGATCCCACAACTGCCAAATTCGAAGGAAGACAACTAGTACAAGTTATCCTGACAGAAGTAGTCTTTCGCCTGCAAAGCCTCTGGCGGTGACGCTGCAGTGGGCTCCGCGGTGACCTCCGTCCTGCCGTCCTGGCGGTCCTGGTCTTGTTGCACCGATATGGAAACCTTTGCTTGATTCCTCGGGACTCCGCGCCTGCGCTTGCCTCCTTTACACCAAGGGAAACTGGTACACTGCGCCCGCTTGGTCTGTGTCGTCATGGCTCACGTTAGGTGAACCTCGCGAGGTGCAACTTGCATTGATATCTCCGCTCCTCGGGAGCCAGCCTGGGGAGGCCGCCCCTCGTGGAGGTCTGGTGTCGTTCGCCTCGCGAGGCTTGGCCCCTCGCGAGGGTCTTGAGTTGTTGTTTCTGAAGCTGGGCCATACCAGGCCGTCGATGGAGCCACCGCCATGGGCCGCAGGCAGGCAAGTCTGGGCACCCCCGTCCCGGACGCCACAGTACCCCGGCCCAACCGCTCGAACTTGGCTTTGAGGCGAAGCCAAAGGGCAAGTGCGGAGCGCTGGTGGTCCCAATCGCCTGCGGCCTTGGTTGACGCATGGCGATTGATGGGACGTGGGCACCCCCATTTTCCCACGTAGCCTTGATATTCGCCGGGCTTGACGGCCCGCCGTTGTCGACAAAGCTCCGTCCCCATTCTTGCTGCGCGCTCCTCCAACCCCTTTGCTTCTAAAAGTCAGCGGCTTCCTTCCTAGGCCTTACCCCGGCACTGGTTCTCCCCGTCGCTATGGCGCCGCACCCAAGAAGAAGGGAAAGGGGAGAACCTGCGCCCTGGTAGAATCGCCGGCGGCCTACGAGCCCGCCTTTGAGCGTTGGAGGTGCTCAATCAGGAAGGCTGGGACAAGGTTCCCCAGTGCTCGCCCTGTTTCCAATAATGGAAGGCAACGGTGGCTTGGCCTGCTTCCCGCACCATGATAGATATGGCGGCCACTAGATCCCCTCCATCTTCACGCCCTCTGGGCTGGCCTGATCCCCCCTTTCTCCGATTTCTTCACACCCTGCTCTCGCATTACCAAGTCCTGCGCTGCATCTGGATCCCCAATCCATCATTCTCCTTGCTGTCTTCGCCTTCGTCTGCGAGGCCATGGTGGGCATTGCCCCTTCCGTGCCTTGTTTCTCCATTCTTTCTCGCGCTTCACCGGGTCGACGCCCGCCAGTGCTCGGGGTGCGTGGCCTTCCAGGCCGGGGCACAACGGCCGGCTCGGGGATCGACTTCGAGCTTTCACCCTCTGTAAATGGATTCCGAAGCGGTGGGGTGTTCGTGGATGTCGGCGTGCTCAACTCTCTGCTCTTGCTTCCCTCGGGCGCCAGCTGTTCCCAGCTCCGGCTGAGGGCACGTGAAGCTTGTCGACCATTGTCTTGCCCATGTCTGGCGCAGGCTAGCCAGGTTGTGAGAGTGAGCTTGGGGTCGATGGCGCCCATGGTGGTGAAGAGTTCATCCAGTGTCGCATTGCTCCGCTCCAGCGTCACTCTCGGCCAATGTGGACCTTCTCTGGCAACAGGGACCCCATGAGGCTCCATGTGCCCCGCGCTTCCTCCGAGGCGCTGCGACGGTGCTTGAGCTCTTGACGGGCACCCGCGCCAGCCAGTCTGCCGGAGGAGGGTTCCCTCTTGTATTGCTGCTCGAACAAGGTGGAGTTCATGGGGCAGATCCCCCTTTCATGAATGGGGACTACGCCTGGCCGGCCTTGAAGGGCCCCGCGAGAACCCCGTCCTCGTGGTCCCTCTGCCTGCCATCACCGCAGCGCGCACCCCGGAGGCCGATGCAGGGGGCGTGTGTCACCGATCCACCGAGGCAGCTGCTGAAGAGTCGGTGCCAGTCGGCGCTCCTGAATGGCTGCCCCTGAGGCTGGGGTGAGCCGCCTGAAGAGGCAGCCGGAGAGTTGTGCGGTCCGGGGCTCCCGAGGGCCCGCCTCCGAAGCTCGGGCGAGCAGTCCTGAAGTAGAGACTGGTGAGCTGGCGCAGTCCGGGACTCCTGAGGCCTCCACCCCAGAGCCCCGCCGAGTGCCCCTGAAGCTAATGGTCACGCCTCGAGCTTCGGCTGGACCTCGAAGCACTCCGCAAGAGGAAAGGGTCTCCAAGCTGTAGTGGTGACCCTACCACCGCTAAAGCAGAGAAGTATATGGCCATAGATGAGTAAGTACCTTCTCCTTGCGGTTTCCTGCATGTTGCGCCCCTTTCTGACGATGGCTCTCCAGGATCCCTTCGGCGTGCAGCGGCGAGGTCTCCTGAGGAGCGGCCTTCACCAGTCCTTGGCCCGTCCCCCGGTCTCGAGCTCCCCACGCTGGGCCCCTGCGCCAGGCACAGGGCCTGTTCAAGGAGCGGATGCGCCGACGGGGGGCCTTGATCCTGCGTTCTTGTCCCCTTCTTCATGGTCCGGCCAGGGGCGCAGAAGGCGTGCCGAGGGCCCCTCCGTTGGCCGTCACCGGCCTGGGTGACCCCCCCCCTGCTTCTTCTTCCGAGCAGTGAGGCTACACTTGCAGCACCTCCACCGAAGCCCGAAGGGTGGCGGGGAAGGCGCCGGCCCCCCCCCAGCCCCTCCAGGGGCAGGCAGGCCGCCTCAAGCTTCCTCGATAACTCCCGGCACGAAGGACAGCTCTGTCATGCGCGTGAGCTCGCGCTGGGCGCGGTGCGTAACGCCACGCCTTTTCCGGGAGGCAATGGGTGCGCTGAGCCGGCTGGAGAAGAGCTTGTGGACGTCGACGGCTCGCCTTGAACGAGAACCTTCGGCTGGCGGACAGTGGCATCGTTGAAGGTGGCTATCAACCTTGGGCATCTTCAGCATGAGCGCGCCAATGCGAAGGCCACGGTATCCGTCGCGACCGGTCGTGAGGCCTTACGCCCGGCCCTGGAGGAGCCAGGCGGCCGTCATCGCCGCGAGCCCCGAGGAGCGCGAGCGGGAACTCCAGGCCTTGAACGCTGCCCTTGAACAGCGGATAAGGCACGCAGGCCGTCTTGCCGTCAATGAAGGGAGCGCCTTTTGAGAGGAGGAGATCTGGAAACGCGAGGAGGCGCTGGTGCCTGAGGCCTCGGAGCGCAGCCTGGAGCTTGAGCGGCTGGAGGTAGGGAGCGCCAAGTGACCATGGATGAGACGCCGTCACCCGTGCGGAAGCCAAGATCTAGGAGGAGGTCGATCAGAGGGTGGTGAAGGCTTGTGCACTTTCGCCGACAGGCATCGCCCTGGAGCTGGAACTCCTGAGAGCCGAGGCTGAGGGTAGGGCCGCCGTCCTCAGGACAAGGCTGGACGAGCGAATAGCGCGAGAGGGCCGCCAAGGAGCTCAGGCCTCAGCCCAAGGTGACTTGGCATCCACTCGCGCCGACCTGCATTCGCTCCAGCAGCAGATCGATAACGCCGCATCTCTTGCGAAAGAACAACGGACGAGTGTGCCACCACCTGTCGCTGCAGCGTGAGCACGCTCAATGCTCCAAGCTCTCAGGGTGAGGGCCAATCGAGCTTTGGGCACCATCTACGAGGAGAGTGCCCCTCACCCGTACGAGGGCACTACGCCAGCCACCTCCGCTTCTTCACCAAGATCGTGACCCGCCTGGAGAGCGGGCCGCGAGGGTCCGTGAGCTCGTTGAGGAGAAGCCGCGGCCTCCTCGGGCGCGTGTTCTCACGTGTCTTCAGCCATCTTCAGAATCTTGACCCCCATTTTGATTTTGATGCCGCGATAGCCCCCGTGCCCTGTGTTATTCAGAGTAATCTGGCGGAATGGGTTGACGCCCATGTCGACGATCTGATCATGGAGTTTGCTCCTGAGGACGACGCGGTCGGTGATCGCGGCTGAGGAAGGCGATGCGGATACGACGTCGAAGTCGAAACCAGCGACATCGCAGGTGGCGCAGGTGAACATGGCGACACGGCATCGATGAAGACGACTCCGGTGACAGCGTCGGTGGCGCAGATAGGGTGGCGAGGACGACGCTGAAGGCGGTGCCTCTGGCTAGCCTGCCTTTTTCTGCCTTGACCTGTAGCCAAAAAACTTGGGGGCGTGAAAGCATTTTGAAGGGGAGCCCCTTGTAATGTATGAAATGACGATATGCTTTTGAGGTGGATCTGAACTGCACCGTCGCGAGCCTGCGGCTCCCGAGCGGGTAGCTGTCCTGACTTATCTTTGGTTTCGTAGATCCTGATGGGGTCCTGATGTCGCGATTGCATCCCCTCCCTGAGATAAGCCTGAGGGGCTCGTGAGGTCCTGAGCCTCCAGGACCTGCTAGCCTGCCCCAGAGTTCCCCTCGCGAGAAGCCGATTGCCGGACCACGGCAGGGTATGCCGTGGTGACTGCGCCCCTGATCCCCGGAGGGCCTTGGCGTCTCCGGTGCTGACCCGAGGGCCTTGATGCGCGCATGCCACGCCCAGCCCCCACTCGCGGGGTGCTCGCAGGGATGGGTAGCAGCGCGTGAACCTTACTTGCTAAACACGAAACCAAAAGCAAGAAACTGACTGCCACAAGACAAGAGAAAAGCAAATTCCCCCATTTTGACAACTAAAAGAACTTCAAATCTCAGTCCAGAAGGCGGCGAATTGAATTACAAAAAATGGGGCGAAAGCAAATAGTCGCGTCTGGCACCTGCTAGTCTTCTTGTCTTCCCACCAGCGCAGACAAGTGCTTTCACTGGATGTGAGCATAGTCATTGGGGGACAGTGTCGACGGCCAACGCGGAGCTTGGTGCTTCCACTTGGACGTGGGCGGGAGCCCCCGAGGCCCAGGGCGGCACTCTGGAGACTCGGGCATGTACAGCCCCACTCATTATTACGTCAGAGTGTCACGGCGGAGGCCTTCACAGCGTGAGCCTTGCTTCATATCGCCAGACGAGGGTCCCGCCCTGCGCCACCCCGACCACCGTTGGGGCGTCCGAAACCAGGACGAGACCAAGGGGCAAGGGGGACGCTGGCGGCACCCTTGGCGACCACGGGCCCTTGCCGGGGGGAAGGCTCGCCGGCGCCTCCCCCGCAGAGGACCTACCTCTGTTCAACGCCTTGCTCCGTGCGGCGCAGGGGGAGGCCCTGGCTCCGGGCCCCTCCCGCACAACCCCCATTGCGCCGCTCCCCTCTACCGGCCCCGCCCTGGGTGTTTCCGCCCCCCTTCTTCCCGTTCACCTTGCGTCCCATGGTTAGCGTAAGCATGCTCCCGATATCGGCTATACCCTGCGTCGTCGTCGCTGAAGGGGTCGGCAAAGTCTCTGGGAAGCCGTGGAAGACCTGGCCTCTAGCGTCCCTTCTGCCCAGCTTGGCCGGGGAACGAGCTGGGGCCTTCCTCCGGCGTGTACTCCAGATCCACCTCCACCATGCGGGGCACGTAGGCGTCTGCAGTCGCCGCGTCGCGGGCCATCGCTGGGTGCCCGCGTCTTGAGTTTTCCAGGGCTGGCCTTGGTCCTGATGGCCGC
>JAAAXO010000156.1:53966-76304 GCA_011799875.1 Thinopyrum elongatum | reverse complement strand
GAATCTAGCGCTACCGCTATCTTTCTTTTCTTTTTATTATTTTCCGTTTCTAGTTTTTAGTTTTCTTTTCTTTTTATTATTTTCCTTTTCTTTTTTGTTTACTTTTCTTTTTCTTTTGTATTGCTTTCTCCCTGTTGTTTTTTTCTCTCCCGACGACGGTGTCTCCCTCTCACACTGCGCGAATATCACCGGAACCATGCATGTGGTGGTAATTGAAGGGGATACGATGTATACATCATTTGACCGATAACGGTTACTTAAGTGCGTACACAAAATAGATACATATATATAAATGATGGTTTCTCAGCTGCGTCGACGACATTTCACAGTGAGCTTCTTCCCTTTCGTGTTCATTGTCGAATAATTGAGCCCCTCCTTGTGACTTTTCCGACACCATGGAGTACGATCTTTCTTAGGTAATGTAGTATTGATTCTTCTTTTCATATATGCTTCATCGTCATCGTCATCTTCCCTCACCGGGTTGCCGTATTGGTCGTAGTCTTCCTCGTTGGCGACTCCATCCATTCCGACGATGCTCCTTTTGCCTCTCCTCACGACAACACGGCTGGGATTGGTCGGGTCGGTTATGAAGAAGCATTGTGTCACGTGCTTAGCATGTACCCATGGCTCAGTTTTGGCGATGACGTTAACATTCACGGTAGCGCTCTTCGCGCCAGGTATAGACATGGTAGTGAAATACTTGTTTTCTCTTATGACGTCCTTAGCCCATCTGACACGGAACATCGTCGCATCATGCATTCCAGCGTAGTCAAGCTCCCAGATCTCTTCGACCCTTCCGTAGAATCTTTCAGTTGTGCCGTTGGCGTCGGTCACGCATTCAATCGTCACCCCTGAGTTCTGGTAATCACTGTCCATGTCTTTGGCCTCCGTGTAGAACGTGTACCCGTTGATATCGTATGCCTGATAGGTCACGAGTTTGGGCGCGGGGCCATGTGCTAAGGCGTGTATGAGCAATCCGTCCGAACTGCCCTCTTCCGGTGGATTAGCAAGAACTTTCTCTTTGAACCAACGCAAGAAAGTGGTGTTGTGCTCTACAGTAACTTCGTCATCAGTCCTGCGCATCCCCTTATCACGGTACTTCTTTGCGATGGTTTCTTTGTGCTGTGTCACATAATCATCTACCACATCTAGGTGTTGTAGCACTACTAAGTTAGCCCTGTCAAAGTTGTTCCGTCGATCCGAGTAG
The DNA here is from genome assembly GCA_011799875.1 of Thinopyrum elongatum. Taxonomy (NCBI): domain Eukaryota; kingdom Viridiplantae; phylum Streptophyta; class Magnoliopsida; order Poales; family Poaceae; genus Thinopyrum; species Thinopyrum elongatum. The sequence goes on along the minus strand of JAAAXO010000156.1, from coordinate 75,097 downwards.
TCCACGTGAAATTCCTTCCGTTGTTGTGACCTTCTCCGAGCCTCCCATCGTGCTTCTTGACGGGAAAACCAACAACAGGGTCTCCGACGCCTATATAATTCTCGCAAAAGGAGATGCACTCATGCGTCAGATACCCCTGGACGATGCTCCCATCGGGACGGGGCATGTTACGAACAAATCCTTTGATGACCCCATTCATCCTCTCGAACGGCATCATGCTGTGAAGGAATGTCGGCCCAAGGTCGATGATGTCATCCACGATGTGGACACACAGAAGCACCATGACGTCAAAGAACGTGGGCGGGAAGTACATCTCAAGCTCACATAGTATGACAATGATCTCTTCCTATAGCCTTTGGAGCTGCTTCACACTGATGGACTTTCGAGAGATAACGTCGAAGAAGTTGCAGAGACCAGTAAGTGTGTCACGGACGTGCTTCTCTGTCGGATTCGGGGTTCCGCAGACCCTTGAGAGGTTCAAACTCTGGGGTGCGTCCGAAGAACTCTCCCTCCCCAGCCTGCCTGCTCAACGATTCCACAGCCTAGCTCGACGAACCCAAGGGACAAGAGACACAGCAGTTTATCCTGGTTCGGGCCACCTTGCGGTGTAATACCCTACTCCAGCTTTGTGGTGGATTGCCACGAAGGGCTGAGGATGAACTAGTACAGAGGTGGAACGACCTCAAGAGGTGAGGTGTTCTTGAGCTTGATGAGCTGGTGAGGTGGTGGTGATCTGAATGATCCGTCCTCCGTCTCTATGGTGGTGGCTAAGTCCTATTTATAGTGGCCTTGGTCCTCTTCCCAAATGTAGGCGGGAAGGGATCCCACAACTGCCAAATTCGAAGGAAGACAACTAGTACAAGTTATCCTGACAGAAGTAGTCTTCGCCTGCAAAAGCCTCTGGCGGTGACGCTGCAGTGGGCTCCGCGGTGACCTCCGTCCTGCCGTCCTGGCGGTCCTGGTCTTGTTGCACCGATATGGAAACCTTTGCTTGATTCCTCGGGACTCCGCGCCTGCGCTTGCCTCCTTTACACCAAAGGGGAAACTGGTACACTGCGCCCGCTTGGTCCTGGTCGTCATGGCTCACGTTAGGTGAACCTCGCGAGGTGCAACTTGCATTGATATCTCCGCTCCTCGGGAGCCAGCCTGGGGAGGCCGCCCCTCGTGGAGGTCTTGGTGTCGTTCGCCTCGCGAGGCTTGGCCCCTCGCGAGGGTCTTGAGTTGTTGTTGCTGAAGCTGGGCCATACCAGGCCGTCGATGGAGCCACGCCATGGGCCGCAGGCAGGCAAGTCTGGGCACCCCCGGTCCCAGGACGCCGACAGTAGCCCCCGGGCCCAAGGCGCGCTCGAACTTGGCTTTGAGGCGAAGCCAAAGGGCAAGTGCGGAGCGCTGTGGGTCCCAATCGCCTGCGGCCTTGGTTGACGCATGGCGATTGATGGGACGTGGGCACCCCCATTTTCCCACGTAGCCTTGATATTCGCCGGGCTTGACGGCCGCCGTTGTCGACACAGCTCCGTCCCCATTGCTTGCTGCGCGCTCCTCCAACCCCTTTGCCTTCTAGAAAGTCAGCGGCTTCCTTCCTAGGCCTTACCCCGGCACTGGTTCTCCCCGTCGCTATGGCGCCGCACCCGAAGAAGAAGGGAAAGGGGAGAACCTGCGCCCTGGTAGAATCGCCGGCGGCCTACGAGCCCGCCTTTGAGCGGTTGGAGGTGCTCAATCAGGAAGGGCTGGACAAGGTTCGCCCAGTGCTCGCCGCTGATTCCAATGAATGGAAGGCAACGGTGGCTTGGCCTGCTTCCCGCACCATGATAGATATGGCGGCCACTGAGATCCCCGTCCATCTTCACGCCCTCTGGGCTGGCCTGATCCCCCCTTTCTCCGATTTCTTCAACGCCCTGCTCTCGCATTACCAAGTCCATGCGCTGCATCTGGATCCCCAATCCATCATTCTCCTTGCTGTCTTCGCCTTCGTCTGCGAGGCCATGGTGGGCATTGCCCCTTCCGTGGCCTTGTTTCTCCATTTCTTCTCGCTTCACCTGGTCGACGCCCGCCAGTGCTCGGGGTGCGTGGCCTTCCAGGCCGTGGCAGCAACGGCCGGCTCGGGGATCGACTTCGAGCTTTCACCAGCTGTAAATGGATTCCGGAAGCGGTGGGTGTTCGTGGATGTCGGCGTGCTCAACTCTCTGCTCTTGCTTCCTCGGGCGCCAGCTGTTCCCAGCTCCGGCTGAGGGCACGTGAAGCTTGTCGACCATTGTCTTGCCCATGTCTGGCGCAGGCTAGCCAGGTTGAAGAAGCTTGGGGTGATGGCGCCCATGGTGGTGAAGGAGTTCATCCAGTGTCGCATTGCTCCGCTCCAGCGTCACTCTCGGCCAATGTGGACCTTCTCTGGCAGCAGGGACCCCATGAGGCTCCATGTGCCCGCGCTTCCTCCCGAGGCGCTGCGGACGGTGCTTGAGCTCTTGACGGGCGACCCGGCGCCAGCCAGTCTGCCGGAGGAGGGTTGCCTCTTGTATTGCTGCTCGAACAAGGTGGAGTTCATGGGGCAGATGCCCCCTTTCGATGAATGGGGACTACGCCTGGCCGGCCTTGAAGGGCCCCGCGAGAACCCCGTCCTCGTGGTCCCTCTGCCTGCCATCACCGCAGCGCGCACCCCGGAGGCCGATGCAGGGGGGCGTGTGTCACCGGATGCCACCGAGGCAGCTGCTGAAGAGTCGGTGCCAGTCGGCGCTCCTGAGATGGCTGCCCCTGAGGCTGGGGTGAGCCGTCCTGAAGAGGCAGCCGGAGAGTTGGTGCGGTCCGGGGCTCCCGAGGTCGCCGCCTCCGAAGCTCGGGCGAGCAGTCCTGAAGTAGAGACTGGTGAGCTGGCGCAGTCCGGGACTCCTGAGGCCTCCACCCCAGGAGCCCCGCCGAGTGCCCCTGAAGCTAATGGTCACGCCTCGAGCTTCGGCTGGACCTCGAAGCACTCCGCAAGAGGAAAGGGTCTCCAAGCTGTAGTGGTGACGCCTACCGACCGCTAAAGCAGAGGAAGTATATGGCCATAGATGAGTAAGTACCTTCTCCTTGCGGTTTCCTGCATGTTGCGCCCCTTTCTGACGATGGCTCTCCAGGATCCCTTCGGCTGCAGCGGCGAGGTCTCCTGAGGAGCGGCCTTCACCAGTCCTTGGCCCGTCCCCGGTCTCGAGCTCCCCACGCTGGGCCACTGCGCCAGGCACAGGGCCTGTTCAAGGAGCGGATGCGCCGACGGGGGGCCTTGATCCTGCGTTCTTGTCGTCCCTTCTTCATGGTCCGGCCAGGGGCGCAGAAGGCGTGCCGAGGGCCCCTCCGTTGGCCGTCACCGGCGGCTGGGTGACCCCGGCCCTGGCTTCTTCTTCGAGCAGTGAGGCTACACCTTGCAGCACCTCCACCGAAGCCCGAAGGGTGGCGGGGAAGGCGCCGGCCCCCAGCCCCCTGCCAGGGGCAGGCAGGCCGCCTCAAGCTTCCTCGATAACTCCCGGCACGAAGGACGAGCTCGGTCATGCGCTGGAGCTCGCGCGTGGGCGCGGTGTCGTACGCCACGAGCTTTTCCGGGAGGCAATGGGTGCGCTGAGCCGGCTCGGAGAAGAGCTTGTGGACGTCGACGCTCGCCTTGAGACGGAGAACCTTCGGCTGGCGGACGAGTGGCATCAGTTGAAGGTGGCTATCAACCTTGGGCATCTTCAGCATGAGCGCGCCAATGCGAAGGCCACGGTATCCGTCGCGACCTCGCGTGAGGCTTACGCCCGGGCCCTGGAGGAGGCCAGGGCGGCCGATCATCGCCGCGAGGCCGCCGAGGAGCGCGAGCGGGAACTCCAGGCCTTGAACGCTGCCCTTGAACAGCGGATCAAGGCACGCAGGGCCGTCTTGCCGTCAATGAAGGGAGCGCCTTTTGAAGAGGAGGAGATCTGGAAACGCGAGGAGGCGCTGGTGCCTGAGGCCTCGGAGCGCAGCCTGGAGCTTGAGCGGCTGGAGGTGAGGGAGCGCCAAGTGACCATGGATGAGGACGCCGTCACCGTGCGGGAAGCCAAGATCTAGGAGGAGGTCGATCAGAGGGTGGTGAAGGCTTGTGCAGCTTTCGCCGACAGGCATCGCCTGGAGCTGGAACTCCTGAGAGCCGAGGCTGAGGGTAGGGCCGCCGTCCTCAGGACAAGGCTGGACGAGGCGGAATAGCGCGAGAGGGCCGCCAAGGAAGCTCAGGCCTCAGCCCAAGGTGACTTGGCATCCACTCGCGCCGACCTGCATTCGCTCCAGCAGCAGATCGATAACGCCGCATCTCTTGCGAAGAAGAACACGGACGAAGTGTGCCACCACCTGTCGCTGCAGCGTGAGCACGCCTCAATGCTCCAAGCTCTCAGGGTGAGGGCCAATCGAGCTTTGGGCACCATCTACGAGGAGAGTGCCCCTCACCCGTACGAGGGCGACTACGCCAGCCACCTCCGCTTCTTCACCAAGATCGTGACCCGCCTGGAGGAGCGGGCCGCGAGGGTCCGTGAGCTCGTTGAGGAGAGAAGCCGCGGCCTCCTCGGGCGCGTGTTCTCACGTGTCTTCAGCCATCTTCAGAATCTTGACCCCCATTTTGATTTTGATGCCGCGATAGCCCCCGTGCCCTGTGTTATTCAGAGTAATCTGGCGGAATGGGTTGACGCCCATGTCGACGATCTGATCATGGAGTTTGCTCCTGAGGACGACGCGGTCGTGATCGCGGCTGAGGAAGGCGATGCGGATGACGACGTCGAAGTCGAAACCAGCGACATCGCAGGTGGCGCAGGTGAACATGGCGACGACGGCATCGATGAAGACGACTCCGGTGACAGCGTCGGTGGCGCAGATGAGGGTGGCGAGGACGACGCTGAAGGCGGTGCCTCTGGCTAGGCCTGCCTTTTCTTGCCTTGACCTGTATGCAAAAAACTTGGGGGCGTGAAAGCATTTTGAAGGGGGAGCCCCTTGTAATGTATGAAATGACGATATGCTTTTGAGGTAGGATCTGAACTGCACCGTCGCGAGCCTGCGGGCTCCCGAGCGGGGTAGCTGTCCTGACTTATCTTTGGTTTCGTAGATCCTGAGTGGGTCCTGATGTCGCGATTGCATCCCCTCCCTGAGATAAGCCTGAGGGGCTCGTGAGGTCCTGAGCCTCCCGAGGAGCCTGCTAGCCTGCCCCAGAGTTCCTCGCGAGAAGCCGATTGCCGGACCACGGCAGGGTATGCGCGTGGTGACTGCGCCCCTGATCCCCGGAGGGCCTTGGCGTCTCCGGTGCTGACCCGAGGGCGCTTGATGCGCGCATGCCACGCCCAGCCCCCACTCGCGGGGTGCTCGCAGGGATGGGTAGCAGGCGTGAACCTTACTTGCTAAACACGAAACCAAAAAGCAAGAAACTGCCACAAGACAAGAGAAAAGCAAATTCCCCCCATTTTTGACAACATAAAAGAACTTCAAATCTCAGTCCAGAAGGCGGCGAATTGAATTACAAAAAATGGGGCGAAAGCAAATAGTCGCGTCTGGCACCTAGCTAGTCTTCTTGTCTTCCCACCAGCGCAGAGCTAAGTGCTTTCACTGGATGTGAGCATAGTCATTGGGGGACAGTGTCGACGGCCAACGCGGAGCTTGGTGCTTCCACTTGGACGTGGGCGGGAGCCCCCGAGGCCCGAGGGCGGCACTCTGGAGACTCCGGGGCATGTACAGCCCCACTCATTATTACGTCAGAGTGTCACGAGCGGAGGCCTTCACAGGCGTGAGCCTTGCTTCATATCGCCAGACGAGGGTCCCGCCCTGCGCCACCCCCGACCACCGTTGGGGCGTCCGGAAACCAGGACGAGACCAAGGGGCAAGGGGGACGCTGGCGGCACCCTTGGCGACCACGGGCCCTCTGCCGGGGGGGAAGGGCTCGCCGGCGCCTCCCCCGGCAGAGGACCTACCTCTGTTCAACGCCTTGCTCCGTGCGGCGCAGGGGAGGCCCTGGCTCCGGGCCCCTCCCGCACAACCCCCAGTGCGCCGCTCCCGCCTGGAGCGGTGCCACCGCCCTGGGGTTTCCGGCCGCTGCTATAGCCCGGTTCACATGCGGTCCATGGTTAGCGTAAGCATGCTCCCGAGATATCGGCTATACCCTGCGGTCGTCGTCGCTGAAGGGGTCGGCAAAGTCTCTGGGAAGCTCGTGGAAGACTCTGGCCTCTAGCGTCCCTTCTGCCCAGCTTGGCTCGGGGAACGAGCTGGGGCCTTCCTCCGGCGTGTACTCCAGATCCACCATGCGGGGCACGTAGGCGTCTGCAGTCGCCGCGTCGGGGCCATCGCCTGGGTGCCTCGCGTCTTGAGTTTCCAGGGCTGGCGCTTGGTCCTGATGGCCGCGGGGTGAAACCCCAGCGCGGCCCCGCTGTGGGCCGCCAGAGCTCACCCCTCCTGGAGGTGGCGCTGTTGTGGTAGGAAGAGCGGCGCCGCGGGCCACGTTGGTGTTGTCGAATCCCCTAGGCACTCCAGGGGGCGCGCGTGCACACCTGGGCCCGGCGCGCGCCCCCGTCACAGCCTGAAGCGTGGGCAGGGAGCAAAAGGGCGCCGTACCTCTGCAGGCAGCGTCAAGCAGCTCGACGACCCACTCCAGCAGCGCGTCGCGGCCGCCCTCAGCCAACCTACAACGCAGCAATTCTCGTGCCACGATGAGCGCGGCTCGCACGTTCGCCTGCTCCCGACGAGTGTGTGGTGCTGTCGCTGCGGCGTAGCCTGAAGATCGCGTAGTGGCGCGCGTGCGCTGCGGTGTGAGGGCAGACGACGCCGGCCCGCGCCGCCCGCGCCCGGCGGTGTTGGGAGGTGTGCGGGCCGCCTGGAGCGCGGAGTTGAGGTCCTCTTGGGCGGACGGCGCTGCCCGGACGGGCCATGCAGCCCAGTGCTCGGCGTGAGCCCTCGGATCGTCAGCCATCGGAACTGCATGGTGATAGCTGACCGACTGGAAGAAGAGGGGCTCCGACGCACCCCTACCTGGCGCACCAAATGTCGGATTCGGGGTTCCGTAGACCCTTGAGAGGTTCAAACTCTGGGGTGCGTGCGAAGAACTCTCCCTCCCCAGTCTGCCTGCTCAACGATTCCATAGCCTAGCTCGACGAACCCAAGGGACAAGAGACACAGCAGTTTATCCTGGTTCGGGCCAACTTGCACTGTAATACCCTACTCCAGCTTTGTGGTGGATTGCCTCGAAGGGCTGAGGATGAACTAGTACAGAGGTGGAATGACCTCAGGAGGTGAGGTGTTCTTGAGCTCGATGAGCTGGTGAGGTGGTGGTGATCTGAATGATCCGTCCTCTGTCTCTATGGTGGTGGCTAAGTCCTATTTATAGTGGCCTTGGTCCTCTTCCCAAATGTAGGCGGGAAGGGATCCCACAACGGCCAAATTCGAAGGGAGACAACTAGTACAAGTTATCCTGACAAAAGTAGTCTTCGCCTGCAAAAGCCTCTGGCGGTGACGCTGCAGTGGGCTCCGTGGTGACCTCCGTCCTGCCGTCCTGGCGGTCCTGGTCTTGTTGCACCGATATGGAAACCTTTGCTTGATTCCTCGGGACTCCGCGCCTGCGCTTGCCTCCTTTGCACCAAAGGGGAAACTGGTACACTGCGCCCGCTGGCACCCGCCTGGTCCTGGTCGTCATGGCTCACGTCAGGTGAACCTCGCGAGGTGCAACCTGCATTGATATCTCCGCTCCTCGGGAGCCATCCTGGGGAGGCCGCCCCTCGTGGAGGTCTTGGTGTCGTCCGCCTCGCGAGGCTTGGCCCCTCGCGAGGGTCTTGAGTTGTTGTTGCTAAAGCTGGGCCGTACCAGGTCGTCGATGGAGCCACGCCATGGGCCGCAGGCAGGCAAGTCTGGGCACCCCCGGTCCTAGGACGCTGACATTCTCCATTATCCCTCTAATGGCAACTGGGAGTATCTGCGTCATCATCACGTGACAGTCATGAGACTTCATCCCGCTGAACCTTTTCTTCTTGGTGTCTAGAAATCTACTTATCTTCCCACAGTAACCGGAACTGACTTTGATTCCCGTAAGGCACTTGATGAATTGATCGATCTCCTTCGCACTTAAGGTGAAGCAAGAAGGGGGGCAATAATTCTCCTCCTTCTTGTTGACTTTTCTGCCCCTTTCCCCCTCCTATGTCTTCATCTCCTCCGTCGACTTTTTACGGTGGAGATCTATCCTGATCTCCAAATCTTCCAAGTCTTTCCTTGCCTTCGGCCCATCCTTGGTCTTCTCCGGCATGTTCATCAGTGTGCCAAGCAAGCTCTAGGGTACATTCTTCGTGATATGCATTTGATCAAGGTAATGAGGCGTGTCGTGATTGGGCCAGTACTCCAAGTCCCAGAAAACAGACCTCATTTACCATACCTTCAGCAGCGGCTCCGGCGCCTTTTTCATCTTTCCCAGAGCGTAGCACTGTTCCCAGTTTTTCAACAGCTCATTGATTTCGGCACCGCTCCTCTTACGTGGAGGTCCTCGATGCTCAGCCAACCCATTGAATAGATCTCCACGTTTTCTCCACGGGTCATCATTCTCGAGCCATCTATGATGCCCCATGTACACGATTTTCCCAGACCCGCCATCTTTCGTTGAAGTAAGCTGCCGAGACGTTGTATCATCCATGCACCTCGTGCATCCGCAGTATCCATGGCACACCTGGCCTGAGGTGTACCCATAACCGAGGTAGTCATGCACCATCGTCATCAGCGCGGCTCTCATATAGAAATACTCTCCTTTGCTGGCGCCCCATGTCCATGCCGGTGTTTTCCATAACGTGTCTAGCTCCTCTTTCAGAAGACCCATATACAGGTTAATATTATTTCCTGGTTGTTTCGGCCCTTGAATCAGCATGCTCATGTGTATGTACTTTGTCTTCATGCACTTCCATGGGGGGAACTTGTACATCCATACAAAGATGGGCCATGTGCTTGATGACCAACAAGTATAGGGGATCAATCGTAGTCCTTTTGATAAGTAAGAGTGTCAAACCCAATGAGGAGCAGAAGGAAATGACAAGTGGTTTTCAGCAAGGTATTCTCTACAAGCACTGAAATTATAAGTAACGAGTAGTTTGATAGCAAGATAATTTGCAACGAGCAAGTAACGGTAACGGTAACAAAAGTGCAGCAAGGTAGCCCAATCCTTTTGAGGCAAAGGACACGCCAAAACGGTCTCTTATGATAAGCAAAGCGTTCTTGAGGGTACACGAGAATTTCATCTAGTCACTTTCACCATGTTGGTTTGATTTGTGTTCGCTACTTTGATAATTTGATATGTGGGTGGACTGCTTAGGTGCTGTTCTTACTTGAACAAACCTCCTACTTATGATTAACCCCCTCGCAAGCATCCGCAACTACGAGAAAAGTATTAAGATAAAATCTAACCATGGACTTCAACTTTTGGATCCAAATCAGTCCCTTACGAAGTAGCGCACAAACTAGGGTTTAAGCTTCTGTCACTCTCGGAACCCATCATCTAATAACTACTCCACAATGCATTCCCTTAGGCCCAAATATGGTGAAGTGCTATATAGTCGACGTTCACATGACACCACTAACGGAATCACAACATACATACCATCAAAATATCAAACACATATCAAGTTCACATGATTACTTGCAACAAGATTTCTCCCGTGACCTCAAGAACAAAAGTAACTACTCACTAATGATAATCATGCTCAAGATTAGAGGGGTATTAAATAGCATAATGGATTTGAACATATAATCTTCCACCAAATAAACCATATAGTAATCAACTACAAGATGTAATCAACACTACTAGTCACCCGCAAGCACCAATCTAAGGTTCCGGTACAATGATTGAACACAAGAGATGAACCAGGGTTTGAGAGAAGATGGTGCTGTTGAAGATGTTGATGGAGATTGCCCTCCCCAAGATGGGAGAGTTGTTGGTGATGATGATGACGATGATTTCCCCCTCCGGGAAGGAAGTTCCCCCGGCGAAATCGCTCCGCCGGAGGGCAAAAGTGCTGCTGCCCAAGTTTCGCCTCGAGACGGCGGCGCTTCATCCCGAAAGTCCTTCTCTCATTTTTTTATGTCAAAATGACTTGTATACCAGAAGAGGGGCACCGGAGGTGGGCCGAGGAGGGCACAACCCACCAGGGTGCGCCTGGGCTCCCTGGCGCGCCCAGGTGGGTTGTGCCCACCTGGTGGGCCCCCTCTGGTAGTTATTTGCTCCAGTAATTCTTATATGATCCATGAAAAATCCCTGTGAAGTTTCAGCTCATTTGGAGTTGTGCAGAATAGGTGGCCTGATGTAGCTTTTTCAGGTCCAGAATTCCAGCTGCCGGTATTCTCCCTCTTTGTGTGAACCTTGCATATTATGAGAGAAAAGACATCAAAATTACTCCAAAAAGTATTATTATGCATAAAAACATTATAAATAAAAGTAGGTAAACATGATGCAAAATGGACATATAAACTCCCCCAAGCTTAGACCTCGCTTGTCCTCAAGCGAAAACCGAAATCGAAAAACATGTCCACATGCTTAGAGAGAGAGAGAGAGAGGTGTCGATAAAAACAAAATACGGACATAGAAGCAGCATGTATATTATTATAACAGCAACAATCTTTAACATAAAACTTTATCATAGAACTTCTATCATAAGCTTCTCATGAACAAGTAACAATTCATCACAACATCGAAGTATAAAGCATAAACTCTATTGGAAACCGACAAACTATGTTCTCAGTCAGCTTTGCAACTACAATTCATCATCTTTTCAGGAAGGGTCACGCATCAGAGCCTTTGGGCAAGTCCACATACTCAACCATCATATAGTCTTCTATGATTGCTAACACTCACCGCATACACATGAGCAAAAAGTTTCAACCGGACACATAGAAAGATAGGGGCTTATAGTTTTGCCACCCAACATATTTTTCCTCAAGGGTGATGTCAACAATAATAACTCATGCTACCCATATCCAACTGGATATATGTGCCTAGATCTTTCCTCACCACATAATGCTTGCCAAAAGAGAAAATAAAAAGGAATAGAGAGAAGTACTTTGACTCTTGCATAAAAGTAAATACATAAAAGTAAAAGATAGGCCCTTCGCAGAGGGAAGCAGAGGTTGCCATGCGCCTTTTGTTTGTATGCTCAATCTCTTAGTGCAAAAGAACGTCATGTTATATTGCGCCTTATGATAGCAACCTTTATTATGCAGTTTGTCGCTTTTATTCTTTGCCATCACAAGTTCGTACAACGCTCAATTTTCTCTTACACTAAATGATCCAACACTTTTAGAAGAAATTTTTATTGCCTTATTGCACCGATGAGAAATTACTTGAAGGACCTTACTCAATCCATAGGTAGGTATGGTGGACTCTCAAAACAAGATTTGGGTTTAAGGGTTTTTGGATGCACAAGTAGTATCTCTACTTAGTGCGGAATTTTTGGCTAGCAAAGATGGGGGACAAGCACCACATGTTAAAGGATCTATGACAATATAACTTATATGTGAATATGAACAAACATAAATCATTACATTGTCTTCCTTGTCCAACGTCAACCATTTTGGCATATAATATTTTGATGGGGGCTCACAATCATAAAAGATGTCCAAGATAGTGTATTTGCATGTGAATCTTCTCTTCCCTTATTAATTCTTTCATGAATTGCATCATTGACCAATGCTATGTTTGTAAATCTCCAATAAAATTTTCTACTTATACTCTTCCTTATGTGATGTCATTACTTACCATAAGATTAGCATATGATTTTTTTTTCATTTTTTTCCTTTCTTTTTATTGAACATGAAAGTAAAGAAAACAAAACTTCAAACTAAACTTTATTATATATCTCGCACACAATTACAAGGATAGATCACTAAGCAAACACTCGAAAAGAAAGGATCGAACTAAACTTTTATTCAACTAAAGCAAAAGATAACCGAGGATCGAACTAAGATAAATAAAGGCAAAAGATAGTGGAGGTGATACGATACCGGGACACCTCCCCCAAGCTTGGCACAAGCCAAGGGGAGTGCCTATACCCGATACTCAAGTTTCCTTTGGTGATGAAGAAGTGGGTGGTGATGATGAAGTAGCGATCTTATCTTCAGGTTTCCATGGTAGGGGCTCACCATCATAAGAGGAGGAGTGAGTCTTGCAAGTCCTACAACTGGCAGCCAAACTCATACCTTTGAACCTTGCCTCATATTCAAAGACTTGGTTTTGGAGATCGTAGGTCTGGCTTTGAAGGAAGTTGATTTGCTCGTTGAAGGTGAAGACGATGTCCTTCATGGACTTGCCATCCACCTTGAGATCACGGGTATAGTCCGCGATCATGAGGTGATTGGCATTGAGTCCACGTTCCACCATCCCCTTGCATATGAAGATCTCCTGCTCCATAGCTTCAAGCCTGGCCTCCATGGTTCCCATCCCTTTGGGACCCTGGACGTCGCGGATGTGGAGCACCCCCTCACACATCTCAATAGCTTGAGGGTGCTGCATCACCTCGCGCAAATATGGGTTGATGACGTTCTCAAAGAACTTGTCCTTGGAGGAGCTCGAAGCGGCCATGATGAATTAGATCTGTCAAAAAATAGCAAGAAAAGAAAACAGAAGATTTCTCCGCGATACGGTGGTCAATAGGTTCGGGGGGTATATGAAGATTTTTTATCTTGGGAAATAAGCAAACGGAAGAAAAACGGAGTCCAGAAGGTACCCGAGGTGGGCACAACCCACCTGGGCGCGCCTGGCAAGCCAGGTGCGCCCTGGTGTCTTGTGCTCACCAGGGGTGCCTTCCTGGTAGTTTCTTATTTTCCTAATTTTTAATATATTCCAAAACTGACAGAAAATATTTTTGCGGATTTTTCGGAGTCCGTTTACTTACCGTATCACGTACCTCCTCTTTTTCATGATTCTGGAGTGTTCCGGAAGGTTTCCTTTATGTGTTCTTCCGGTGTCATAGTTTGGATAATATTGCTTTCAACATTAATGGGTGTACTTGAGATATAATGTTTTATTCTTTGCCCATTGACAACCTTCGGGTTAGTACCTTCGGCATTATTTATTTTTATGGCTCCAGATCGATAAACCTCCACGATAACATAGGGTCCTTCCCATTTGGAGAGGAGCTTTCCTGCAAAGAATCTGAAACGAGAGTTGTACAAAAGAACATATTCTCCAACTTTGAACTCACGCTTTTGGATTCTTTTATCATGCCATCTTTTGACTTTTTCTTTAAATAACTTGGCATTTTCATAAGCTTGGGTTCTCCATTCATCTAGTGAGCTGATATCAAATAACCTCTTTTCACCGGCAAGTTTGAAATCATAATTGAGTTCTTTAATTGCCCAATATGCTTTATGTTCTAACTCAAGAGGCAAATGACAAGCTTTTCCATAAACCATTTTATAAGGAGACATACCCATAGGATTTTTATATGCTGTTCTGTAAGCCCAAAGTGCATCATCTAATTTCTTAGACCAATTGTTTCGGGACCTATTAACAGTTTTTTGTAATATTAACTTTATTTCTCTATTGCTAAGTTCAACTTGACCACTAGGCTGAGGATGATAAGGTGATGCAATTCTATGGTTAACATCGTACTTAGCAAGCATTTTACGGAAAGCACCATGAATAAAGTGTGAACCACCATCAGTCATTAAATATCTAGGGACTCCAAACCTTGGGAAAATAACTTCCTTAAGCATTTTAATAGAGGTGTTGTGATCAACACTACTAGTTGGAATAGCTTCTACCCACTTAGTAACATAATCAACAGCAACCAAAATATGAGTATACCCATTAGAGGAAGGAAAAGGTCCCATGTAATCAAAACCCCAAACATCAAATGGTTCAACAGCAAGAGAATAATCCGTATGCATTTCCTGATGCCTACCAATATTACCAATTCTTTGACATTCATCACAAGATAAAACAAACTTACGGGCATCCTTGAAGAGAGTAGGCCAATAAAAACCAGATTGCAATACCTTGTGAGCAGTTCTATCTCCCGCATGATGCCCTCCATAAGCTTCAGAGTGACATTTCCATAGGATTTGTCCCTGTTCATGCTCAGGTACACAACGTCTAATAATACCATCTACTCCTTCTTTATAAAGATGTGGGTCATCCCAAAAGTAATGTCTTAAATCATAGAAGAATTTTTTTTCTTTTGTTAGTATGTGAAGCTAGGTGGTATATATTTAGCAACAATGTAATTAGCATAGTCAGCATACCAAGGAGTGTTATGAGAAACATTTATTGCAGCTAATTGTTCATCAGGAAAACTATCATTAATAGGTTGTGGGTCATCAAGAATATTTTCTAACCTAGACAAGTTATCAGCTACGGGGTTCTCAGCTCCCTTTCTATCAGTGATATGCAAGTCAAATTCTTGTAGCAAGAGAACCCACCTAATGAGTCTAGGTTTAGCATCTTTCTTTTCCATAAGATATTTTATAACAGCATGATCAGTGTTAACAATCACTTTAGAATCAACAATGTAAGATCTGAATTTATCACAAGCAAACACAACTGCTAAGAATTCTTTTTCGGTAGTAGCATAATTTCTTTGGGCACTGTCTAGAGTTTTACTAGCATAATGAATAACATTTAATTTCTTATCAACTCTTTGTCCTAGAACATCACCAACAGCATAATCACTAGCATCACACATAATTTCAAAAGGCAAGTTCCAATCAGGTGGTTGAACAATAGGTGCAGAGATTAAGGCTTTCTTAAGTGTTTCAAAGGCTTCTACACAATCATCATAAAAAACAAATGGAACATCCTTTTGTAAAAGATTTGTAAGAGGCCTAGAAATTTTAGAGAAGTCTTTAATAAACCTCCTATAGAAACCAGCAGGACCGTGGAAACTACGAATACCTTTGATATCTTTAGGACATGGCATTTTCTCAATTGCATCAACTTTAGTTTTATCCACCTCAATACCTCGTTCAGAAATTTTATGTCCCAAGACAATACCTTCATTAACCTTAAAGTGGCACTTCTCCCAATTCAAGACAAGATTAGTTTGCTCGCATCTCTGCAAGACTCGGTCAAGGTTGCTTAAGCAATCATCAAAAGAAGTTCCGTAAACGAAAAAATCATCCATGAAAACCTCAACAATCTTTTCACAAAAGTCAGAGAATATAGCAGTCATACATCTTTGAAAGGTAGCAGGTGCATTACATAAACCAAAAGGCATACGTCTATAAGCATAAGTTCCAAAAGGACAAGTGAAGCTGGTTTTCTCTTGATCAGGTTGTGAAACATGTATTTGAGAAAAACCAGAATATCTGTCTAGGAAACAAAAGTGTGTGTTCTTAGATAGTCTTTCTAGCATTTGATCAATAAAAGGTAGGGGGTAATGATCTTTTCTAGTAGCTTTATTTAATTTTCTAAAATCAATTACCATTCTATAACCAGTGACAGTTCTTTGTGGAATAAGTTCATTTTTATCATTAGGAACAACAGTAATACCTCCCTTCTTAGGGACACAATGAACAGGACTTACCCATCTACTATCAGCTATGGGATAGATTATACCTACTTCCAGAAGCTTTAATATTTCAGTTCTTACCACTTCTTTCATTTTAGGATTTAAACGTTGTTGGTGATCAACAACGAGATTAGCATCAGGTTCCATATTAATCTTGTGCTGACAAAGAGTGGGACTAATGTCCTTAAGATCATCAAGAGTATATCCAATAGCAGCTCGGTGCTTCTTCAGAACCTTCAATAATCTTTCTTCTTCATGTTCTGAAAGGTTAGCACTAATAATAACAGGATATATTTTTTTCTCATCCAGATAAGCATATTTCAAAGTGTCTGGTAATTGTTTTAATTCAAACACAGGATCACCTTTAGGTGGAGGAGGACCTCCTAGAGTTCAATAGGCAAATTGTGTTTAAGCAGAGGTCGTTGTTCAAAGAAAATTTTATCTATCTCATTTCTTTATCATTTTCATGGTCTAGCAAATATTGTTCTAGTGGATCTGTAGGAGGCACATCAATAGAGGCAAGACCAATTATTTCATCCTTACTAGGCAATTCTTTCTTATGATGCTTTCTACTAAACTTAGAAAAATTAAACTCATGAGACTCATCACCAAAACTTACACCGACAGTTTGTTTCTCACAATCTATTTTAGCATTAACGGTGTTCAAGAAAGGTCTACCAAAGATAATGGGACAAAAGTCATCTTGTGGGGAACCAAGAACAAGAAAATTAGTAGGATATTTTATTTTCCCACACAAGACTTCAACATCTCTAACGATCCCAAGTGGTGTGATGGTGTCTCTATTAGCAAGTTTAATAGTAACATCTATGTCTTCTATTTCAGCAGGTGCTATATCATTCATAATTTCTTGATATAAGGTAAAAGGAATAGCAATCATGCTAGCACCTATGTCACATAAACCATGATAACGGTGATATCCTATTTTGACTGAGACAACAGGCATGCCAACAACAGGTCCATGTTTATCTTTTTCATCGGGTTTGACAATTCTAGCAGCTTCATCACAGAAGTAAATAACATGCCCATCTAAATTTTCTACCAGGAGATCTTTAACCATAGCAACACTAGGTTCTACTTTGATTTGTTCAGTAGGTTTAGGTGCTCTTATATAACTTCTATTGACCATAGTTGAAACTTTAGTATGTTCATTTATCCTAACGGGGAAAGGTGGTTTTTCAATATAAGCAGTAGGAACAACTGGAACAACATTATAAATAATAGTTTCATCTTTAGCTAATACCGGTTCTTTAATTTCTTCTTTAATAGGTGGGTGATATTTAAACCACTTCTCTTTAGGGAGATCAACATGAGTAGCAAATGATTCACAAAAGGAGGCTACTATCTCAGAGTCAAGTCCATATTTAGTGTTAAACTTTTGAAAAGCATCGGTATTCATAAAAGATTTAACACAATCATACTTAAGTTTAATACCTGACTCTTTACCTTCGTCAAGTTCCCAATCTTTAGAGTTATGTTTAATTCTTTCTAAAAGATCCCACCTGAACTCAATAGTCTTCTTCATAAAGGAACCAGTACAAGAAGTATCAAGCATGGATTGATCATCACGAGAAAGCCGAGCATAAAAATTCTGAATGATAATTTCTCTTGAGAGCTCATGATTGGGGTATGAATATGACATTGACTTAAGCCTCCCCCAAGCTAGAGCGATACTTTCTCCTTCACGAGGCCAAAAATTATATATATAATTCCGATGACGATGAACTAGATGCATAGGATATTTTTTTTTTGAAATTCCAATTTCAATCGATTCCAGTTCCAAAATCCCATATCATCGCATAGCCTATACCATGCCAATGCTTTTCCCTTCAAAGATAAAGGGAAAACCTTCTTCTTAGCTTCATCTCCAGGTAAACCTGCAAGCTTAAATAGTCCACAAATTTCATCCACATATATCAAGTGCATATCAGGATGTTTGATTCCATCTCCTGCATAAGGATTAACTAGCAGTTGTTCTATCATACCCAAAGGAATTTCATAACCAATATTTTCAGTAGGTGTAGTAGGTTGAGGGGTAATTAATTGTGGTTCCGGTCGAGGTGAAGATACCCCGAACAAACCCCTCAAAGGATTGTTCTCCATAGTAACAAGTGACAATAAATTTCAGCACATAGTAATAATTTTTCCTTACCGATTTCCACTTACCAAGAGCGCTTCACTCCCTGCAATAGCGCCAGAAAAGAGCCTTGATGACCCACAAGTATAGGGGATCAATCATAGTCCTTTTGATAAGTAAGAGTGTCGAACCCAACGAGGAGCAGAAGGAAATGGCAAGTGGTTTTCAGCAAGGTATTCTCTGCAAGCACTGAAATTATAAGTAACGAGTAGTTTGATAGCAAGATAATTTGCAACGAGCAAGTAACGGTAATGGTAATAAAAGTGCAGCAAGGTAGCCCAATCCTTTTGAGGCAAAGGACAGGCCAAAACGATCTCTTATGATAAGCAAAGCGTTCTTGAGGGTACACGGGAATTTCATCTAGTCACTTTCACCATGTTGGTTTGATTTGTGTTCGCTACTTTGATAATTTGATATGTGGTTGGACTGGTGCTTAGGTGCTGTTCTTACTTGAACAAACCTCCTACTTATGATTAACCCCCTCGCAAGCATCTACAACTACGAGAAAAGTATTAAGATAAAATCTAACCATAGCATTAAACTTTTGGATCCAAATCAGTCCCTTACGAAGTAGCGCATAAACTTGGGTTTAAGCTTCTGTCACTCTCGCAACCCATCATCTAATGACTACTCCACAATGCATTCCCTTAGGCCCAAATATGGTGAAGTGCCATGTAGTCAACGTTCACATGACACCACTAAGGGAATCACAACATACATACCATCAAAATATCGAACACATATCAAGTTCACATGATTACTTGCAACAAGATTTCTCCCGTGACCTTAAGAACAAAAGTAACTACTCACTAATGATAATCATGCTCAAGATCAGAGGGGTATTAAATAGCATAATGGATCTGAACATATAATCTTCCACCAAATAAACCATATAGTAATCAACTACAAGATGTAATTAACACTACTAGTCACCCACAAGCACCAATCTAAGGTTCCGGTACAAAGATTGAACACAAGAGATGAACTAGGGTTTGAGAGGAGATGGTGCTGTTGAAGATGCTGATGGAGATTGCCCTCCCCAAGATGGGAGAGTTGTTGTTGGTGATGATGATGACGATGATTTCCCCCTCCGGGAGGGAAGTTCCCACGGCGGAATCACTCCACCGGAGGGCAAAAGTGCTCCTGCCCAAGTTCCGCCTCGAGACGGTAGCGCTTCATCGCGAAAGTCTTCTCCTTATTTTTTCTAGGTCAAAATGACTTATATACCAGAAGAGGGGCACCGAAGGTGGGCCGAGGAGGGCACAACCCACCAGGGCACGCGTGGGGGCCCTGGCGTGCCCAGGTGGGTTGTGCCCACCTGGTGGGCCTCCTCTGATAGTTATTTGCTCCAATAATTCTTATATATTCCATAAAAAATCTCCGTGAAGTTTCAGCTCATTTGGAGTTGTGTAGAATAGGTGGCCTGACGTAGCTTTTTCAGGTCCAGAATTCCAGCTGCCGGTATTCTCCCTCTTTGTGTGAACCTTGCATATTATGATAGAAAAGGCATTAGAATTACTCCAAAAATCATTGTTATGCATAAAAACATTATAAATAACAGTAGGTAAACATGATGCAAAATGGACGTATCAGTGCTGTGGTTGGTGTTCTGGTTTCGAAATTGATTCTTGCCATCGGTACTCGCACCAAGCATGATGTTTCTTGGATCTTCTGCAGCAAATCCATATACGGCGTTGAATGCTCTCCACTGGCTAGCATCTGCGAAGTGTCTCAGCTTCGGGTCATCTCCATTGTCGGGCTTCTTCCTCTCTGCATGCCAGCGCATGAGCTTTGCTTCCTTAGGATCTACGAAATACCGCTGCAGATAGGGAGTGATCGAAAAGTACCATACAACTTTCTAAGGAGCTTTCTTTCCTGCCTTCTTGTATCGAGAAGCATTGCACACTGACAACTGGTTTTTTCCGTGTGTTCCCCCCGATAAATGATGCAATCATTGATGCATGCGTGGTATCTAATGTGCGGCAAATCAAAAGGCCAAACGATTTTCTTGGCCTCCTCGACACTAGTAGGACACAGGTTCCCCGCGGAAAGAACTTTATTATGTAGATACTTCAAATGCTCATCGAGGCTTTTGTCAGTCCATTTGTTTTTGGCCTTCGTCTTTAGAAGTTCGAGCGTGAAACTCAATACAATGGAGTCTTCGAGTCTACTTCAAGTTGTGCCAGCTTGGCCTCCTCTCTCGAAGTAGCTCTCTCGCTAGTCGTACTCTTGCGAAGGAGGTCTCGAACATGAGGGTCCTGCACGACCGCACTTAGTAGTGTCGAAGACTGCGGCGTGATCGCCGCCTCTTCTCTGCCGTGTCTGAACTCTTCTTCGCCATGCCTAGAATCTTCTCCGCAGTCATCATGTCCAGACTCTTCCCCGCTGCCATGTCCGGCACCATCGTCTTCATGTCGATCAGTCATCTCTTCGTCTAGCCCCATGTCGTTATTCCCTGCCATGTTGAAAGGATCGAGACGAGGTGTCTAGAGGGGGGGGGGGGTGAATAGACTCTAAGTAAGAAAAGTTGCAGTTTTTATCATTAGGAACAACAGTAATACCTCCCTTCTTAGGGACACAATGAACAGGACTTACCCATCTACTATCAGCTATGGGATAGATTATACCTACTTCCAGAAGCTTTAATATTTCAGTTCTTACCACTTCTTTCATTTTAGGATTTAAACGTTGTTGGTGATCAACAACGAGATTAGCATCAGGTTCCATATTAATCTTGTGCTGACAAAGAGTGGGACTAATGTCCTTAAGATCATCAAGAGTATATCCAATAGCAGCTCGGTGCTTCTTCAGAACCTTCAATAATCTTTCTTCTTCATGTTCTGAAAGGTTAAGCACTAATAATAACAGGATATATTTTTTTCTCATCCAGATAAGCATATTTCAAAGTGTCTGGTAATTGTTTTAATTCAAACACAGGATCACCTTTAGGTGGAGGAGGACCTCCTAGAGTTCAATAGGCAAATTGTGTTTAACAGAGGTCGTTGTTCAAGAAATTTTATTATCTATCTCATTTCTTTATCATTTTCATGGTCTAGCAAATATTGTTCTAGTGGATCTGTAGGAGGCCATCAATAGAGGCAAGACCAATTATTTCATCCTTACTAGGCAATTCTTTCTTATGATGCTTTCTACTAAACTTAGAAAAATTAAACTCATGAGACTCATCACCAAAACTTACACCGACAGTTTGTTTCTCACAATCTATTTTAGCATTAACGGTGTTCAAGAAAGGTCTACCAGATAATGGGACAAAAGTCATCTTGTGGGAACCAAGAACAAGAAAATTAGTAGGTTTTATTTTCCCACACAAGACTTCAACATCTCTAACGATCCCAAGTGGTGTGATGGTGTCTCTATTAGCAAGTTTAATAGTAACATCTATGTCTTCTATTTCAGCAGTGCTATATCATTCTAATTTCTTGATATAAGGTAAAAGGAATAGCAATCACGCTAGCACCTTGTCTCATAACATTATA
>JAAAXO010000156.1:4178-47914 GCA_011799875.1 Thinopyrum elongatum | reverse complement strand
TAAATTGTTGGCCTCGTGAAGGAGAAAGTATCTCCTCTAGCTTTGGGGGAGGCTAAGTCAATGTCATATTCATACCCCATCATGAGCTCTCAAGAGAAATTATCATTCAGAATTTTTTGCTCGGCTTTCTCGTGATGATCAATCCATGCTTGATACTTCTTGTACTGGTTCCTTTATGAAGAAGACTATTGAGTTCAGGTGGGATCTTTTAGAAAGAATTAAACTAACTCTAAAGATTGGGAACTTGACGAAGGTAAAGAGTCAGGTATTAACTTAAGTATGATTGTGTTAAATCTTTTATGAATACCGATGCTTTCAAAATTTAACACTAATATGGACTTGACTCTGAGATAATGCCTCCTTTTGTGAATCATTGCTACTCATGTTGATCTCCCTAAAGAGAAGTGGTTTAAATATCACCCACCTATTAAAGAAGAATTAAAGAACCGGTATTAGCTAAAGATAAACTATTATATTGATATTTATGTTGTTCCAGTTGTTCTACTGCTTATTTGAAACCACCTTCCCCGTTAGGATATGACATACTAAAGTTTCAACTATGGTCATAAAAGTTATATAAGCAACCTAACCTACTGAACAAATCAAGTAGAAACCTAGTGTTGCTATGGTTAAAGATCTCCTGGTAGAAAATTTAATGGCGCTGTTTTATTTACTTCTGTGATGAAGCTGCTAGAATTGTCAAACCCGATGAAAAAGATAACATGGACCTGTTGTTGGCATGCCTGTTGTCTCAGTCAAAATAGGATATCACCGTATCATGGTTTATGTGACATAGGTGCTAGCGTGATTGCTATTCCTTTTACCTTATATCAAGAAATTATGAATGATATGCACCTGCTGAAATAGAAGACATAGATGTTACTATTAAACTTGCTAATAGAGACACCATCACACCACTTGGGATCGTTAGAGATGTTGAAGTCTGTGTGGGAAAATAAAATATCCTACTAATTTCTTGTTCTTGGTTCCCACAGATGACTTTTGTCCCATTATCTTTGGTAACCTTTCTTGAACACCGTTAATGCTAAAATAGATTGTGGAGACACAACTGTCGGTGTAAGTTTTGGTGATGAGTCTCATGAGTTTATTTTTCTAAGTTTAGTAGAAGCATCATAAGAAAGAATTGCCTAGTAGGATGAAATAATTGGTCTTGCCTCTATTGATGTGCCTCCTACAGATCCACTAGAACAATATTTGCTAGACCATGAAAATGATAAAGAAATGAATAGATAAATTTTCTTTGAACAACGACCTCTGCTTAAACACAATTTGCCTATTGAACTCTAGGAGTCCTCCTCCACCTAAAGGTGATCCTGTGTTTGAATTAAAACATTACCAGACACTTTGAATATGCTTATCTGGATGAAAAAAAATATATCCTGTTATTATTAGTGCTAACCTTTCAGAAACATGAAGAAGAAAGATTATGAAGGTTCTGAAGAAGCACCGAGCTGCTATTGGTATACTCTTGATGATCTTAAGGACATAGTCCCACTCTTTGTCAGCACAAGATTAATATGGAACCTGATGCTAATCTCGTTGTTGATCACCAACAACGTTTAAATCCTAAAATGAAGAAGTGGTAAGAACTGAAATATTAAAGCTTCTGGAAGTAGGTATAATCTATCCCATAGCTGATAGTAGATGGGTAAGTCCTGTTCATTGTGTCCCTAAGAAGGGAGTATTACTGTTGTTCCTAATGAAAAAACTGCAACTTTTCTTACTTAGAGTCTATTCACCCCCCCCCCCCTCTCGACACCTCGTCTCGATCCTTTCAACATGGCAGGGAATAACGACATGGGGCTAGACGAGAGATGACTGATCGACATGAAGACGATGGTGCCGGACATGGCAGCGGGGAAGATGTCTGGACATGGACTGCGGAGAGATTCTAGCATGGCGAAGAAGAGTTCAGACACGGCAGAGAAGAGGCGGCGATCACGCCGCAGTCTTCGACACTACTAAGTGCGGTCGTGCAGACCCTCATGTTCGAGACCTCCTTCGCAAGAGTACGACTAGCGAGAGAGCTACTTCGAGAGAGAGGCCAAGCTGGCACAACTTGAAGTAGACTCGAGACTCCATTGTATTGAGTTTCACGCTCGAACTTCTAAAGACGAAGGCCAAAACAAATGGACTGACAAAAGCCTCGATGAGCATTTGAAGTATCTACATAAAAGTTCTTTCCGCGGGAACCTGTGTCCTACTAGTGTCGAGGAGGCCAAGAAAATCGTTTGGCCTTTTGATTTGCCGCACATTAGATACCACGCATGCATCAATGATTGCATCATTTATCGGGGGAACACACGAAAAAACCATGTTGTCAGTGTGCAATGCTTCTCGATACAAGAAGGCAGAGAAGAAAGCTCCTTAGAAAGTTGTATGGTACTTTTCGATCACTCCCTATGTGCAGCGGTATTTCGTAGATCCTAAGGAAGCAAAGCTCATGCGCTGGCATGCAAGAGGAAGAAGCCCGACAATGAGAATGACCCGAAGCTGAGACACTTCGCAGATGCTAGCCAGTGAGCACTCAACGCCGTATATGGATTTGCTGCAGAAGATCCAAGAAACATCATGCTTGGTGCGAGTACCGATCAAAAATCAATTTCGAAACCAGAACACCAACCACAGCACTGATACGTCCATTTTGCATCATGTTTACCTACTGTTATTTATAATGTTTTTATGCATAACAATGATTTTTGGAGTAATTCTAATGCCTTTTCTATCATAATATGCAAGGTTCACACAAAGGGAGAATACCGCAGCTGGAATTCTGGACCTGAAAAAGCTACGTCAGGCCACCTATTCTACACAACTCCAAATGAGCTGAAACTTCACGGAGATTTTTTATGGAATATATAAGAATTATTGGAGCAAATAACTATCAAGGGGCCCACCAGGTGGGCACAACCCACCTGGGCACGCCAGGGCCCCCACGCGTGCCCTGTGTGGTTGTGCCCTCCTCGGCCCACCTTCGTGCCCCTCTTCTGGTATATAAGTCATTTTGACCTAGAAAAAATAAGGAGAAGACTTCGCGATGAAGCTACCGTCTCGAGCCGGAACTTGGGCAGGAGCACTTTTGCCCTCCGGTGGAGTGATTCCGCCGTGGGAACTTCCCTCCCGGAGGGGGAAATCATCGTCATCATCATCACCAACAACACTCTCCCATCTTGGGAGGGGCAATCTCCATCAGCATCTTCAACAGCACCATCTCCTCTCAACCCTAGTTCATCTCTTGTGTTCAATCTTTGTCCACCGAACCTTAGATTGGTGCTTGTGGGTGACTAGTAGTGTTAATTACATCTTGTAGTTGATTACTATATGGTTTATTTGGTGGAAGATTATATGTTCAGATCCATTATGCTATTTAATACCCCTCTGATCTTGAGCATGATTATCATTAGTGAGTAGTTACTTTTGTTCTTAAGGTCACGGGAGAAATCTTGTTGCAGTATCATTGTGAACTTGATATGTGTTCGATATTTTGATGGTATGTATGTTGTGATTCCCTTAGTGGTGTCATGTGAACGTTGACTACATGGCACTTCACCATATTTGGGCCTAAGGGAATGCATTGTGGAGTAGTCATTAGATGATGGGTTGCGAGAGTGACGAAGCTTAAACCAAGTTTATGCGCTACTTCGTAAGGGACTGATTTGGATCCAAAAGTTTATGCTATGGTTAGATTTATCTTAATACTTTTCTCTTAGTTGTAGATGCTTGCGAGGGGGTTATCATAAGTAGGAGGTTTGTTCAAGTAAGAACAGCACCTAAGCACCAGTCAACCACATATCAATTATCAAAGTAGCGAACACAAATCACCAACATGGTGAAAGTGACTAGATAAAATTCCGTGTACCCTCAAGAACGCTTTGCTTATCATAAGAGATCGTTTTGGCCTGTCCTTTGCCTCAAAAGGATTGGGCTACCTTGCTGCACTTTTTATTACCATTACCGTTACTTGCTCGTTGCAAATTATCTTGCTATCAAACTACTCGTTACTTATATTTCAGTGCTTGCAGAGAATACCTTGCTGAAAACCACTTGCCATTTCCTTCTGCTCCTCGTTGGGTTCGACACTCTTACTTATCAAAGGACTATGATTGATCCCCTATACTTGTGGGTCATCAAGGCTCTTTTCTGGCGCTATTGCAGGGAGTGAAGCGCTCTTGGTAAGTGGAAATCGGTAAGGAAAAATTATTACTATGTGCTGATTTATTGTCACTTGTTACTATGGAGAACAATCCTTTGAGGGTTTTGTTCGGGGTATCTTCACCTCGACCGGAACCACAATTAATTACCCCTCAACCTACTACACCTACTGAAAATATTGGTTATGAAATTCCTTTGGTATGATAGAACAACTGCTAGTTAATCCTTATGCGGGAGATGGAATCAAACATCCTGATATGCCTTGATATATGTGGTGAAATTTGTGGACTATTTAAGCTTGCAGGTTTACCTGGAGATGAAGCTAAGAAGAAGGTTTTCCTTTATCTTTGAAGGGAAAAGCATTGGCATGGTATAGTGCTATGCGATGATATGGGATTTGGAACTGGAATCGATTGAAATTGGAATTTCAAAAAAAAAAATATCCTATGCATCTAGTTCATCGTCATCGGATTATATATATATAATTTTTGGCCTCGTGAAGGAGAAAGTATCGCTCTAGCTTGGGGGAGGCTTAGTCAATGTCATATTCATACCCCAATCATGAGCTCTCAAGAGAAATTATCATTCAGAATTTTTGCTCGGCTTTCTCGTGATGCAATCCATGCTTGATACTTCTTGTACTGGTTCCTTTATGAGAAGACTATTGAGTTCAGGTGGGATCTTTTAGAAAGAATTAAACATAACTCTAAAGATTGGAACTTGACGAGGTAAAGAGTCAGGTATAAACTTAAGTATGATTGTGTTAAATCTTTTATGAATACCGATGCTTTCAAAAGTTTAACACTAAATATGGACTTGACTCTGAGATAGTAGTCCTTTTTGTGAATCATTTGCTACTCATGTTGATCTCCCTAAAGAGAAGTGGTTAAATATCACCCACCTATTAAAGAAGAAATTAAAGAACGGTATTAGCTAAAGATGAAACTATTATTTATAATGTTGTTCCAGTTGTTCCTCTGCTTATATTGAAAAACCACCTTTCCCCGTTAGGATAAATGAACATACTAAAGTTTCAACTATGGTCAATAAAAGTTAATAAGAGCACCTAAACCTACTGAACAAATCAAAGTAGAACCTAGTGTTGCTATGGTTAAAGATCTCCTGGTAGAAAATTTAGATGGGCTGTTATTATCTTCTTGTGATGAAGCCTGAATTTCAAACCGATGAAAAAGATAAACATGGACCTGTTGTTGGCATGCCTGTTGTCTCAGTCAAAATAGGATATCACCGTTATCATGGTTTATGTGACATAGGTGCTAGCGTGATTGCTATTCCTTTTACCTTATATCAAGAATTATGAATGATATAGCACCTGCTGAAATAGAAGACATAGATGTTACTATTAAACTTGCTAATGAGACACCCATCAGGGATCTATATGCAAAGAACATGAGGTCCATTACTAACATACTAGAAAACCAATACAACTACATATTCATAATCTATGGAAATTCTACAACCAAATCGACATATGATTTATGGTATGTGTTTTGGTTTAGATAAGGCCACATTTAAGTTAATCAAAGTTTTAATTTAGAACAAAAAGATAAAAAATACATTTTTTTTTACTAAAAATATCATAATACAAAGCTATGGCTGACGGCAGCCGTCGGCCATAGCTATGCCCCCGCGTCGATAAGGTGTGGCCAACGACACGGCTTCGGATCGATGATGGGCATGTGCCGCGGATCGATGACGTGGGTCCAAGCCTATGCCGACGGCCTCCATTAGGGCATTATGTCCATCCCTGCAATCGTCACTACGGTGCAGCAGCCGTCGCGGCGCATCAGGCTCGTTGTGCTGCAGCAGGCCCTTGGAGAAGGCCCCCGACTGCAGGCAACACCATCCCCGTTCCTCCAGGCCCTCCTTGTGCTGTCGCAGCGCTGTCCTTCTCCTCTGCAAGCTTCCTTGGGAGAGGACGGTTCTGTGAGAAAGTCTGGGCTGTTGTGCAATGTGTAGAATGGCTCGCTGGTTATAAGCCGGAGGAGGGCTGGGGCGGCACCACCCTGGAGGAGAGAGGACCCATATAGATAGGCCTTAATTGGGTGATTTGTTTTAGCGTAGTAAAACGCGGTTAACAACAGAGAAAAGAGTTGGGGTTTTTTATAATAAAAATTGTTTATAACATCCCAGTGGGTTGCTACAGTAATTTCCTTTTTGATAATGCCATGTCATCATGATCAACAGTGCTTAAACATCATTGGATCTATCTCATTTTAAGACTCCAATTACATGAAATTTAAACTGATAAGTGAAAATAAAAGTTTTCAAATCAGGACTAAAGTTCATTAAATAACAAATATTCAGATACATGATAAAATTGTAACCCACATTTACTAGATTAAGTTCAAGTGACTCTAACAGTACCAAACAGCAGTTAATACATTTTATTTAATACAAAATTTGTTTGAACTCTATTTTCCTACCAAACCATTTTTAGCAGTACTAACTCTGCCTGACTGTATATATGGGAAACAAGTAATCTATATTGCAAACTGTGTGGGAGACCACACATTATTGCAAAAGTAGAAATAAAGAAAAACAGAGGAAAGACAGAAGAAAAGAAAAGGCCCACTGCGTGTGGGCCTCGAGTGCCAGCGCCGGCCCAGCCCACGCAGCTCTTCCCCACTCTCACTACTGCTCCCCCTCTCCTCGCTGTCGAAGGGACACCCCCCCTCGCCCCGCACGCTCGCCTCACCCGGCCTCCCTTCTCAGTACTCTCCCTCTACATCTCTTCGCCGGCGGTGATGGGGATCAAAGAGCAGCTCCCCGCACACCCCTCTCTCTCCTCGGACCCTCTTCTCTGCCGCACCGGCGCCGCCTGTTCGGCCGCGGCTGACTCGCGGCCAGCCGTCACCGCCCCCCGCCTGCGAACGATCCCACCGTGCTCACCGTCGTCGCCTGCTTCGACCCGCCAACGAACCGGAGCCATGGATCCAGCGCAGCTCATGGTGTGCTGCCGAGCTCTTTCTTCCTCCTCGGATCCCCGCGCCGTTCGCCGTCGTTCCGTCCACCACCCCCTCCCCGCGCACTGCTTTGCACCTCTGCAGGATCACTGTGACTCCCCTTCCTCCTCCCCCTCGTTGCGCTCCGTTGCCGCCACTGTAGCCCCCTCTCCCCGTCGTGCCCTTGCTCGTCCCCGCACGCAGCTCGTCTCGCGGCGGCCCTGTCGGCGACCATTTGGTCATGTCTGCTGACCGTATTGCTTCGCCGCCTCGGCGTAGGCCTCGCCTACCCTTTGCTTTCGCCCGTAAACACGCCGTAAGCGGCAATTCCATGCACCCCGAGATGCTTCTTCTCCGCCGACGTGCTCCGCCCGCCGTCGCTACCCTGCGTCCTCGGCACACCACCCCGCCTCCACTGCGGTCCACTGCCACTCTCGAACGCAACCCAAGAACGCCCGAAATGGTGCACCGTAACAAATCCGAGCTCGCCGAGTTTTCGCTGCCACGCTTCGGGCTCGCCGAGCGCTCTCCGGCCGGCGTCCTATGTGGCAGCCACGGCCCCGCCCCGTGCCACTCGACTACGGCCCACTAGGCCCGTTTACTCCACTCAAGCGCTGCGGGCCACCCTGTGTCTATGGACAGCGGGCCCCACTCCATTAAACTGTAAAATAAATAGTTTATGAGTTACTTAATTAGTTAGTTTCATTAGATTCTAAACACTCACTGACAGTAGGCCCCCTGCTAATTAGTTTTTAATTCGATTAACTAACTTTGTTTATTAGCTCAGTCAATGACATGTGGGTCCCACTGGACCCACCTGTCTGGTTTGACTGGTCAGCCGGACTAGTTGGCCTGCTGACGTCCCTATTGATGTCATTCTTGCGTCATCATACACTGTTCTGGATAATGTTGGTTAAATGGATTACCTAAATTATAGACAATATTAAATGTCTTTAGAAATTCATATAAATAATCCATAGCTCATAGCCGAAAAACTTTGTCCATGAAAGTTGCTTAGAACGGCGAGACGAATCCGAAATACATGGTCGTTCATCTGTCCAGATGCCCCTAGCTACTTGAACATGGAACTTTTAGACTAATTTCTAAATGAATAGTGCTCAACCTTAATAGAATAATCCAAATAAATTACTAATTAAACTAAATCCATTTAGTTTAGCAGTAGAACCCTCCCTTTGCATTCATTTTAGACCTGGTCATGCCTATTGGTTTTGCATTTTGCCGTCGAATTTATTGTTTCTGCCTCCCTCCTTCTCTCTCGATAGACGCCGAGACCGCCGCCTTTGCAGCTGAGTACGACTACGCTCCAGACTATCAGCCCGTTGACGACCCCTCCTTCTTGCCAGAGCACACGGCAAGCCACCCCTTTGATCAATCCTGATACCTGCCCATTCTATTTTCTCATCTTACATTAGAATTTGCTACGTGTATTGTTTGCTCCTATTCTGATTCATGGCCTAACTTTTGTAACCTGCTTATTGTTTTCCTTCCTGCCTACTTAAACAGCTTAGTATAGCTGCTAGAGACCCATCAGTGACCCCCCACTGTCCCAACTGCCCGTTGTATTATTAGAGACCCGATCAACGGTAATCGAAGACTAGACCCCGCGCAACGACCCCATCACCCCCTTAGTTGACGACACTACTGGGTTACTATCGAGTAACGAGGGTGATACCTCGTATAGCACTCCTATGTTAACCTTGTAGAGTAATCTCAATTTGGTCATGGTCATCGAGGGTGATTCCTCCTTCTTCACTTCCGATCCGACCCTGTCGCGCAACACTTCAAGTGGAACCTCGGGTGATTCCTCCTACGTCACCTGACAGTTACATCGAGTGGCATCCATTCGAGGGTTGATACCTCGGATTCCCCCTTGATGTTTTGACACACGGATATTGTTATTTTACCCTGAATCATTGCTAACAGACGGTCGGCCCCGCGTGGGTACCGTGAGACTGTTACTGCAAGGACTGGAGGACAGGCGGTAACCGCCTAGCCGAGGTGGACCTGAGTTTCCCGACAGTCTTTGGCGAGATGGGTTGACCTGGATGGGCCGCGATTGATGAATACGAGGCGTGGCCAGGCATTCTTGGCCTTGCCGCAAGTCCTCGAGACGGGGACGACGGGGTTCCATCGTCGTGATCTCTGCTCGTTTACCAACAACCCCTAGACCACTTATGATTGGTCATCTTTGATCCGAGCCGGCCTTTGGGCGCCTTATAGCATTTTTTCTAACCATCACGTGGGCATAGTATGGTCGTTCTGCTCGTATGCATCAGCCGAAGACTTTGTCCAGACTTCCATTCAGACATTGCGGCCACGGACGGACCGGCGCCATCCTATAGTGTTGGGCCTGCGATTCACCGGTGCGCACCGCCCGGAGGGCCGAGGGGCGATGGCCCCGACCCCCTTGCGCTTAGATGAGATCGTGACTGGGACCTCCTGCTGACTCTAGGTAGGGTTTGTGGTTGTATCGATTGGCGAGGCCCGTGCATGACCCAGAAAAGTGTGTCCGGCCGAAGTTAAGTCGAGCGTGGTGGGTAAGTTGGTGCACTCCTGCAGGGAACCACATCTATCGATAGCCGGTTCCTACGGTAAAGGAACACTCGGAGTTGTATCCTGATTGATACAACTAGAACTGGACCCTTGAGATATAACAGGTTATGAATGGCTCCCCGGAATCGCTTTTCTCACACGGGAGTCAAGAAAGTATCTCTGGGCCGAGGTTGATGACTGTATGGCTCTGGGATGCTTTTCTCGCAGGATCGAGAAAGATCTCTGGGTGAGTTTATAACATTACACTACTTACTTTGTTGATCTACTCTCTTCTATTTCTACAGACCGCTGAGATGCTATTCTTCGATAGGACTAGGCCTTCTCTTCATTCTAGTATTTCTGCAGCCCAGTCCACATATACAGCCTTCCTTTGATAATCTTGCATATGTAGTGTATATCCTTGCTTGCTGAGTACTTCAGAGTACTCAACGTTGCTTTTTGCTTTCTTTTTTCCCTATCATGTTTGTCGTGACCATATGACGGAGCCGCTGATACAGCTACCCCCCGCCGACGTCGCTACTACTACCACCCCGAGGTGTATACTACTTGGAGCTGCCGACGACCATGAGTGGACGGAGTGTCCCCGGCAGGAGGCCTGCGCCTTTCTATCCTAGTTGGTTTTCTTGCACCCGCCCCCCTTCTAAGGGCCTATCTGTGTTTCTTTTTTCTCTGTACTCAGATATCTGAGCGTCCCCTGACGCTTGACTGCGAGCTTATGTATTCGAGCCCACGAGGCCCTGGCTTGTAAATATAAAGCTTGTATGACTTTATTTATGTTTTCGAGTTGTGATTTTGTGATATCTTCCCGTGAGTCCTTAGGCTTGATCGTGTGCATTGCGTGTATGATTTGCACTATCGCGGGGGCGTACACAGGTTGGTATCAGAGCCCGACTGCCTGTAGGAAATCCCTTTCCAACTCCTTGGCCGAAGTGAGTCTAGTCTATGAAAAACTGTTTTACTAACATGGCTGTGTTGCTTACGGGCCCCTTCGCCAATTGGGTGGTATTAGGATCCTTTATTCCTCCTCTTTACTCTGGGACTCTGATTATCTCTTCCTTTCGGGTCAACTGAATTTTACTAACGCTCGACACTTAGGATCTCGTAAACCTCGTCTACCTGGAGAGCTGATCCTCTGTGCTTAACTCTACCCTTGATCTGATTAGCTGATAATCATTTTTCTTTTCATTGGTTTGTTTAACCTTTTCTCTCCGAGTTGTATTATACATCTCATTTGTCATGCTGATGTGATGCACCTAACTTTACTGTCGAAATTACAGGATTGGAATCCCTTGCTCACCCATCATCTTCAAATCTCCCACCATAGACCTCATCTCGGAATGGATTTTTTGAAAAGGCTTCGCTAACGCCTCAGTCAATGTGTGGCCACTAAAGTGGTACATCTTTTGCACCCAACAGCTGGGCTAGTAAATTACCGTGGTCCCAGGCAAACTCAAAATGCGAGGCTAAAATATACACCTTGTGCGTGAACGCTTCCTCCACTTGAGGGGATCGAAAACATTACGTCACTCGCAGATTTTGAACATTTCTTCGGAAGAACTTCCAAGAAAACCCCGCTTTCTTCAGTCTTTCCTCTAATTCTCGGGACTAGAATTCTTATTAGTGGAGAGATTGTAACACCCCTGGTTACAGCTATAGTATTCTCTTTTGTAATGCATGTCTCATGATCAACAGTGCTAACATCATTTGGATCATATTTTCATTTCAATTCTAATTCAAATGAAATGCAAACTGAAAGTGAATAAAAGTTGTTCAAATCAGGAACTAAAATGTTCATTAATACAAATTCCAGAGTCAATGCGAAAATTGTAACCAACACTTAATAGTTAGTTAAGTGACTCTAACATACCAACATAGTAAGGTTTATACCATTTTCTATTAAAAATTTGTGTGACTCCATTTTCCTCCAACCAATTTTCAGCAGTACTAACTAAATGCACTTATATTATATATATAATTCCGATGACGATGAACTAGATGCATAGGATATTTTTTTTTTGAAATTCCAATTTCAATCGATTCCAGTTCCAAAATCCCATATCATCGCATAGCCTATACCATGCCAATGCTTTTCCCTTCAAAGATAAAGGGAAAACCTTCTTCTTAGCTTCATCTCCAGGTAAACCTGCAAGCTTAAATAGTCCACAAATTTCATCCACATATATCAAGTGCATATCAGGATGTTTGATTCCATCTCCTGCATAAGGATTAACTAGCAGTTGTTCTATCATACCCAAAGGAATTTCATAACCAATATTTTCAGTAGGTGTAGTAGGTTGAGGGGTAATTAATTGTGGTTCCGGTCGAGGTGAAGATACCCCGAACAAACCCCTCAAAGGATTGTTCTCCATAGTAACAAGTGACAATAAATTTCAGCACATAGTAATAATTTTTCCTTACCGATTTCCACTTACCAAGAGCGCTTCACTCCCTGCAATAGCGCCAGAAAAGAGCCTTGATGACTCACAAGTATAGGGGATCAATCATAGTCCTTTTGATAAGTAAGAGTGTCGAACCCAACGAGGAGCAGAAGGAAATGGCAAGTGGTTTTCAGCAAGGTATTCTCTGCAAGCACTGAAATTATAAGTAACGAGTAGTTTGATAGCAAGATAATTTGCAACGAGCAAGTAACGGTAATGGTAATAAAAGTGCAGCAAGGTAGCCCAATCCTTTTGAGGCAAAGGACAGGCCAAAACGATCTCTTATGATAAGCAAAGCGTTCTTGAGGGTACACGGGAATTTCATCTAGTCACTTTCACCATGTTGGTTTGATTTGTGTTCGCTACTTTGATAATTTGATATGTGGTTGGACTGGTGCTTAGGTGCTGTTCTTACTTGAACAAACCTCCTACTTATGATTAACCCCCTCGCAAGCATCTACAACTACGAGAAAAGTATTAAGATAAAATCTAACCATAGCATTAAACTTTTGGATCCAAATCAGTCCCTTACGAAGTAGCGCATAAACTTGGGTTTAAGCTTCTGTCACTCTCGCAACCCATCATCTAATGACTACTCCACAATGCATTCCCTTAGGCCCAAATATGGTGAAGTGCCATGTAGTCAACGTTCACATGACACCACTAAGGGAATCACAACATACATACCATCAAAATATCGAACACATATCAAGTTCACATGATTACTTGCAACAAGATTTCTCCCGTGACCTTAAGAACAAAAGTAACTACTCACTAATGATAATCATGCTCAAGATCAGAGGGGTATTAAATAGCATAATGGATCTGAACATATAATCTTCCACCAAATAAACCATATAGTAATCAACTACAAGATGTAATTAACACTACTAGTCACCCACAAGCACCAATCTAAGGTTCCGGTACAAAGATTGAACACAAGAGATGAACTAGGGTTTGAGAGGAGATGGTGCTGTTGAAGATGCTGATGGAGATTGCCCTCCCCAAGATGGGAGAGTTGTTGTTGGTGATGATGATGACGATGATTTCCCCCTCCGGGAGGGAAGTTCCCACGGCGGAATCACTCCACCGGAGGGCAAAAGTGCTCCTGCCCAAGTTCCGCCTCGAGACGGTAGCAATTCATCGCGAAAGTCTTCTCCTTATTTTTTCTAGGTCAAAATGACTTATATACCAGAAGAGGGGCACCGAAGGTGGGCCGAGGAGGGCACAACCCACCAGGGCACGCGTGGGGGCCCTGGCGTGCCCAGGTGGGTTGTGCCCACCTGGTGGGCCTCCTCTGATAGTTATTTGCTCCAATAATTCTTATATATTCCATAAAAAATCTCCGTGAAGTTTCAGCTCATTTGGAGTTGTGTAGAATAGGTGGCCTGACGTAGCTTTTTCAGGTCCAGAATTCCAGCTGCCGGTATTCTCCCTCTTTGTGTGAACCTTGCATATTATGATAGAAAAGGCATTAGAATTACTCCAAAAATCATTGTTATGCATAAAAACATTATAAATAACAGTAGGTAAACATGATGCAAAATGGACGTATCAGTGCTGTGGTTGGTGTTCTGGTTTCGAAATTGATTCTTGCCATCGGTACTCGCACCAAGCATGATGTTTCTTGGATCTTCTGCAGCAAATCCATATACGGCGTTGAGTGCTCTCCACTGGCTAGCATCTGCGAAGTGTCTCAGCTTCGGGTCATCTCCATTGTCGGGCTTCTTCCTCTCTGCATGCCAGCGCATGAGCTTTGCTTCCTTAGGATCTACGAAATACCGCTGCAGATAGGGAGTGATCGAAAAGTACCATACAACTTTCTAAGGAGCTTTCTTTCCTGCCTTCTTGTATCGAGAAGCATTGCACACTGACAACTGGTTTTTTCCGTGTGTTCCCCCCGATAAATGATGCAATCATTGATGCATGCGTGGTATCTAATGTGCGGCAAATCAAAAGGCCAAACGATTTTCTTGGCCTCCTCGACACTAGTAGGACACAGGTTCCCCGCGGAAAGAACTTTATTATGTAGATACTTCAAATGCTCATCGAGGCTTTTGTCAGTCCATTTGTTTTTGGCCTTCGTCTTTAGAAGTTCGAGCGTGAAACTCAATACAATGGAGTCTTCGAGTCTACTTCAAGTTGTGCCAGCTTGGCCTCCTCTCTCGAAGTAGCTCTCTCGCTAGTCGTACTCTTGCGAAGGAGGTCTCGAACATGAGGGTCCTGCACTGCAACGACGCACGTAGTAGTGTCGCAGACTGCGGCGTGATCGCCGCCTCTTCTCTGCCGTGTCTTGAACTCTCTTCGCCATGCCTAGAATCTTCTCCGCAGTCATCATTGTCCAGACTAGCTTCCCCGCTGCCAGGTTCCCTCCCATCGTCTTCATGTCGATCATTCATCTCTTCGTCTAGGTACCCCATGTCGTTATTCCCTGCCATGTGAAAGGATCGAGACGATGGTGTCTAGAGGGGGGGGGGGGTGAATAGACCTAAGTACGAAAAGTTGCAGTTTTTATCATTAGGAACAACAGTAATCCTCCCTTCTAGGGACACAATGACAGGACTTACCCTCTACTATCACAGCTATGGGATAGATTATACCTACTTCCAGAAGCTTTAATATTTCAGTTCTTACCACTTCTTTCATTTATGATTTAAACGTTGTTGGTGATCAACAACGAGATTAGCATCAGGTTCCATATTAATCTTGTGCTGACAAAGAGTGGGACTATGTCCCTAAGATCATCAAGAGTATATCCATAGCAGCTCGTGCTTCTTCAGAACCTTCAATAATCTTTCTTCTTCATGTTCTGAAAGGTTAGCACTAATAATAACAGGATATATTTTTTTCTCATCCAGATAAGCATATTTCAAAGTGTCTGGTAATTGTTTAATTCAAACACAGGATCACCTTTAGGTGGAGGAGGACCTCCTAGAGTTCAATAGGCAAATTGTGTTTTAAGCAGAGGTCGTTGTTCCAAAGAAAATTT
Organism: Thinopyrum elongatum; assembly: GCA_011799875.1. NCBI lineage: Eukaryota > Viridiplantae > Streptophyta > Magnoliopsida > Poales > Poaceae > Thinopyrum > Thinopyrum elongatum. The sequence goes on along the minus strand of JAAAXO010000156.1, from coordinate 32,774 downwards.
TATCTATCTCATTTCTTTATCATTTTCATGGTCTAAGCAAATATTGTTCTAGTGGATCTGTAGGAGGCACATCATAAGGCAGAACCAATTATTTCATCCTTACTAGCAATTCTTTCTTATGATGCTTTCTACTAAACTTAGAAAAATTAAAACTCATGAGACTCATCACCAAACTTACACCGACAGTTTGTTTCTCACAATCTATTTAGCATTAACGGTGTTCAAGAAAGGTCTACAAAGATAATGGGACAAAGTCATCTTGTGGGAAACCAAGAACAAGAAAATTAGTAGGATATTTATTTCCCACACAAGACTTCAACATCTCTAACGATCCCAAGTGGTGTGATGGTGGTCTCTATTAGCAAGTTTAATAGTAACATCTATGTCTTCTATTTCCAGGTGCTATATTCATTCATATTCTTGATATAAGGTAAAAGGAATAGCAATCACGCTAGCACCTATGTCACATAAACCATGATAACGGTGATATCCTATTTTGACTGGAGACAGCATGCCCACACAACAGGTCCATGTTTATCTTTTTCATCGGGTTGACAATTCTAGCAGCTTCATCACAGAAGTAAATAACATGCCCATCTAAATTTTCTACCAGGAGATCTTTAACCTAGCAAACCTAGGTTCTACTTTGATTTGTTCAGTAGGTTTAGGTGCTCTTATATAACTTTTATTGACCATAGTTGAAACTTTAGTATGTTCATTTATCCTAACGGGAAAGGTGGTTTTTCAATATAAGCAGTAGGAACAACTGGAACAACATTATAAATAATAGTTTCATCTTTAGCTATACCGGTTCTTTAATTTCTTCTTAATAGGTGGGTGATATTTAAACCACTTCTCTTTAGGGAGATCAACATGATAGCAATATGATTCACAAAAGGAGGCTACTATCTCAGAGTCAAGTCCATATTTAGTGTTAAACTTTTGAAAAGCATCGGTATTCATAAAAGATTTACACAATCATCCTTAAGTTTAATACCTGACTCTTTACCTTCGTCAAGTTCCCATCTTTAGAGTTATGTTTAATTCTTTCTAAAAGATCCCACCTGAACTCAATAGTCTTCTTCATAAAGGAACCAGTACAAGAAGTATCAAGCATGGATTGATCATCACAGAAAGCCGGCATAAAAATTCTGAATGATATTTCTCTGAGAGCTCATGATTGGGGTATGAATATGACATTGACTTAAGCCTCCCCAAGCTAGAGCGATACTTTCTCCTTCCACGAGGCCAAAAATTATATATATATAATTCCGATGACGATGAACTAGATGCATAGGATATTTTTTTTTGAAATTCCAATTTCAATCGATTCCAGTTCCCAATCCCATATCATCGCATAGCCATACCATGCCAATGCTTTTCCCTTCAAAGATAAAGGGAAAACCTTCTTCTTAGCTTCATCTCCAGGTAAACCTGCAAGCTTAAATAGTCCACAAATTTCATCCACATATACAGTGCATATCAGGATGTTTGATTCCATCTCCTGCATAGGATTAACTAGCAGTTGTTCTATCATACCCAAAGGAATTTCATAACCAATATTTTCAGTAGGTGTAGTGGTTGAGGGGTAATTATTGTGGTTCCGGTCGAGGTGAAGATACCCCGAACAAACCCCTCAAAGGATTGTTCTCCATAGTACAAGTGAACATAAATTTCAGCACATAGTAATAATTTTCCTTACCGATTTCCACTTACCAAGACGCTTCACTCCCTGCAATAGCGCCAGAAAAGAGCCTTGATGACCACAAGTATAGGGGATCAATCATAGTCCTTTTGATAATAAGAGTGTCGAACCCCAGGAGCAGAAGGAAGGCAAGTGGTTTTCAGCAAGGTATTCTCTGCAAGCACTAAATTATAAGTAACAGTAGTTTGATAGCAAGATAATTTGCAACGAGACAAGTAACGTAATGGTAATAAAAGTGCAGCAAGGTAGCCCAATCCTTTTGAGGCAAAGGACAGGCCAAAACGATCTCTTATGATAAGCAAAGCGTTCTTGAGGGTACACGGGAATTTCATCTAGTCACTTTCACCATGTTGGTTTGATTTGTGTTCGCTACTATTGATAATTTGATATGTGGTTGGACTGGTGCTAGTGTGTTTCTTACTTGAACAAACCTCCTACTTATGATTAACCCCCTCGCAAGCATCTACAACTACAGAGAAGAGTTTAAGATAAAATCTAACCATACATTAACTTTTGGATCCAAATCAGTCCCTTACGAAGTAGCGCATAAACTTGGGTTTAAGCTCTGTCACTCTCGCAACCCATCATCTAATGACTACTCCCCACAATGCATTCCCTTAGGCCCAAATATGGTGAAGTGCCATGTAGTCAACGTTCACATGACACCACTAAGGGAATCACAACATACAACCATCAAAATATCGAACACATATCAAGTTCACATGATTACTTGCAACAAGATTTCTCCCTTGACCTTAAGAACAAAAGTACTACCCACTAATGATAATCATGCTCAAGATCAGAGGGGTATTAAATAGCATAATGGATCTGAACATATAATCTTCCACCAAATAAACCTATAAGTAATCAACTACAAGATGTAATTAACACACTACTAGTCACCCACACAGCACCAATCTAAGGTTCCGTACAAGATTGAACACAAAGAATGAACTAGGGTTTGAGAGGAGATGGTGCTGTTTGAAGATGCTGATGAGATTGCCCTCCCCAAGATGGGAGAGTTGTTGTTGGTGTATGATGATGACGATGATTTCCTCCCTCCGGGAGGGAAGTTCCCACGGCGGAATCACTCCACCGGAGGCAAAAGTGCTCCTGCCCAATTTCCGCCTCGAGACGGTAGCTCATCTCGCGAAGTCTCTCCTTATTTTTTCTAGGTCAAAATGACTTATATACCAAAGAGGGGCACCGAGGTGGGCCGAGGAGGCACAACCCACCAGGGCACGCGTGGGGGCCCTGGCGTGCCCAGGTGGGTTGTGCCCACCTGTGGGCCTCCTCTGATAGTTATTTGCTCCATAATTCTTATATATCCCTAAAAATCTCCGTGAAGTTTCACTCATTTGGAGTTGTGTAGAATAGGTGGCCTGACGTAGCTTTTCAGGTCCAGAATTCCAGCTGCCGGTATTCTCCCTCTTTGTGTGAACCTTGCATATTATGATAGAAAAGGCATTAGAATTACTCCAAAAATCATTGTTATTCATAAAACATTATAAATAACAGTAGGTAAACATGATGCAAAATGGACGTATCAGTGCTGTGTTGGTGTTCTGGTTTCGAAATTGATTCTTGCCATCGGTACTCTCGCACAAGCATGATGTTTCTTGGATCTTCTGCAGCAAATCCATATACGGCGTTGAATGCTCTCCACTGGCTAGCATCTGCGAAGTGTCTCAGCTTCGGGTCACTCCATTGTCGGGCTTCTTCCTCTCTGCATGCCAGCGCATGAGCTTTGCTTCCTTAGGATCTACGAAATACCGCTGCAGATAGGAGTGATCGAAAAGTAACCATACAACTTCTAAGGAGCTTTCTTCTTTCCTGCCTTCTTGTATCGAGAAGCATTGCACACTGACAACTGGTTTTTTCCGTGTGTTCCCCCCGATAAATGATGCAATCATTGATGCATGCGTGGTATCTAATGTGCGCAATCAAAAGGCCAAACGATTTTCTTGGCCTCCTCGACACTAGTAGGACACAGGTTCCCGCGGAAAGAACTTTATTATGTAGATACTTCAATGCTCATCGAGGCTTTTGTCAGTCCATTTGTTTTTGGCCTTCGTCTTTAGAAGTTCGAGCGTGAAACTCAATACAATGGAGTCTCGAGTCTACTTCAAGTTGTGCCAGCTTGGCCCTCTCTCGAAGTAGCTCTCTCGCTATCGTACCTTGCGAAGGAGGTCTCGAACATGAGGGTCCTGCACGACCGCACTTAGTAGTGTCGAAGACTGCGGCGTGATCGCCGCCTCTTCTCGGCCGTGTCTGAACTCTTCTTCGCCATGCCTAGAATCTTCTCCGCAGTCGTCATGTCCAGACTCTTTCCCCGCTGCCATGTCCGGCACCATCGTCTTCATGTCGATCAGTCATCTCTTCGTCTAGCCCCATGTCGTTATTCCCTGCCATGTTGAAAGGATCGAGACAGTGTCTAGGGGGGGGGGGGGGTGAATAGACTCTAAGTAAGAAAAGTTGCAGTTTTTATCATTAGGAACAACAGTAATACCTCCCTTCTTAGGGACACAATGAACGGACTTACCCATCTACTATCAGCTATGGGATAGATTATACTACTTCCAGAGCTTTAATATTTCAGTTCTTACCACTTCTTTCATTTTAGGATTTAAACGTTGTTGGTGATCAACAACGAGATAGCATCAGGTTCCATATTAATCTTGTGCTGACAAAGAGTGGGACTAATGTCCTTAGATCATCAAGAGTATATCCAATAGCAGCTCGGTGCTTCTTCAGAACACCTTCAATAATCTTTCTTCTTCATGTTCTAAAGGTTAGCACTAATAATAACAGGTATATTTTTTCTCATCCTGAAGCATATTTCAAAGTGTCTGGTAATTGTTTTAATTCAAACACAGGATCACCTTTAGGTGAGGAGGACCTCCTAGAGTTCATAGGCAAATTGTGTTTAAGCAGAGGTCGTTGTTCAAAGAAAATTTATCTATCTCATTTCTTTATCATTTTTCATGTCTAGCAAATATTGTTCTAGTGGATCTGTAGGAGGCACACATTAGAGGCAAGACCAATTATTTCATCCTTACTAGGCAATTCTTTCTTGATGCTTTCTACTAAACTTAGAAAAATTAAACTCATGAGACTCATCACCAAAACTTACACCGACAGTTTGTTTTCTCACAATCTATTTTAGCATAACGGTGTTCAAGAAAGTCTACCAAGATAATGGGACAAAAGTCATCTTGTGGGGAACCAAGAACAAAAAATTAGTAGGAATTTTATTTTCCCACACAAGACTTCAACATCTCTAACGATCCCGTGGTGTGATGGTGGTCTCTATTAGCAAGTTTTATAGTAACTCTATGTCTTCTACTTTCAGCAGGTGCTATATCATTCATAATTTTTGATATAGGTAAAAGGAATAGCAATCACGCTAGCACCTATGTCACTAAAACCATGATAACGGTGATATCCTATTTTGACTGAGACAACAGGCATGCCAACAACAGGTCCATTTTATCTTTTTCATCGGGTTTGACAATTCTAGCAGCTTAATCACAGAAGTAAATAACATGCCCATCAAATTTTCTACCAGGAGATCTTTAACCATAGCAACACTAGGTTCTACTTTGATTTGTTCAGTAGGTTTAGGTGCTCTTATATACTTTATTGACCATAGTTGAAACTTTAGTATGTTCATTTATCCTAACGGGGAAGGTGGTTTTTCAATATAAGCAGTAGGAACAACTGGAACAACATTATAAATAATAGTTTCATCTTGAGCTATACCGGTTCTTTAATTTCTTCTTTAATAGGTGGGTGATATTAAAACCACTTCTCTTTAGGGAGATCAACATGAGTAGCAAATGATTCACAAAAGAGGCTACTATCTCAGAGTCAAGTCCATATTTAGTGTTAAACTTTTGAAAAGCATGGTATTCATAAAAGATTTAACACAATCATACTTAGTTTAATACCTGACTCTTTACCTTCGTCAAGTTCCCAATCTTTAGAGTTATGTTTAATTCTTTCTAAAAGATCCCCCTGAACTCAATAGTCTTCTTCATAAAGGAACCAGTACAAGAAGTATCAAGCATGGATTGATCATCACGAGAAAGCCGAGCATAAAATTCTGAATGATAATTTCTCTTGAGAGCTCATGATTGGGGTATAATATGACATTGACTTAAGCCTCCCCAAGCTAGACGATATCTTCTCCTTCACGAGGCCAAAATTATATATATATAATTCCGATGACGATGAACTAGATGCATAGATATTTTTTTTTTGAAATTCCAATTTCAATCGATCTCCAGTTCCAATCCCATATCCATCGCATAGCTATACCATGCAATGCTTTTCTTCAAAGATAAAGGGAAAACCTTCTTCTTAGCTTCATCTCCAGGTAACCTGCAAGCTTAAATAGTCCACAAATTTCATCCACATATATCAAGTGCATATCAGGATGTTTGATTCCATCTCCTGCATAGGATTAACTAGCAGTTGTTCTATCATACCCAAGAATTTCATACACTATTTTCAGTAGGTGTGTAGGTTGAGGGGTAATTAATTGTGGTTCCGGTCGAGTGAAGATACCCCGAACAAACCCCTCAAAGGATTGTTCTCCATAGTAACAAGTGACAATAAATTTCAGCACATAGTAAAATTTTTCCTTACCGATTCCACTTACCAAAGCGCTTCACTCCTGCAATAGCGCCAGAAAAGAGCCTTGATGACCCACAATATAGGGGATCATCATAGTCCTTTGATAAGTAAGAGTGTCGAACCCAACGAGAGCAGAAGGAAATGGCAAGTGGTTTTCAGCAAGGTATTCTCTGCAAGCACTGAAAATTAAGAAACGAGTAGTTTGATAGCAAGATAATTTGCAACGAGCAGTAACGGTAATGGTAATAAAAGTGCAGCAAGTAGCCCAATCCTTTTGAGGCAAGGACGCCAAACGATCTCTTATGATAAGCAAAGCGTTCTTGAGGGTACACGGGAATTCATCTAGTCACTTTCACCATGTTGGTTTGATTTGTGTTCGCTACTTTGATAATTATATAGGTGGTTGGACTGGTGCTTAGGTGCTGTTCTTACTTGAACAAACCTCCTACTTATGATTAACCCCCTCGCAGCATCTACAACTACGAGAAAAGTTTAGATAAAATCTAACCATAGCATTAAACTTTTGGATCCAAATCAGTCCCTTACGAAGTGCGCATAAACTTGGGTTTAAGCTTCTGTCACTCCTCGCAACCCATCATCTAATGACTACTCCACAATGCATTCCCTTAGGCCCAATATGGTGAATGCCATGTAGTCAACGTTCACATGACACCACTAAGGAATCACAACATCCATACCATCAAATATCGAACACATATCAAGTTCACATGATTACTTGCAACAAGATTTCTCCCGTGACCTTAAGAACAAAAGTAACTCCTCACTAATGATAATCATGCTCAAATCAGAGGGTATTAAATAGCATAATGGATCTGAACATATAATCTTCCACCAAATAAACCATTAGTAATCAACTACGATGTAATTAACACTACTAGTCACCCACAAGCACCAATCTAAGGTTCCGGTACAAAGATTGACACAAAGAGATGAACTAGGTTTGAGAGGAGATGGTGCTGTTGAAGATGCTGATGGAGATTGCCCTCCCCAAGATGGAGAGTTGTTGTTGGTGATGATGATGACGATGATTTCCCCCTCGGGAGGGAATTCCCACGGCGGAATCACTCCACCGGGGCAAAAGTGCTCCTGCCCAAGTTCCGCCTCGAGACGGTAGCGCTTCATCGCGAAGTCTTCTCCTTATTTTTTCTAGGTCAAAATGACTTATATACCAGAAGAGGGCACCGAAGGTGGGCGAGGAGGGCACAACCCACCAGGGCACGCGTGGGGGCCCTGGCGTGCCCAGGTGGTTGTGCCCACCTGGTGGGCCTCCTCTGATAGTTTTATTTCTCCAATAATTCTTATATATTCCATAAAAAATCTCCGTGAAGTTTCAGCTCATTTGGAGTTGTGTAGAATAGGTGGCCTGACGTAGCTTTTTCAGGTCCAGAATTCCAGCTGCGTATTCTCCCTCTTTGTGTGAACCTTGATATTATGATAGAAAAGGCATTAAATATACTCACAAAAATCATTGTTATGCATAAAAACATTATAAATAACAGTAGGTAAACATGATGCAAAATGGACGTATCAGTGCTGTGGTTGGTGTCTGTTTTCGAAATTGATTCTTGCCATCGGTACTCGACACCAGCATGATGTTTCTTGGATCTTCTGCAGCAAATCCATATACGGCGTTGAATGCTCTCCACTGCTAGCATCTGCGAATGTCTCAGCTTCGGGCCATCTCCATTGTCGGCTTCTTCCTCTCTGCATCCAGCGCATGAGCTTGCTTCCTTAGATCTGAAATACCCTGCAGATAGGGAGTGATCGAAAAGTACCATACAACTTTCTAGCTTTCCTTTCCTGCCTTCTTGTATCGAAAGCATTGCACACTGACAACTGGTTTTTTTTCCGTGTGTTCCCCCCGATAATGATGCAATCATTGATGCATGCGTGGTATCTAATGTGCGGCAAATCAAAAGGCCAACGATTTTCTTGGCCTCCTCGACACTAGTAGGACACAGGTTCCCCGCGAAAGAACTTTATTATGTAGATACTTCAAATGCTCATCGAGGCTTTTGTCAGTCCATTTGTTTTTGCGCTTCGTCTTTAGAAGTTCGAGCGTGAAACTCAATACAATGGAGTCTTCGAGCTACTTCAAGTTGTGCCAGCTTGGCCTCCTCTCTCGAAGTAGCTCTCTCGCTAGTCGTACTCTTGCGAAGGAGGTCTCGAACATGAGGCCTGCACGACCGCACTTAGTAGTGTCGAAGACTGCGGCGTGATCGCCGCCTCTTCTCTGCCGTGTCTGAACTCTTCTTCGCCATGCCTAGATCTTCTCCGCAGTCGTCATGTCCAACTCTTCCCCGCTGCCATGTCCGGCACCATCGTCTTCATGTCGATCATTCATCTCTTCGTCTAGCCCCATGTCGTTATTCCCTGCCATGTTAAAAGGATCGAACGAGGTGTCTAGAGGGGGGGGGGGGGGTGAATAGACTCTAGAGTAGAAAAGTTGCAGTTTTTAATTTCTTTAAGTTGAAGTAGATGATTTGGCACAAGTTTTAACATTCACAATAACCATATCACGCAACATGACAGAGAAGTATATGACAGCGGAAAGTAAAGCGATGCAAGTTGCAAGAATGTAAAAGGGATGGGATATGAGTGTGCAAACGCAATTTGGAGACCGGAGAATTTTTTATAATTCGTGGTTCCGATAGGTGGTGCTATCGTACATCCACGTTGATGATACTTCAAACCACGAAGGGTAACTGTTGCGCGAGTCCACGGAGGGCTCCGCCCACTCGAAGTGTCCCCACAAGAAGCAACCGTTGTGTCTATCACGAGCATGGGCCGTGCGCCCGACAGGAGGACTTTGCTCATACTCGGGTAGATCTTCACACAAGATGGCACATCTCCTTGCCTTGACAACATCCTTGGTTCAATCCACTCTTGACGGAGCCTCTCCAGTGACACTAAACCATCTAGTTGAGACACACCTCCCAGAGGTAACAATATGGTGTTTGTTGATGATGACTCCTTGCTCTTGTGCTTCAAATGATAGTCCGCCCCACACTCAACATCTCTCTCTCACCACCTCTCACGGAGTTTGATTTGTGGAAAGAAGATTGAGTGGAAAGCACCTGGGGAAAGGCTAGAGATCAAGATTTATGTGGTTGGAATTGGTGAAATATCTTACCTCAACACAAGTGTAGGTGTTTCTCCGATCTCAGAAAATGGTATGTTGGAGTGTAGGCATGTTCTGATGGTTTTCACACCTCGAAAGAGAAAGGGTGAGGGATATATATAGCCTCCACCAAAATTCTAACGTTACAACACAATTTTCGCAGAACGCAGTACTGTGGGACCGATCATGAACCGGTCGTGACCATTTAGTTCATAATGGTGACGCGTTAGGCATGCCGTCCGGGGTTCCGTGGGACCTGCTTGATTTTCCTCGGGAAGAACCAATGTGCTAAGGGTTATAGGGTAAAGCCTCAAAACTGGAACTTGCGGTTTGACCAATTGTGCACCAACCGGTGGGGCCGATTTGGGTAAATAAGCGAACATGAAGAGATTTGCGCAAGCAAACCTCGGTGGGAGACGATTTCTCCGCTCATCCTCGGTGTGGGGGACCGAAAGCGTGTTACAGGAAATGGGTGGACAGAGTGAGGTTTGCATTGACATCTCGTGTGTGGGACAATCGTTCATTCTCGGTTTTTGACCGAAAACGTTACGAAGAGGAAACAGAGAGCTTAGCATCCCATCATCACCTACGTTAGCACCGGATCCCTATCGGTGGAGAGCCTGAGAACTACTGGGATTCGTGGCAGGTTTGGCTATGCAAGAGAATCGGTGGGCGCGAGGAATAAGAAGAGTTTCGGTGGGGCCAGATTTTGACCTTTTGGTTTGGAACAATGTGATTATGAAAAGTGTGTTTGATGGGCTTTGGGTAGCATATCACTAAGCACTTTGAGCAAGCCAAGAAGCATCCATTGAAGCAAAGGAACACCTCATCCCCGTCGTTAATAGTATTGGCCTTTTCTATGGACATCGGAATGTGAGCTTGGATCACTAAGAATGAAAATGTAGAGTCTTGTTCTTTGAGCTTGGTAGGCGCAATCCTTTGTACCTCATCATTTTATGATAAAGGGGTTTACCACACCTCGGGTAGTCCATGAGGAGAACCACTACCATTGGTTGAAGCTGGATCTAAAAGGCGACCTATCTAGGTAGAAGCGTTAGGTCCAACCAGAGATATGTTGACATTAATTACCGAGGAAAATCACCGGGAGCCACTTGATGCTTTCATCTCCCTTTTTGGTAATTGATGTCCACATCCATCAAGCTTAGATAAAGATTAAGAGAATAACACGTAACGCTTTGGAAGACATTAACGTGCATAAGGCTCCCGTCCCATTACATGTATGCAAACATGTGAAATAATGGAATATGGAGCATGTAAATGCAATAATCATGACAGTAAGTAAGCCATGTGTTAAACTGTATCTTGGCTATACATAGCATCGAGTAGCAAATGATTGCATACTGGAGGAAAGTACCTTCATGCTCATGAGTGCCTTCTTGCAAAACGAGTATGTACAACAGCGCGAAATCTCAGGGCACATGACTGTGATGCATTACTTACCCTTGTTCTTGAGTTGCTTAGAAGGAATGAACCGAGTAACAAGGGGTAGATAAACGACGATACACCTACTAGCCCAGAGCAAGCAAAATGAAACCAACAAGAGTACCAAGAGTGGGATGACATGTAAGAGTGAGTACTGAGTACCCCATTGCAAACAACAGTCATGTCCCCAAGGTAAAATGTGCAATGACTTCCAAGATTCCTTCCTGTAGACGTCTTTCTCCCCCTGATCTAGCATGGATACTGGAGAAGATATGGAAGCACGAAAACAGAGTCAAAGACAAGAACAGAGCTAATGCAAACATCAATTGAACTGTCTTTCCCCTCTTGAAGACATGTGACTTCTCTCCTCTTGAACACACGCATCTGGTTTCTACACTCTCCCCCTGATTAGTTCTCTCCCCCTATAGAAATGATTAAGCTTTGAATGTGATCCGGGGGTCTCTCTCTCCCCTTTGACATCAATTTCCAAGGAAGGGTTTCTGGATTTTGTTACAAAATGGGTTTGGTCTTGAGTCACACAGCAAAGTCAGCAAGTCGAATTGATGTGCTAGTAGAGGACAATAATCAATTGAGTGGAGCTGGAGCAAAAAGCATGCAGGAACAAGTGGCACGCTGGCTTTCCTGTAGTGAAATCGTGGCACCGATTGTGTGCTTCAGTGCACCAAAGGGACGGGTTCGGTTTGGACCGTGAAACAAACAGTTGGATGACCGGAGTTCATCATAGTGAAGGGAACGACTTTGTGGTCACCTCAGCTCACATAGACAATTAAAAATCTCAAACAAGTATTTGCAAGGAAAATTAGCTAAAAATTTGCATGAATGTGTGGATCAGGGAATGCAAACAAAAAGAAATCTGATTAAGTTTTTTTTTTTTGAAAAAAGGGAAACAATATGCATGAGGACAAAATGCAGGAGAGAAACACAAGGGAGGAACTTCACATCTAGAATTGGGCGGCGACAAAGATCACCTATGTTAGAGTATATTGACTTAGGAGTCAAGTGGGAGTGCACGTGATCATAGGTCATACTCCATACGTTTAGCCCAAAAAATTTGTGGGGGGTTTCCCATTTTTCGTTTAGCATCTTGATGTATTCACATCTTGTTGAGTTGCTTTGACCGCATGACGTGGAGTAAAGCTTCTCTAATATGGAATAACATACCTTGGTGGTGGTGTTGTCTTGCTCATGTATTGAACTGTGTGGGTTTGCTCAAGTTGATGTAGTTCATCAAGATTGGGATCCCCCTTTTGGAATTGAGTTCACTACGACATGGGTTAGTCCATGCAAGGAAGAAGCACTTGTGTAGTCCAAAGACAATCATAAAATTAATTAGAATTTTTCAAAGGCATGTTTTGAGAGGTATTCGTGGGCTTCCTTGTTGTTCAACCACCCTGTTAGATACTTGGTGATGTATGAAATTGTTCAAGTGTTGAGTGGGTTGACAATCTCATAGTATTTATAGATTCGATCCAAGTACCTACCATGGTGTAATAGCATGCAAGGGTGCAAATATATCCAAGACATATAACCTAGGCAACCTGAAAGAAATATCAAGGATTAGTCAGAGGCTCATGCCTTTGCCATGTATCCAAATGGAGTTCCTACTCCAAGTTTGAAGCAAATCAATGATGTTCAATCAACCTCTCAAAACGGTCAAAAGACTTTTCTCATCAAGCGTTTGGTGAATAATCCAACACACACCGGCTTACGTTGAGGGATGCGAACATGTCTGTGCGGTGATCAATGTCCCTGTTGGCATCATGAGACCGAATAAATGAATGACGACTTCATATATGCTTAGTTCGAAATGTGTGCACGGCTTGGCAAACAGAGGGCTGGGGGTGGGTATACAGCACTTTCATTGCACAAAGCCTGGAACATGTTGCACATATATCCCATAATCTTTAAGAGTTGGGGTCCATCCAAAGTAATTGAGTACAACATGAACTAGTGCGTGCATGTATTCCGCTGCGACGGTGGTATAAGGACCGAGGTTTGTTTTCTGAGGACCAAGACACAAGAGATCTACCAAGAATTGACAAGTACCAAAGTGGACTTTCTATCAACCTTTGTCTCCGGCATAATCCGAATCGGAGTAAACCACAAGATCGAAGAAACCTCTTAGGATACCAAATGCCAAAATTTTGGTGTGTGTATTAGTAGGCCTCACTATCCTTTTCACATCCTAAGATGACATTCTTTTAAGGGGCGCTTGATAATCGTGACACACTGCACACCTTAGCATAATAATCGGACGAGAGGCACATAGATGATAACAAGGACTCCAATCATGCGCGATTAAACCTTTTATCAACCGGTTTCACCATCTTTGGTCAAATCAAGATTCCACTAAGGCATGGGGTAGACATACTTGCATTCTTGCTATTGAACTTCTTGAATAATTCCTTGGTGTACTTTGTTGTTTGAGAGACAAGGTACCTTCCTTGTTGCTTGATGTGCAAACCAGTAAGAATTTGAGGTTCACTCATCATAGACATCTCAACTTCTCCGACATTAGTTTTCCAACTTCTCCTTCACTAAAATGAGGTTATTTGAACTCAATAAAATGTTCATCAAATAGATTTGACACCAAATAGTTCTCCATTAACCCTTTAGTCAATAGAGTAGAATCTTTTTTCCAATTTCAAAGCCCTTTTCAATAAGGAAATTGGTGTCAAACGCCAATTTTCCTGTATAGCTACTGTCGCGCCGCAACGAAGCAATTATGAAGACACAAAGCAAACGCAATGGGTGCTCCCCCCCTAATGAGGTCGTGGCAAAAAAATGTTTAAAAAAAAAAAGGGCGGGACCATAAAGATACTTTGTGAATTTGTAAACAATTAGGAGGTTTCATAGGATTGACAAGCCGGAGGTTGCTAACGAAAACTTCCTCCTCAATTCACCATTTTAGAAAAGCACTTTTAAGTCCCATATTGGGTACAAGGTGATTCATGGTGATTAGCATAAGCAAGTAAGATGTCGATAGGAACTCAACTGTCTAGCAACGGGGCAATACGGTCTCACCATAGTCCATACCTTGACTTGAGTGTATCCTTGGGCGCCTAGACTTGCTTGTTCGAACACCGTCTCTTCATCTGTCTTTTGGGAAACAACCATTTGGTACATGATGTTGTGGATGTTGGCGGTCTTCTCGACCGTGGGTCCACCCTTGGTTTCCTCAAAGTTATGTGTGAGCTCTTCATGCATGGGCGTTTATCCAATCCGGATTTTCCAATGCTCTTCAACCTTCATAGGTTCAATTCTATAGATGAATGAATATGTTCACAAAAATTATCCAAACGTGTTTTAGAGCGAGTGTTCTCTCTCCCGGTTTGGATATCATTGGTAGATTTGCCTCGACGGGAATGGTCCTTTGGCGACTCTTGCTCGAACTCGTGGGAGCTTTTGCTTTGTGCTCGGGGTGGAAATCCTCTCACTTGTTTTTCTTCTGGCTCTTCATGTTGACATTTGTGAGTTCTCGTTGTCGTTGGTGGATAAGGAAGGTTTGGTTGATGGTCATCCTGGTGTACTTCCTCGTTTCTTCATCTTGGTGTGTCCCACTTGTGGATGCCTTCCTTATCAACTCTTGGTTCACCTTGTCGTGAGGTGGACGCTTCCACTTGGACGGACGGGGTACTCTCCTTCACTTCTCCGTTGGCGAATCTGCCCAATAGACAAGTCTTGGATTGCTTTCCGAAGGGTCTTTGTCCACCTACATCATTGGCAATTGCTCTACTTGCGACCGTTAGATTCATCAACTTCACATCTACCGTCTCTTCACCTTTCGGTGAAATTGTTGTAGACACGGTAAGTGTGAGGTTTTTGAGCCAAATCAATTAGGAAACCTTCAATGAGATTTAGGAGCAAATTTAGAGCGCGATGCTTATCAAGAATTGTAGCACTTTGCTGCCGAATACTCGAAAGTATCAAACTTGGGGTTTGTTTACCCGGTGAGGAGCTCGTTGCCGTCTTTGCCGAGTAGCTTTGTGAATGTCAAGCGATTTGTTGCATGACAAGCTTGCTCAACCGCTTCCGCCCCAAAAGTGTTTTGGATCTTGTATCATCAATTCATCGTTTATTGCCATCTCAATAAGAGTCCGGTTTCTTCCTCTCACCAAACTCCTTTTGTTGAGGTGTGTACGTAGCCGAGAACTTGTGTGAAATCCCCTCTTCGTCCAAGAAATGTATCCACATTTGCGTTCTTGAACTCCTATTCGTTGTCGCTCCTAACCTCAACCTTCTTGATCTTCACTCAAATTGTTTTGGCCTTCCTAGCGAAGTTTTTGAAGATCTTTTGGACTGCGATTTATCAATCACGCGAGAAAGAACCAGCACGTAAATCTTGAAAAATCATCGAGCCTATGACTGCAGCAACAAATAAGTTACCCACTGAGACTCTTGTAGGCATTGGGGGACCAAGAGATCATGTGAAGTAGCTCTCCGCGCTCTTCTCGTGTTCAATGATGTCCTTCACGGGTGCTCCCTCCAACTTGTTTTCCTTCCTGACAAGCACTAAACAAAGTTCTATCCTTGTCAAATATAACACGTTTTACTCCAAGGATATGATCTCCTTTAATAAGCTTATCAAGATTTCGCATGCCCACATGACCCACCTTCTAATCACAACCATCCTTTATAATATTTAGCAATTAATAAAGTTCTAGGTTGAGCTTTAGTGAAATCAACAATGTAAGATCACCTACTTATTCCGGAAAGACCATATTATGATGTCCTCTTCGAAACACTTGGCATCTACTTCAGTAAATAAGGACATGAAACTGAATCAGCAAGTCTCGATACTGAAAGTAAATTGTACCCAAGAGATTCAGCAAGCATGACGTTTTGTATGGAGCTATCATTGAGATGGCCACCTTCCGAGTCCAACCACCTACCCTTTGATTATCACCAAAATTACATACTTCAGGGCCGTCGTTTTCAGCAAGCTCAACGAAACATATCTTTTGTCTCCGGTCATTGATCATAACTCCACATCAAGGACCATTCCTTTCCTCCCGCCATGTAGCCGCGAAGATTAGCCATAAGACAAAGTGTCTCAATCGCTCATCAAGATCATCGTCATTATCACATCCTCATCATAGTCTCCTGTTCAACATCGTCTTGTAATTGTCAACTCCTAGAAGACTGGGTGAGCTGTGTCATTAGAAGTATGACCGTAACAGTGTTCATCTCTATGAATCTAATGACTCGGAAATGATATTGCTAATAAGGGGGGAAAAAAAAATCCCAACATCTCCTTTGGCACGCATGAGATCGGGGCTACCGTGTAGTGCGGATGAGAAGCTGAAAATAAGAATACATAGCCGAAGAAGCTCAAAGAGATAGTCAGACAAGGCGCACTCAAAAACCAATCAAACTTTGGATCGGACTATTACTCATCTTACTCCGGGCATAGACCTTATGGAGATTTCGGCTAAGTTTTGCGATGAATAGTTTTGGAAATCTTCCTCAAGAAATTCTCCATATAGTGTAGGCACCATTCCCCCCAAGAGTGGGCAAACAATCCAATCAGTTTTTCTAGCATGCCTCTAGTGAATTAATATTAACAGTTCTAAGGTTGCGGCTCATGGTTCTGAATAGACTCATCACAAGGTAGGATGTCAAAGGATCAACATGAGGTGCCAAGGCTAGTAATGTACTTGTTCAAATGATATTCATTGAAAAGCGCAGCATCTCACTTTTCCATTCATGAAAGAACTCTCCATCAAGAATAGCACTCTACTTAAGACTTTCCCCAACATAGACTCACCTCTTCCTCCAATGGTGATTAAACCACAGTAAATGGAGACCATGCTCTGATACCATGAAGGATCGAGAAGCGTTCTAGGGGGGGGGGTGAAGAGCTCTAGTAAGAAAAGTTTGCAGTTTTTCATTTCTTTAAGTTGAAGTAGAGATTTTGGCACAAGTTTAAACATTCACATACAATTCAAGCAAGGCATGACAAGATATATGAGCAGCGGAAGTAAGCATGCAAGTTGCAAGAATGTAAAGGATGGGATTGGGAGTGTGCAAACGCAAAATTTGAGACACGAATTTTTATCCGTGTCCGTGGTGGTGCTAGCCGTGGGCATCGGGCGAGCGGTTGATGGATACTTCAACCCACGAAGGGGTAACGGTTGCGCGAGTCCACGTAGGGCTCCACCCACGAGGGTCCCAAAGACAACCTTGTCTATCCCACCATGTCCGCCGCCCCCGAAGGACTTGCCTCACTCGGGTAGATCTTCACAAAGTAGGCAATCTCCTTGCCCTTACAAACTCCTTGGTTCAACTCCACATCTTGACGGAGGCCCCAATTGACACGTAACAATCAGGGAACACCACTCTCCAAGAGGTAACAAATGGTGTGTTGATGATTGAACTCCTTGCTCTTGGGCTTCAAATGATAGTCTCCCCAAGGGAGGGGCACTCACTCTCTGCTCACAGTAGTGTTGGGTGGTGATTTGGTGGAAAAGGTTATTCCTCCCTCTTTGTGTGCACCTTGCATATTCTGAAGAAAAGTGCATTAGTAATTACTTCAAAAATCATTGTTATGCATAAAACATTATAAATAACAGTAGGTAAACATATGCCAAGGACGTATCAGTGCTAGTTGTTGGTGTTCTTGTGTTCCGTAACTTGATTCTTTTTGCCAGTCGGTTTCGCTGGCGTGCTCCCCAAGCATGATGTTTCTTTTCTTTGATCTTCTGCAAGCAATCCATATACCGCGGCGTTGAGTGCTCTCCACTGGGCTAGTCTCTGCGAAGTTTCCTCAGCTTCGGGTCCTCCATTGTCGGGCTTCTTCCTCTCTGCGTGCCAGCTTCATGAGCTTTGCTTCCTTAGGATCTACGAAATACAAACCGCTGCAGATGGAGTGAATCGAAAAGTACCAATACACTTGCTAAAGGAGCTTTCTTCCTGCCTTCTTGTATCAGAAAGCCTTTTTCACAACTGCACCTCTGTTTTTTTTCCGTGTGGTTCCCGCTCCCCCCCCCCGATAAATGTCTGCAAATCATTGAGGCATGCGTGGTATCTAAATGTGCGCAAATCAAAAGGCCAAACGATTTCTTGGCCTCCTCACACTAGAGTACACCAGGTTTCCCGCTGAAGACCTTTATTATGTAATAGATTCAAATGCTCATGCGAGGCTTTTTTCAGTCCATTTGTTTTTGGCCTTCGAGCACCTCTTAGAAGTTCGAAGCGTGAAACTCAATACAAGGAGTCTTCGAGTCTACGTCAAGTTGTGGCTCCCAAAGCTTGCCTCCTCTCCTCAGTCCGCTCTCTCCTATCGTACTCCTTGCGAAGAGGTCTCGAACTGAGGTTCCTGCACGCCGCACTTAGTATTGTCTAAGACTGCGGCGTGATCCGCAGCCCCTCTTCTCTGCCGTTGCGCAAACCTAGTCCTTCTCACCATGCCTTAGAAACTCCTCATTGTCTCCGCCGGTCGTCATGTCCCAGACCCTTTCCCCGCTTTCCATGTCCGTCATCCATTCGTCTTCATTCGTATCAGTCATCTCTTTCTGTCTATACCCAGTCGTTTTCCTATCCATTTTAAATTGATCAACTATTGTCTATATTGTTTGTTGTTGTTAGGTGAATAGACGCTAAGTACGAAAAGTTGCGTTTTTATCTTTATATTAGGAACAACATAATAACCTCCCTTCTAATAGGGACACATGAACCGGACTTACCCATCCTACTATCAGCTAGGGATAATTAATAACCTACTTCTCCAGAAGCTGAATTTCCAGTTCTTACACCCTTACCACTACCTCTTTCATTTTAGGATTTAACCGTTGTGTTGGTGATCACAACGAGATTAGCAGCAGTTTCCATATGAATCTTGTGCTACAAGAGTGGGACTAATGTCCTTAAGATCATCAAGAGTATACCAATAGCATCGGTGCTTCTCTTCAAGACCCTTCAATAATCTTTCTATTTCTCCTTCATGTTCTGAAAGTTACACTAATAATACAGGATATATTTTTTTCCTCATCCAGCCTAAGCATATTTCAAGTGTCTGTTAATTGTTTTATCAATTCAAACACAACAGGCTCACCTTTGGGTGGAGGAGGACCTCCTAGAGTTCAATAGCAAATTGTGTTTACGCAGAGGTCTTTGTTCAAAGAAATTTTATCTCTCTCATTCTTTATCATTTTCATGGTCTAGCAATATTTTCTAAGTGTATCCTGTAGGAGGCACATCATAGAGGCAAGACTCAATTATTTCATCCTTACTAGGCATTCTTTCCTTATGGATGCTTCTACTAACTTAGAAAAATTAAACTCATGATACTCATCATAACAAAACTTACAACAACTACAAACCGCAGTTTGTTTTCTCACAATCTATTTTGCCATTAACGGGTTCAAGAAAGGTCTCTCCAAAGATAATGGGAGCAAAAGTCAATCTTGTGGGAACCCAACACAGAAAATTAGTATGATGATTTTTATTTTCGCCTACACAGACCTTCAACAGCTCTAACGATCCCAATTGGTGTGTTGGTTCCTATTACAAGTTTAATAGTAACTCTCTGTCTTCTATTTCAGCAGTTGTATATCATTCATAATTTCTTGAATATAAGGTAACACGGAATAGCAAAATACGCTAGCACCTATGTCCACATGAACCATGATAACGTGATATCCTATTTTGACTGAACAACAGGCATGCCAATCAACAGTTCCAGTTTAATCTTGTTCACTCGGGTTGGAACAATGCCTAGCAGCTTCATCACAGAAGTAATAACATGCCCATCTAAATTTTCTAACCAGGAGATCTTTAACCATATACAACACTAGGGTTTCTACTTTGATTTTTCATTAGGTTTTAGGTGCTCTTAATAACTTTTATTGACCATAGTTAAACTTTAAGTTAATGTTCAATTTTATCCTAACGGGGAAGGTGTGGTTTTTCAAATAAGCAGTAGGAACAACTTGGAACACATTATAATAATAGTTTTCATCTTTGCTAATACCGTTCTTTAATTTCTTCTTTAATAGGTGGGTGACTATTTAAAACCACTTCTCTTAGGGAGAATCAACATGAGGTAAGCAAATGATTCCACAAAAGAGGCTACTATCTACTCGAGTTCAGAGTCCATATTTGTGTTAAACTTTTGAAAAGCATCGGTTTCAGAAAGATTTACACAATCATACTTAAGTTTAATCCCTGACTCTTTAACCTTCGTCCAAGTTTCCCGTGGGGGAAGAAAAGAGTGGAAACCGGTGCAATGACGATGATGCTAGGCGTAAGTAGAGGGAAAGAAACAGGTACGAGGTGGCAGGGGTGGGGGTGAAGGGGAATAAGAAAGGAAGAAGAGGAGCAAAGGGGGTATGGCGGTGGAGAGGGGGAATAGGAAGGTCAGGGGAGTGACAGGGGTTATGAGAGCGAAGTTGTGTTAGGGGGGGAAGGGACAAAGTATGGCGGGAGGTAGAGGGGAAGTAAGGGGGGGGGGGGACGACGTAGCGGATGAGACAAAGGGTGTTGAGTAGGGGAGCGGGTGATGGGGGGCAGGAATGGAGTATGATGGGGGAGAGGATCAGTAGTGGGAGGGGGTAGAAAGATAGAAAGGCGGGAGGAGTGAGGACAGGGGAGGGAGAGGAAAGGAAGAAAGACAGGGAGGTGGGGTTGAGCAGAATGGCAACGGCGTTGGGGGACGGCGAAGGAGCTAGGTGAAAGGGTACATATGAGGACCCTAACCGCTACACACCCGCAATCAATCGATTATGGTGGCTGTTCCTTCGAACTTGGTCGCCTCCTCTCAGTCTTCTGCTCCTTTACCCAGGCGGTGCTTATTTACCGGCTGATGCTTTGTAGACCATGTTTTTCGTTCCTGGCAAACCCACAACGCTCACTCTTCCCCGCCACCCCTTTCGGCGTTTCTTTGTTAGGCATTGCCCTCCCTTCGCGTTCCCGAGCAATGCCTCGCTAACATTTCCTCTGCGTCTTATTTCCGCTCCTCCTCCATCCCGCTATTCATGGGCGGGGTGCATTTGCTATTTCGCAGGACCCACCCATTTTGGCTCGCGCCACGCCTCTCACCGTCTTGGCCCTATTGCTCCCCTGGTCCTTCGACACTACCATCGATCCCACCCGGTGTTTGCCGCTCCCTCCCTCGCTCACCGGCCCCTCTCATTCTCGCAATGCCTTCCCTGCGGAATCATCTACACTCGCCCTTTCTCTTCGTGGAGCCCCTCGCTGCCCCTCGTCCCTTCGCTAGTGCATCTTTTGGTTGCTTCTGTTCTCTAGTCTCTTGATGTCGACTTCCTTAGATACTCATTCTTCCCTGCGCTACGTGTTACTCAGTTTTTGCCTCCTTTTTCGTGCTTCGTCTCCTTTCCCCTTTCATACGTCTCTTGCGTGCGTTTGCTTCCTTATTCTTCACCCTCCTCCGCTAACCCTCATCTTCTCTTCCCTAGTTACGTCCTACTCATCTCACTGCTAGCTACCCGCTTGCCCGCCATTTCGCGCCCGTCCACTCCATCCCGTTGGTCCTTCTCGCTTCCCTTTCCCTGCCCTTAGCTGTCTTCCCCTCCTTCCTCTCTCTTTCTTTTCCCCCTTTTCTTAGGTCATTCTATGGTTTCTCCCTGTTCCCGCCCCCTCCAACTGAACATCTCTCTCCGTCCTCCTCGTCCTTCCTCTTTGTCGCTTACCTTTCGTTGTTCTGTCTCTCAGCTTTTCCCTTACCGCCCTCCCTTCCCCTCTCCTTCTATTTTTTGTCTCGCCTCTTGATCACGCCTGCTTAATTTCCCCTGTCCTCTCTTCTTCTCTTTCTCCTTTTTATTGTCCTCCTTTTCTTCCTCACGAAAATAGAAAAAGACGATAACTGTGGGTCCGCCTATCAAAGAGTCGACGCTCACTTAATGCTGATTCGTCTTGTACCCTTGTCCTCCTCACTCTACGTTCTTCTTCGCTTACCTTTCCCCCTTTTTCTCTCCTCCTCTGTCCCCTTCATCGGTTGCTCGCTCTTTGTTCCGCAGTTTCTCCCCCCGTCTTACCCCCCCCTCGCCCCTTATGCGCTCTTTCCTGGCCCCCCCGATGTAGTTTTGACCCCTGGTGCCTTCTCCTATCGGTCACTCTTCTTCTGCTCCCAGCGTCGGTCCCTTTATCCGCCTACCTTTTTCCCCTGTGCCTTCCGTCATGGTTCCTGCATCTATCCTTTTTTAATCCCGTCCCTCTGCTCCATCTGACTGGCTGTTCCTGTTTGCCGCTCGGCTATACTACCCCCGTTCGGTCTCCTCCACATTCATTTCTCCGCGTTATCATCTTTCCTCTCCGTTTTAGGCCTTCTCTTCTCGCGTTGTCTCATTTAATCCTCTTATACTGGTCGTCTGATCGTACTCATCTTCCCGCCTTTCCGCTCTTTCTTCTCTTCACTTTCCCTTCTCCTCCCCTTTTCCTCGTCCACCTCGCCTCTTTATCCCCCCCTCGCCGGCTTTCCTTTCCCTTTTAAACCACAAGGCAACGCAAGTAAAGTTGTGGGGAAAGGTCAAGGGGGGGGAGGGCATAAAGGGGGAGTGAGGGGGAGGAACAAGGAGCGGTGTGGGGGGATCGGGATGGGTGGGAGAGGGGGCCGAGTCAGAGTCCTGTTAGGAAAAGCAGGTTTTGGGAGTTAATGGTTGAGGGGGGAGAAGGCGTGGGAGGGGCAAGTCGGGCGAGGTGGAGGCGAAGGAAGTAGGAAGGAAGACTTTTATGGTAGCTAGGGTGTGGGAAGGAGAGAAGAGAACTGGAGGGGAGAGGTGGATGGAATGATCGGAGAGGGGGGAGAAGGAAGGATTTTCATATACCTGACTCGCTTTTACCTCTTCGTCAATTTCCGCAAATCTTAGATTATGTTTATTCTTTTTCTAAAAGACCCACCTGAAAACTCAAAGTCTTCTTCATAAAGGGACAGTACAAAGCAGTATCAATCTCGGAATTTATCATCACGAGAAAGAGCTAGCTAAAATTCTGAATGATATTTTCTCTTGAGATCTCATGATTGGTAATGAAATATGACATTGACTTAAGCCTGCCCACCAAGCTAGAGCGATACTTGTCTCCTTCACGAGGCCAAAAATATATATATATAATTTCCGATTACGATGAACTAGATGCAGGATATTTTTTTTTTGAAATTCCAATTTCATCGCTTCCCGTTCCCAAATCCCATATTCATCGCATAGCCTATACCATGCCAATGCCTTTCCCTTCAAAGATAAGGTAAAACCTTCCTTCTTAGCTTCATCTCCAGGTAAACCGCACGCTTAAATAGTCCACAAATCATCCACATTATCCGTGGCATATCAGGATGTTTTGATTTCCATCTCCTGCAAAGGATTACCTAGCAGTTGTTCTATCTATACCCAAGGAAATTTCATAAACCACATGATTTTCAGTAAGGTGTAGTAGGTTGAGGGGTAATTAAATTGTGTGTTTCCGGTCGAGGTGAAGCTCCCCCGACAAACCCCTCAAGGATTGTTTCTCCATAGTAACAAGTGACAATAATTTCAGCACATAGTAATAATTTTTCCTTCCCGGATTTCCCCTCCCAAGAGCGCTTCACTCCCCTGCAATAGCGCCAGAAAGAGCTTATGACTCACAAGTATAGGGGATCAATCATAGTCCTTTTTGATAAGTAAGAGTGTCGACCCAACGAGAGCAGAAGGAACTGGCACTGGTTTTCACAAGGTTTCTCTGCAAGCACTGAATTATAGTACGACGTAGTTTGATAGCATATAATGTGCAACGAGGAAGTAACGGTAATGGGTAATAAAGTGCATTCAGGTAGCCCAATCCTTTGAGGCACAGGAGGCCAAACGATCTCTTTATGTAAGCAAAGGCGTTCTGAGGGTACACGGATTTCATCTAGTCACTTTCACCATGTTGGTTTGTTTTGGTGTTTCGTACTACTTTGATTAATTTGATGATGTGGTTGGACTGTGCCTTAGGTGCTGTCTTAACTTGACAAAGCTTCCTACTTATGATTACCCCCTCGCAACATCTACAACTCGATAACAGTATTAAGATAAATCTAACATCGCATTAACCTTTTGGATCCAAATCAGTCCCTTACGAAGTAGGCGCATAACTTTGGGTTAAGCTCTGTCACTCTCGCAACCCATCATCTGATTACTACTCCACAATGCAATTCCCTTATGCCAAATATGGTGAAGTGCCAGTTATCACTGCACATGCCACCACTAAGGGAATCACAACATACATATATACCATCAAATAATCGAGGCACATATCAAGTTCACATGATTACTTGCACAAGATTTCTCTTCTCCCGTGGACCTTAAGACAAAGTAACTACCACTATGGATAATCATGCCTCAAGATCAGAGGTAATTAAATAGTCATAATGATCTGAATATACTCTTCCACCAAATAACCATATTAATTTCACCTACAAGGATTAATTACACAATAGTCACCCACAGCACCCAATCTAGGTTCCGTACGAAGATTGCACCAAGAGATGACCTAGGTTTGAGAGGAGATGTGTGCTGTTGAAGATGCTTATTGAGATTGCCGCTCACCCAAGATGGTAGAGTTGTTGTTGGTGATGATATGACGATGATCGTTTTCCCCTCCCGGGATTGTAAGTTCCCACGGCGGACTACTCCACCGGAGGGCAAAGTGCTCCGCCCAATTCCAGCCTCGAGACGGTAGCGCTTCACTCGCGAAAGTCCTTCCTCCTTATTTTTTTCTAGGTCAAATGCTTATATACCAGAAGAGGGGCCCCGAAGGTGGGGCCGAGGGGGCACACCCACCAGGTGGCACGCGTGGGGGGCCCTGGCGTGCCCAGGTGGTGTGCCCCACCTGGTGGCCTCTCTTTTGAAAAAAAATAGTTTATTTGCTCCAATAATTCTTATATATTCATAAACATCTCCGTGCAGTTTCAGCTCATTTGGAGTTGTGTAAATAGGTGGGCCTGACGTAGCTTTTTTTCGTCCGAATTCCAGCTGCCGGTATTCTCCTCCCTCTTTGTGGGAACCTTGCTATTATGGAATAGAAAATAGGCATAGAATTACTACTTTTCCAAGAAAGTCATTGTTATGGCATACAAATTGTGAGAATAACGTAGGTAAACATGATGCAAATGACGTATCAGGCTGTGGTTGGTGTTGCTGGTTTCGAAATTGATTTTGCCATCGTACTACTTCGTCACCAAGCGATGTTTTTCTCTTGGATCTTTGTGCTGCAGCAAATCCTATACGGCGTTGCTGCTCGTCCACTGGCTAGATCTTCTGCAAGTGGTCCGAAGCTTCGGGTCATCTCCTTGTCGGGCTTCGTCCTCTCTGCATGCCAGCGCATGATCTTTGCTTCCTTATGGTTACGAAATACCGCTGTCAGATGGGAGTGCTTCGAAAAGTAAAACCAAAAACCTTTCTACTAAGGAGCTTTCTTTTCCTCCTTCTTGTAGCGAGAAGCATTGCACACTGACAACTGTTTTTTCCGTGTTTTCCCCCCGATAAATGTGCAATCATTGATGCATGCCTGGTATCTAATGTGCGGCAAATCAAAAGGCAAAACGATTTTCTTGGCTCCTCGACACTAGTATGCACAGGTTTTCCCCGCGGAAAGAACTTGTATTCTGTAGCTACCTTCAAATGCTCATCGGGCTTTTGTCAGTCCATTTGTTTTTGGCCTTCGTCTTTAGAATTCGAGAACGTGGAACTCAATACAATGGAGGCTTCGAGTCTACTCAAGTTGTGCCCAAGTGCCACAGCATGGCCTCCGCCTCACTCTCCGAAGTAGCTCTCTCGCAGTCTCTCTTGCGAAGGAGGGTCTCGAACTGAGGGTCCGGCACGACCCGCACTTAGTAGTGTCGAAGACTGCGGCGTGATTCGCCTCCTCTTCTTCCTGCCGTGCTGAACTCTTCTTCGCCAATGCCTAGAATCTTCTCCCGCAGTCGTCATGTCCAGACTCTTCCCCGCTGTCACCCCCCCCAACCCCCCCCCCCCCCCCCGCCATGGTCCGGCACCATCGTCTTCCTGTCGTCAGTCATCTCTGCGTCTATCCCCATGTCGTTATTCCCCTGTGTCGTTATTCCCTGCCATGTTGAAAGGATCGAGACTAGGTGGTCCCTAGGAAGGGGGGGGGGGGTGTGAATAGACCTCTAATAAGAAAAGTTTCA
The DNA here is from genome assembly GCA_011799875.1 of Thinopyrum elongatum. Lineage (NCBI taxonomy): Eukaryota > Viridiplantae > Streptophyta > Magnoliopsida > Poales > Poaceae > Thinopyrum > Thinopyrum elongatum. The sequence continues at coordinate 6,704 of JAAAXO010000156.1, read as the reverse complement.
GTTTTTATCATTAGGAACAACCGTAATACCTCCCTTCTTAGGGAACAATGACAGGACTTTACACATCTACTAATCAGCTATGGGATAGATTTATTACCACTTCCAGAACTTTTAATATTTTCAGTTTCTTACCACTTCACTTCTTTCAATTTTTAGGATTTAACAACTTTGTTGGTGATCACAACGAGTATTAGCACATCAAGGTTCCATATAATCTGTGCTGACAAAGTGGGACTAATGTCCCTTAAGATCATCAAGAGTATATCCATACAAGCTCGGTTCCTTCTTCTTCAGAACCTTCATAATCTTTCTTCTCATCTGTTCTGGAAAGGTTAGCACTAATAATAACAGGAGTATTTTTTTTTCTCATCCAGACTCACGCATATTTCAAAGTGGTCTGGTAATTGTTTTCATTCAAACAAACAGGATCCCTTTTAGGTCGAGGGAGGACCTCCTAGAGTTCAATAGGCAAATTGTGTTTAAGGCAGGGTCGTTGTTCAACAAGAAAATTTTTTATCTATCTCATTTCTTAAATCATTTTCATTTTCATGGTCTAATAGCAAATGTGTCTAAGTGGATCTGGTAGGAGGCACATCAATAGAGTCCAGACCAATTTTTCATCCTTACTAGCAATTTCTTTCTTATGATGCTTTCTACTAACTAGAAAAATAAACTCATAGACTCCTCACCAAAACTTACACCGACAGTTTGTTTCTCACAAATCTATTTTAGCATTCGTTGTTCAAGAAAGGTCTACCCAAATAAGGACAAAAGTCATCTGTGGGGAACCAGAACGAGATCAAATTAGTAGGATATTTTATTTTCCCACACAAGCCTTCCACTCTCCTAAACGAGCCCACGTGGTGTGATGTGTCTCTATTATCAAGTTTGATAGTAACACGTGTCTTTTCTAATTTCATAAATCGCAGGTGCTATAATCATTCATAATTTCTTGATATAAGGTAAAAGGACTACGCCAAATCACGCTAGCACCTAGTCCACATAAACCATGATTAAGTGATATCCTATGTGTTGAATGAGACTAACGCTATGCCAACACTAGGTCCATGGTTATCTTTTTCATCGGGTTTGACCAATTCTAGCAAGCTCTATCACAGAAGGTAATAAACACAATGCCATCTAATTTCTCTACCAGAGACTTTAACATAGCAACACTAGGTTTCTACTTTTGATTGTGTTCGTAGTTTAGGTGCTCTTATATAACTTTTTGACCATAGTTTGAACTAGTATGTCAATTTATCCTAGACGGGGAAAGGTGGTTTTTCAATATAAGCAGTAGGACAATGGAACACATTATAAATAATAGTATTCATCTTTTAAGCTAATACCGGTTCTTTAATTTCTTCTTTATAGGTGGGTTATATTTTAAAAACCGACTTCTCATTATAGGGAGAAATCACCATGAGTAGCAAATGGATTCACAAAAGGAGGCTACTATCTCAGAGTCAGCCAATATTTAGTGTTAAACTTTAAAAGCAATCGTATTCCTAAAAATTTAACAAATCATACTTAAGATTTTAATACCTGACTCGTTAACCTTCGTCAAGTTCCCAATCCTTTAGAGTTTTTCATTCTTCAAAGATCCCACCCTGAACTCAATAGTCCTTCTTCAAAAGGAAACCGTACCAAGAAGTATCAACATGGATTGAATCATCACGAGAAAGCCGGCATAAATAATTCTGAATGAAATTTCTCTTGAGAGCTCATGATTTGTGGTAGATATTACAATTGACTTAAAGCCTCCCCAAGCTATAGCGATACTTTCTCCGTCACAGGCACAAAAATTTTATATATATAATCTATGACGATGACCTAGATGCATAGGATATTTTTTTTTTGAAATTTCCCATTTCAATCGATTCAGGTTCCAATCCCATATCATCGCATAGCCTATACCATGCCAATGCTTTTTTCCCTTCAAAGATCAAGGGAAACCTTCTTCTTACTTCATCTCCCGGAAACCCTGCAAGCTTAACTAGTCACAAATTTTTCTCCACATATATCAAGTGCATATCAGGATGTTTGATTCCCATCTCCTGCAAAGGATTAACTAGCAGTTGTTCTATCATTACCCGAATGAATTTGCTAACCAATATTTCAGTGGTGGTATAGGTTGAGGGTATTAATTTGGGTCCGGTCCGGTGAAGATACCCCGAACAACCCCTCAAAGGATTGTTCTCCATAGAACAAAGTTACATAAATTTTCAGCACATATAATATTTTTCCCTTACCGATTTCCACTTACCCAAGAGCTCTTTCACTCCCTATGCAATTGGCGCCAGAAAAAGAGCCTTGAATGACCCACACAAGTTATGGGATCAATCATAGTCCTTTTTGATAAGTAAGAGTGTCGAACCCAACGGGACAGAGGAAATGGCAAGTTGTTTTCAGCAAGGTATTCCTCTGCAAGCCTAAATATATAAGTAACGAGTATTTTTGATAGCAAGATACTTTTTGCAACGAGCAGTTAACGGTAATGGTCTAAAAGTGCAGCAAGGGTAGCCC